>LR812520.1:35157255-35342255 GCA_903798195.1 Danio kyathit | reverse complement strand
GGCCAGCAAGGGGCTCTCAACCTGTGTGGGTCCTAACGCCTCAGTATATTAATGGGGACTCTATACTGCTCAGTGAGTGCTGTCTTTTGGATAAGACATTAACGGAGGCCCTGACTCTCTGTGGTCATTAAAAATCCCAGAACGTCCTTCAAAAAAAAGTAGGGGTTTAACCCCGGCACCCTGGCCAAATTTGCCCACTGACATCTGTCCATCATGGCCTTCTAACCATCCCCATATCATAATTTGCTTCATCACTCTCTCTCCTCTCCACCAATCAGCTGGTGAGTGGTGTGCGGTCTGGCGCAATATGGCTGACATAAGGACAGATGACTTGCAGAGAATAATAACAAATGTGTGTCCTGGCTTTATTTATAATGTACATAGATGGCACGTGGCCGTGAAGTGCAAATGTGAAAGTGAAAAGTGAACAGTGGAGCGCGCATTCAAAGCGATTTCATAATCTTGCATATTGTCAGCGGCTTCGTCATACACGCACATTATAGGACTGCACAATATCATTACATTATTTACACAGTAGCCTAATAGGTCACTCCTGAATGACGTCTAAAATGAAGCAGTTACTGCTCTTTCTTGTGCATAATGATGAACAATGACAGTGCAAACCATAAATCAGGTTGTCTCCTTTGATGACGATGAACCTCACTGACAATAATATATTTTATAACATATTATTACTATAGATGTTTTGCAAGAGTACAAATGTCTTTTCTGTCTTTTTTTTATTCAAATGCACACTTCCTTGATTAAACTATTAGTTTCTAAAATTTTATTTAAAAATAAATCCACTAGTACTAACTCCTAAGGAGCTAATTTCTCAACACTCCTTGAGACTCACTTGTCATTCTTGATGTGCTCATAAAGGCGCTTGAATTGTCGGATTTGAAAAGAGAGGATCCCCATCAGGAACACAACCATCAGGAGGAAGGGGTAGATTCTCCTCTGCACAAGATTCTGCATCTCCATCGTGACCCCTATTGTGAGAGACAAGAGCTTGTTAGAACAGAAAAGAGTGATTGACTCTAATGGTGTACCATAGCATGAGTTTAAATCCTAAAGGGACAGTACCTATAGTGAAAATTCACGAACCAATAACACACTCTGAAGTTATTCAAAACCTTTATGAGTTTATTTATTTCCGTTAAACACAAAAGAAAATATTTTGAAGCCACCATTGACATGCATGGTAAAAACAACAACAGCAAAACTATGGAAGTCAATGGCTACTGGTTTTGACCATACTCAGCAGAAGAAACTGAAACAAGTGGAGAATGAGTAGATGATCACCACAGAATGAAAATTTTATGATGAACTTTAATATACATGGTGGATGTGTACGGTTTAATTGAGTTTTCGGGCAGATTTTATTTTGGGAGGTTGCTGAGAACACACCTGGCTTTCTTGAGGCATTTAGGATATCTGTAACATTCAGCAGCACAGCCGGAGATGAGCTAATTTTACCACTTTACTCCCACAAACAGCCACTGATGCAGCCGGAAAGCGTCGTCAACACAAATTGGTCAGAAAATGTGAATATGCTGTAAAACACTGATCTCTTTAATAACCACAAAGAAAGCTGCAAGTGTCACGACTTCAACAAACTGGTATTTTTTTGCAAAGCTGATTTTTAAATGCTGCATAACTCAACTTACAGCACTTATCAAGGTCATCCATCCTTTCACATCTCATCTGAATTTTGATCTTAAAGAGCTCAAGTAGTCATTCACAATGCAGCTGTTACAACTGGACTTTTTCCTCTATGATTGAAGACCACTCGAATCCACACATGATGAAGCCACTCGAGTGGGTGCTGAAACCTCTTCAACATAAGGATCAACCAATCAAAAAAGTCCAGTTACAACAATTGAATAGTTCATTCTGTGACTCCTGGATGAACGGAAAATTTCTGTTTTATATACACCGCCTGTCAAACTCTTTGACTTGTTAGACTTTCAATAGATTTATAAAAGTCTCTTCTGCTCATCAAGGCTGCATTTATTTGATCAAAAATACAATTAAACATCTATTTTTATTCATTTTTAGTGTTACATTTCTTCGAGAAATATATTTATTAATCAAAGACAATTCAATTAATCAAGTGACAGGCAATACATTTTAAATGTTGCTGAAGGATTTATTTCAAACAAATGCTGGCATGACAAATAAAAATATATTCACATAGTAAACAGTTATTCTAAATTCAAATGTTTTATAATTTTGTTAATTATTTCATAGTTTTGAACTAAAATTATTTGTAAAAAAAAAAAAAAAAGTCCAAAAGTGCTTTTCATTCCTTGGTTTATTTTAATTCTTGTGATCTCACTTTTTCTGTTAAAGTATTTTTTTTTTCTTTTTAATTGTATCTAAAAATTAACTCTATACGAACTACAGACAGAGCCACACAGAAAAAAACATTAGATTTTCACTACCATTCCAGAGAAACCCCTTCATCAAGTCGGTCGTGCCCATGTTTGTTGTCCTATGATGTGTTATCTTAGCATAACTGATTTACATGCCAACAGTTGACTAGTATTTCTAACGTTCTTCTTTAGCCATCAGGAAAACCATAAGCTACCTTATCAGTAGGGATGTGAACCTACACTGGTCTCATAGTTCGATTCCGTTACGATTATCATGCCATCGATTCAGTTAAATTCGATATCTTGGTGCATTGATGATGCTTTTCATAAACAATTTTATATTTTTACTTAGAAACACAATTCTATAACTATACCACTATAAAGGATGCATACTGCTCTGTCCAACGAGCAGCTTTGGGGCACTCGGACCACTGTTTGATTCATCTCATACCAACCTACAGGCAGAAACTGAAAACAGCCAAACCTGTATTAAGACCTGTGAAAAGATGGACTAACGAAAGAGCGGGATCTACAAGCCTGTTTCGATCCCACAGATTGGAGTGTCTTTGAAGCTGCTGCAAACGATTTGGATGAGCTCACAGAGACTGTAACATCTTATATCAGTTTCTGTGAAGATGTGTGCATTCCTACCAGGACTCAACTCAAATACAACAATGACAAACCATGGTTCACTGTAAAACTCAGACAGCTACGCCAGGCCAAGGAGGCTGCTTACAGGACTGGGGAGAGGGCCTTGTATAAGCAGGCCAAATACACACTGGAAAAGGAGATCAGAGTCGCAAAAAGGAACTATTCTGAGAAACTAAGGAGTCAGTTCTCTTCCAGTGACTCAGCATCTGTGTGGAAAAGTTTGAAAACCATTACAAACTATAAAACACCACCCCCCAGCGCTGTAGACAACCAACGACTTGCAAACGACCTGAATGAGTTTTACTGCCAGTTTGAGAAAACCCCCTACACCCACTCTGAACTGCTGTTTACATCACCATTATCACCTCCACCCCCCCATACCTGTACTTCAGTTTAGTGAAGATGATGTGCGCCAGGTCTTCCGGAAACAGAAGAGGGAAAAAAGCTCCAGGCCCAGATCTTATAACACCAGCCTGTTAACAATCATGTGCTGACCAACTGGCCCCCATCTTCACCCTGATCTTCAACAGATCACTGGAGCTGTGTGAAGTGCCCTCCTGCTTCAAACGCCCCATCATCATTCCCATACCAAAGAAACCCAAACTCACAGGACTAAATGGCTACAGACCGGTGGCGCTGACATCTGTGGTCATGAAGTCTTTTGAAAAACTGGTGCTGGCCCACCTGAAGGACATCACTGAACCCTCACTGGACTCTCTTCAGTTTGCCTACAGAGCAAACAGGTGTGTGGATGATGTAGTCAATATAGGACTGCATTATGTTCTGCAACACCTAGACAGACCAGGGACCTATGTGAGGATCTTGTTTGTTGACTTCAGCTCAGCTTTTAACACTATCATCCCAAAACTTCTCCTGCCCAAATTAACTGAGCTCTCCGTGCCCACCTCTGTCTGTCAGTGGATCAACAGCTTCCTAACGGACAAGCAGCAGCTGGTGAAGCTGGGAAAATACCCGCACAATCAGCACTGGCGCCCCCCACATGGGTGTGTCCTCTCCCCACTGCTCTTCTCCCTGTACACGAATGACTGCACTAAGTTCGCAGACAACGCCACATTTATCGGCCTCATTCAGGACGGTGACTAGTCTGCTTACAGACAGGAGGTTAAGGAGTTGGCTGTCTGGTGCAGTCACAACAACCTGGGGCTCAACACGCTCAAAACAGTGGACTTCAGGAGAAACCCCCCTGCTCTCCCTTCACTGACCATCATGGACAGCACTGTGGCAGCAGTGGAGTCATTCAGGTTCCTGAGCACCACCATCTCTCAGGACCTGAAGTGGGACACTCGCATTGACTCCATTGTCAAAAAAGCTCAACAGAGGCTGTACTTTCTTCATCAACTGAGGAAGTTCAACCTCCCAAAGGAGCTGCTGAAACAGTTCTACACCTCCATCATTGAATCAGTCATCTGCACATCAATAACTGTCTGGTTTAGCTCAGCTACCAAATCCGACCTCCGAAGACTACGTCGAATAGTTCGGACTGCTGAGCGAATCATTGGTACAACCCTCCCTACTCTCCAAGAACTGTACTTATCCAGAGCGAGCAGAAGGGCTGCCAAAATCACTCTGGACCGCTCACACCCAGCACACTGCCTGTTTGAACTTTTACCTTCTGGTCAACGCTACAGAGCACTGCGCACCAGAACAGCGCGACACAGAAACAGTTTCCTCCCTCAGGCAATCCATCTCATGAACACTTGATGATAATAATTGTGGAACCAACATCACTACCTGCTATACACTTTTTAAAAAAAAAAAATTTATGCACACATACACTTATTTAACAACACACTTTACATGCCAATTTGCACATAACAGCTGCACATATTATGTTGTATATAGTAATATAGCTGTACAAACACTTGTCAATTTGTATATTTGCATTCACTTTTTAAAATGTATTTATTATCTGTTTTTAAGTCCTATCTGTAATTCTGTTGCACTGTAGAAGCTCTGTCACGAAAACAAATTCCTTGTATGTGTGAACATACCTGGCAATAAAGCTCTTTCTGATTCTGATTCTGAATTCTTGTATTAAAATTGACAATTTATAAACCGATATATATTTATATATTATTTGTAATACAATTTTGTCCTTTAATAAAAACATTCAAATCTATTTTACATCGAAAAAAATTTGAAAAAATAATCAATGCTTTTATTACCACTAGATTGGACTATTGTAACTCATTATACTTTGGGATTAGTCAGAAAAGCTTATCCTGGTTACAATTAGTTCAAAATGCTGCTGCAAGGCTTTTAACAGGTACCAAGAAAATGACTACATTACACCAGTTTTACGCTCTTTGCACTGGCTGCCTGTGCCCTATTGAGTTACTTTTAAAAAGGCTTCTCTTGGTTTTTAAATCTCTAAATGGCCTGGCACCTTCTTATGTGTCAGTCATGTTAATTGAGCATCAGCCCGGTCCATTTTTATGTGATACTTCCTGTCCAGGATTTTTATATTGTAAACATCAAGATTTTTGCTGGTTGCACTGTAGAGTAAACTGATCATTATATGACATCCTTATGCTGCGTTCACACCAGACGCGGAACGCGCAGCTAAATCGCGCTATTCGCGTGTAAATAGACGCGTGAACATTTGAGTTTACTTGCTTCATTCGCGCGTCACACTCCGCTTCATTCGCGCGTCAAACTCACTTCAGAACACACGCAGATTCGCATCATGAGCAGGGCTTCGGTCTGCCCGGTGACTGTAGCTTCGTTGCTAAATGGCTAACATGGATTTTATTGATAATATAACTGTGTTTATGTGCTTTATGAAGGCTGTGAAACAGCGTCGATACGTTTGGAGCAGTGTCTGAGTCCACTAGATACTTTCAGAGGTGCACCCAGCTCTATGAGCTCATACTCCTCCAGAAACATATCCTGGATGACGGAGGCTTCCAGCGGTGCTTCTGACTGAGCCAAGCCCAGTTTGATGAACTGTTGTCGGTGTCGGCTGGAGGATTTCCCCCGGACACCAGCAACAGGTGCTACGTCACAATCATGCCCCCACAAGAGCAAGCTCCTGATTGGTTAACGCGGCGCGAATGTCCGCAGAACTTCAGATTTTTGAACTCGAGCGATTCGCGCGTCAAACGCGCAAAACGCACAATTCGCGGCCACGCCATTTGCGCGTATCATGCCATCCGCGCCGGGCCATTCACGTGTATCGCGCCGCAGGATGCCTATTCGCGCGTTTGCAATGACTTAACATGTAAATCACTCGTGCTTGACGTTTCTTCCGCGTCTGGTGTGAACGCAGCATTAAGAGGTACAGAGAACCAACTTTTACCTTATTACATGCCACTATTGGTCAATTATTTATGTACAAGATCTGCACATTATTGGACAGATAACCATTACCATCCCTACCACTATTATCATCCAACACTTTACCATCTGCAGGTATGAAAAAACAGGAAAACAAAGCCGAATACAGAAATCTTAGCCAGGACTTGTCCTGTAATAAATTTAATTTAGGGTCACCCTATTCTGAATGCTCTCCTCAGGATTAGCATGGTGACACATCCTCTGTGGCGCACTGTGATTAAGCAGTTAACACCTGACCAAAAGACTGCAGGTTTGACTCCATTTAGAAAAATCACTTAACCTAAAATGACTTTAAAACTAGTTTATGACGCTTTTCACTTATAATAACTTAAGAGAGCAGGGTGAGAATCTTAATTATTATGACAAAGATTTTTGTACCCTAAATTTGTCTAATGACAAAATTACCAATGTTGTTTAACCCCTCTGTTTTTTTCTTTTTATTTCTACTCACCAAGCAGGGGCACGATGCCCACAGCAATCACATAAGGGATGCAGAGAGACAGCAGCAATACAGCAATGACCGGTGCTGCTAGCTTCCTGATGATGAAATGAAGGTCAATGTTCCTGATTCCATTGGCATACACCTAAAAAAGAGGTAAATCATTTAGTTTGTGCAGTAAAGCATCTAGAGCCATAGCAGCACCACAGAGATCATGAACAAACAATAGGTCACGGCAGCCACTGACCTGCTCAATAACGGTCTTCAGCCACCACTGGGGACCCATGAGGGTGATGGCAGCAATGATTTTGGCATGAAGCACTCCTAAAGCCCAGTCCTTAACAACGCAGAGAAGAATTAAGAGTCAATACCACTGACACGGCCATACCTCTGTGCCCCACTTAGCACCTGTGGAAATTAAGATCTCCAAACAGGATGGATTAGATTAGCAGGGCAAAGGAGTCTTTTGAAAAACTGCCTGCTGCTGGAGTAAATCCAGCCAAAATCTGTTTTCCGGAAAACATCAGCGACACGGCTCATTAACAGTACAAAGCATAAAAACAAGTGCTGGGTCAAATCAATACTGACACATAGTGGACATGGCAGATGAAAATAAGGTCATTTTAAAACTATCTGTGTATAAAAAAACTAACAACATTAAAAGTGCCATGGAATGTATTAATACAATATGTTAAACCGTTCTCTGATATCTAAATGAAGGTATTTGGAGTAGGTAAATGTAAAAATTCTGTACAAATGGTTTTACAATTCCATTTCCAACCCTAGGAATTGGCCCTAATATGGTATGGTTGGTTTTGAACATATTCGAATTGTTTGTGAATATAAATATACCTGATGCTAATTGCTACCACAATGTACTCTGAAATATGTGTAAAATATCTATACTTCAGTTGTAAATAATGCTTTAACAAATTGAGTAGATTCCTAGTTAAACAACAATCTTTTCAACTAAAGTGGTAGAGAGGTTTAGTTGAGTTAGAAGAAGTGAGTGTGCTACCTTTGAGCCACCAAAAAAAACTAGTTTGCTCCCGAGTTGTGTTGTGGATGAAATATAGACTAAATCATAATTATAATTGACAAAAATGGCTGACAGAGATGCATTTAGAGTTACATTTTGTGTGGTTAACCTGTATGAAAACACAGCCAGAAATGAACAGCAACCTCTGCATAAGCAGATGAGCTGTTGAAGTGTATTTGCTTTCTGAATCCGTATATCCTGCAACAGATGAGATAGGTGCCAGACAAAGTAGAAAAGCCTTGTTTGCCCTCCAGGTGGTTGTTTTTATAAGGATTGATGTTATGTGAAAACTATGATAAATGGTGCTATTTGGACTGCTTTTGATATATTAATTGTAGATTTGTGTCATTGAGATCGGCTGAAAAAAAAAGTTAATTTAAAAATATATATTTATTATAAATTAACCTTCTGTATTGCATGGAGGAAACTTTTGTGGGTTTGTGAGTAAATCATTTACCGTTTTAGGTGAACTGCACCTTTAAGAGCAGCACTCCTAATCATGGCTTACCTGCCAGGGGTAGAACAAAGGAGTCTGATCCAGCGGCACTCTGAGAGGAGCTACAATCACCAGCTCAAACAGCAGTCCCAAGAGCAAAGGAATCACTCCAGCCAACAGCACAGCCACAATCAGGGTCTTCATAATCTGAATTCACACAGAAACATCAATTACCAACACGGCTGATTGTATAATCAACTGTGTCTTTGGTTTTCTTTAGTTTTTGTTTTTTTTTAAAAAAACATTTCAAAGATGTTTTCACACCTGTTGGTCAAATGTTTTGTCAAAAAAAAAACATGGTTTCAAAACAATGTTGCAAATTCTACTTTTTATTTCTAAACAGACTAAAATTTCTCACAAGGTGGTCAACTCTCATCTCATTGGTCAGTGCACCCATTTATATTCCTGTAATCTTCTCACATTGGTCATATACCAGAATGAATAGACGGCATCTCTGTGTACTTATCATGGCTTTCTTTTTCATAACTGGCTGTACTATTTAATCATTTTGAGAAAGAATCAAGACTATCAAATCATTCTGTGTGGTAGGCTTCTGCTGGTAAGCTGCAAAAAAAGGATTACTTTAACAAGTATAAGCAAAATATACTTAGTGTGTTGTTTTATTATATATACACAGCGGGGAAAATAAGTATTGACATCACCATTTTTCTCAGAAAACATATTTCTAAAGGTGCTGTTGACTTAAAATGTTTACCAGATGTCAGTAACAACTAAAGTAATCCATACATAAAAGGAAAACAAAACTAATTTGTTTAGTATCAAGTTGTGTGCAATAAAATGAAATGACACAAGGACAAAGTATTAAACGCATGAAGAAATGAAGGTGTAAAAAGGCATGGAAAGCCCAGAGAGCAGCTGAAATCTCTCAGTAGTTAAAAAGCAGCCCTGCCCCTCTTTAGTGTAAATAAATATTAGAAGTTTCAGTCCCACCAATTAGATTGCCAGAAGGATGAAGATGAAACCAGAGTAGACATTTAAGCATACCAATGATTGCAAACAAAGCCAAAGAAACTCTCAATTGGTTTCAGAAAAGAAAATACAGCTGCTAGAACGGCCAAACACATCACCTAAGCTCAATCCAATAGAAAATAATAATTAAATATCAGAGTTGATAGATGAGACCCACAGAATAGTCAAGATTTTTAGACTCTGTTGAAGTACGGGGGGGAAATTAAAATAAATCACACCTGAGCAATGCATGCGACTCCATTCTTCATACACGAGCTGTCTTGAAGCTGTTATTACCAAACAAAAAAGGCCTTTATACAAAGTATTAATTACATTTCAGTAGTTCAGTGTCTTCTCCTTGTGTCACTCCATTGTTATAACACAACTGATTTTTTATATTTGTTTATTTCTATGTTTGGGCTTTTAACCAAAATCTGGGTCAATTTCACATCAACAGCTTCATCAGAAATATATTCACCAGGAAAAATCATGACAAATTCAATACTTATTTTACCCGCTGTACATGTTCAGAGTAAAGAAATGTCTTTAAAAATTTAATTGCAAAAGGATGATTAAGTACAATCAATAGGTAATTGTAACACTTTAATAAAGTCTCTTTAGTAATCATTAGTTAATGCAATAAAATAAGCAGTGAGAAACAGTTAATAAAAATACAACAGAATATTACTAGGTCACACTTCATTTTGATGGTCCCATTGTTGAATTTAAGTTACATTGCACCTACATGTCAACTAATTCTCATTAGATTATAAGTAGACTGTTAGGTTGGGGTTGAGGTAAATTGACATGTACTTGCAAAGTTTTATAGTTTTATAGTCCGTTATATATCTGTTGAAAAAGCATATCAACAGATATTAAGCAGACAGTCTACTAATACTCAAATGGACCATCAAAATAAAGTGTTACCTGTTATTATTTATTGATCAACTGAAACTAATAAAAGCTTTCGTAGTTGTCATTAAATTGACTTTAGTTACATTAACTGATGTTAACAAATGCAACCTTACTGTACAGAATTAACAACCTATAGGCTATAAATGGGCACAGAATTTTTATTTTGTATGCCATACTAACATATGAAATACTAACGTTTGAAAATAAATCGCCCATTAAGTTTTCAAGCATTTGCTGCTGTGATGAACACCACTGCCAATACAGCAATCTGAAAATTCTTAATAGGCGCTGTAATTGTTTACATAATATTTTTTCACTATTATGAAGTGCACACAATTTTAAGAATGTGCATGATCATTATCACGATACATCGAATTATTGAATATCTGCATTTGGTTTGTGGTTTCTGCACTGCTTAAGCAACTTCAATTTGCATGAACAATTTGCATGAAAGCATAAGGACTGAAACCAATGCGATCATTCGGGTTAATATCAATGTATATGCAAAAGTGCTGAAAAAGTCTCCAGAGTTTTAATAAAAGTTTCATTTCCAATTGGGATGTCCAGATCCGATCACTTGATCGGAAATCTGCCCCGATCACGTGGTTTCAGACTCAATTGGAATCAGATGTTACCTCTCGATCAGGACTCGAATATATATGTATATCATATATTCTTATTATTTTTAAACACATCTATAGTTATGCGGTAGCACAGAGTTAGACCTCTTTCTTGACTTCACGCAGAAACGGCAACACGTGCGGCATGACATCACTTTGTTGCAGAGACGCTATTGGTTAAAGTAAACACATGAAGAATCTAACTAAAAATCTGAGAATCCTTGTAGCAAACTTATGTGTGTGTTGTTTTAAGAAAGCAACCATTCATTTGTGTTGTGTTTTATTTTGATTTGTTTTTATTAATTTATTCTTCCTTTAATTATTTTATTTAATCATATGATCATTAGTCATTTACATAATTTTCATTATATCATTTTATTGATCAGTAGTTAATGATTTGATTATTATTGATTATTATTTGTCATTTTATTATGTTTTTTATATTTTATTATTACTATTTTATTATAGTTATTGCTTCATTATTATTTCCATTTTTCCATATTGTTATAATCTTATGACTGTGGATTCAAGCGGCACTTGTTTTCATGAGTAAGAGATAAGAGAATGTCTCCATTTCAAGGTCTGTATTGTCTCTGGACAATGTTGTGAAGCAGTAATTTTCCATTGCTGTTGCTTGTGGTATAATAACACTTGTTGGATTTATCCTGGTCAGACGAAGTCTGAGCACTGAATCATACGCAACTAAGATTATTCAATAAACTTTGCTCTTTCTTTATCATCATTACTTCGTCTCCTGCTTCTGCTCCTCTCTGGTTTTCTCAGTCAATTCCTATATTGATAGGAGACTGTTAATTCAGTTGAATACTGGTTAACAGGTTTAGGTATTGGAAACTTTGCTGACTTGTTGTCCATATACCTGGAGAAACAGACATTTCCTGACAAGATCTGGCGTCCGGGGCTGGATCGTATTTATCTGGCGTGGAGATGGTGGTCTAGCAGCTTGAAAGTGGAGAGTGCGAGTATGTCTGGGACAATTTGGAGGTCTGGGAGTATTATAAAGTTGATGACGAAAACATTGTTATAGCAAACAGTGAGATATGTTAACTTAAATAAAAAACAAGGAACATCCTGGATCTGTTTCTTCGCTCTTCTTTATACTTTTTATGTATTATAGAAGTATCGGATCATGTTTCGGTAGCTACTCAAAATCATATGACTCAGACTAGGACTCGAGGGCAAAAAAAAAATATGATCAGGAATTTCCGACATGCATTGTAAGTGGTCAAATTTAAACAGACTGGGCCATCTGACTACTCAGAGCTCAGTGGGCTCTTGGAAAGGAGAGGTTTTGAGTGGAAATTCAAATAAATTATTAGGGATGTAAGAAAAGTGACAGGAGAGGTAATACTGCAATGTACATTTGAAGTCAGAATTATTAGCCGTTCTGGATGATCAGCCCCCTGTATATTTTTGTCCCCAATTTCAGTTTATTATAAAATGTAACTGTTTTTGTTATTTGATACATATAACCCTATTGTCAGTGACATCAAAACAAAATTAGGAACTTTTAAGATAGAATAAGGGCATTTTAAAGTCACATATGTTGCAGTGAAGTAACTTATAAGCCACAATGACAGCATTAAACTGAGTACCATGAGGGTCCACTCCTGAATCTTGAGCAGGATGACTCTGCGACCCTGAGGCATCCAGGCCAGCAGTACGGTGATCGCTCTGATGGAGAGCCAGCACACATAGAGGCCACATGCTGCAGTGTACAGCTCGTGGATCTTAGCACTGCCTGTCCAGAAGGACATCAGCCAGCGTCCAGTGAACACTGCCATAAACACAAACAGACAATTCAGAGATCTGATACAATCATGAGGCAAACTTAACCTACGCTCTCCCTCTCTGAAAGCTTAGAGATCAATATGAAAATAAGAGTAGTACAAACAGGTTTTCTGTAATGAAATGTCATTACATAATATGTAATAACAGCTAATATTATTTAAGGTAAAAGTTAAATGGAACGTCTCATTATAGCTGCATTTATTTATTTGATAAATGCATTTGAATTGTTTCATTATTAAAAGTTTAGACATCTTTTTTTGGTCACTTTACAATTGTTTTTCATTATTTAATGTTAATTACAGCGTTTACTAACATGAATTGAGAATGCACAATAGTCATACTGTACCAGCCTTTATTAATGATAATTCAACATTTACTAATGCATCAGGCTTGTTGATGGTTAATGCACTAAGTTAACATGAAAATAAAGCTGTTCATTTTTTTAATTCATCAATGATGAATAAACATCATAATAAATGCATTGTTCATGTTAGTAAATACATTACAGTGTTTCCCACAGGTTTAAAATATACTTGTGGTGGTAGCCTGATTGAAACACACCATTTACCCACATCACATAAACAGTTAACTATATGCGACAATCAATACATGATTTAATTTAACAATAATTTTATTTATTATGACACTGTTATACACCGTTTCTTTTCAATGGATTAAAGTAGAAAAAAAAGATCCACAATTTCTCTTATTTTTATGCTATTCAGGAGCCATGTGCACCCATTAAGAGCTAAAATCTGTTTCTCTCTCTCTTTCGAGTTCAAAGCAAACTTGAATGCCAAAGCATTTTAGATATGTATATAAAATAGCCTATGTAATACATTAACATCATCAAATGAATAAAATAATCAGCAAATGAAAAATAAATGACAGAAAAATTAATAAAAACAGACAATATCTCTAAAAAGTATCATAATTACAAGATTAAAATGTGTAGATTATTTAAATAAGGTAAATGCGTTGATTAACCATTACTAATGGTGTACATATATTTTGCTGCCAGTTTAGACCAATCATTTAGTCCTCTTCGAGTATAAGGAGAAGTTATTCTGAGTAGTTTAGATAAAAAAAATGAATTATTTAATGTTTCTCTTGTTCTCGCGACTGCGCGTGAAGCCAAGCGAAAGTAAACTTAAGTAAAAAGGTTATGCAAAAACGCATACAAGCTTTAGAAAGCGAAAGCAAAAGTTGAATACCGGACATTTTACGAGATTTAGAACCCAGGCCGGCGTGCCTCTGGGACTACAGAGCATGTGTGAAGTGTTGATCTTGCGGACACACAACGAAACGGGTAAACGAGACAAGATTTTCCACTACTTAGGCTAATCGATTGTGGATGTTTGGTTATATTGGGCGGATATAAAACGTAAAGGATGTTAATAATAGTAAAAAAAAAATTCACTAAATATACTTGGGCAGCAGTTAATATACCTGGGCGGCCTGCCCAAGTGAGGTCTGTGTGTGGGAGGCACTGCATTAAATAGCACTGACTAATACAACCTTATTGTAAAATGTTACAGTTTTATGTAGTACTTTTATAAAAGAAAAGCGATTCAAATGCTGCAGCTGTTCACTGCAATCTGAGAAGTATAATGATAAAATGATCCAAAACGATGCCAAGACAAATAAATAAATGACAAAAATATTAAAAAAAAACAAAAAGCAGCTTTAAAGCACCATTAAACAGTCTATAGACTAATGTGCTTTAGTTCTCCTGAATCTATATAATAGCTTCAAGTGGTGAACTCTTTTATTTTATGTCTAGATTTTATTCACTGACCACTTTTATTGCGTTCATTTTTGAATCCTGTAAGCTCAGGAATCAATATACTTTTTTTGTGATCCAGAAAGAGAAAAGATCATTTCAAATCAATGTTCATATGTACTAATAATTTAGTTTGCATCTCACCTGGTAAAGTAAGACACACCAAACTGGCCAAAAGTAGCGTCACGCACATGAACAATATCAGCAACACAATCTACAGTGGGGAAAAACAAGACAAACAGTCAAGCACTATTAAGCTAAAAATCAAATATATAAAAACAAAAACAAAAAAAACAATCAAGACTATCACAAAAGGGTAAATGTACACATGAGAGACTTGGCATACCCTTAAAGGAAATTTCATGGGCCGGTGGTAGGGTTGGAACCCTACCGGGCCGCCCTGCTGCAGTATAGCCTGGTGGGCAGCATGCAGCCCTTCTCCCACCACAGGAATAGCATTGTTACGGGCCTGTTGGTTATTGTTGTTGGCTTGCTGGTTGGCATTGTTCTCATTGTCTTCCTGGTCTCCCAGCAAGTATGAGTGCAAATCTCTAAAAAGTGTGGCACAAGTAAGGTAAATTGAGATCAACATTAGAGCTTTAAGAAATTCAAAAGACACAAGGAAAGTAATAAACAAAAGTCCTCATATTAAAGTCAAGCCCAGTTTACACCTCAAATCAAGATGTATTTGTGTTCATTCATTTATTCACAAGGAGACAACATTAATTGGGTTTAAAATGTTTTGAGCTTGTCTGCTTTTGGACCACTTCTTGAAGTATGTTCTATTCACTTCTATAAACATGTGTGTGGTTGAATGTATTCAAACAGCCACAAAAGACCCTCTACAGCCCAAAAAACATGTATTAGTATGGGACATGTTATGAGAAAGTGTAAATGGGGGGGCAATCATAGTTGCCATCCACATTTTTTTTCTTTCACTTGCTTTCACCTAGGTAAAGTAATTGTATTTACATAAACATCAAGTATAAGAATACAATAAGTATAATAAATGAGAATAAAAATAATAGTTAAAACTATCAAAAACAGAATTAAATGTGTTAATATGAACAAAAAAAAGCTCAAAAGCCATCTAACATGCTATTTATATAAATTACAAAGCACTGCAGTGTTTGAGTGTTCTGTGTTTGTCTGAATTAGTCTACCAAAATGCAGGGATTAGGGCTGGACGATATGGCAAAAATTTATATCACGATATATTTTTTTATTTCGGTCGATACGATATAATTTCGATATCGATATGGACAATATTAAAAAGAAAGGAAAAACTCCCAAGAACGCACACAATGGATGTCTGTACCTACAAATGTCTGCAAAGTGAATTTGCAAAGTCGATAATACCTCCAGACTCTTATAACTTTTTTTTTTTTTAAATAAAAACAGTACAAAAAAATTTGTTCACTTTTTATTTGTATTTAGCCTATACAAACAAGAAATGTGAAATAAACTATCAAATAAATAAAGCTCAAAAATTCATAAAAAATATGCAAAGTAGTTTTTTAGAAAAATAAGTGTTGTAGTCTAACCAGCAGGACAGCAGTGACGTGTGATCTGAGTTTGATGGCAGTATAATGAGTTAGAGGGAAGTTATTGACAGCTTTTGTAGTATTGATTTTTGCGTTTTGCTCTTTGTAGACGGTCCCTAAGCATCGGCCTCTTTGCCGCCTGCACTTAGAGATCAATATAATGCGTCCAGCGCGTAGGAAAGCTCATTTTTAGGAAAATAAGGTTGTAGGTGGTTGTATACATTGCGACAGTTGAAAAAATGTGCTATTTGTGTAGGAACAATGTTTCGGTCATGAGTTATTGATTCGGAAAAGACGAATCTGCGAATCTGTTGCTAACTTTACTGAACTGAACCACTTTCACACCACTGCATTAGTCTTTCCTTTCTTATCAACTATTTCGTCTGCATTCTTACTTGTGGAAGCTTGTTCATTCGCATCTGTATTCAGAGCACTCATTTTGTAGCTAAAACTTTTTGCGGCGCAGCTTAAACCACCTGCTGTGCTGAGCGCTGGCAGCGTGTCTGTGTTTTTCGTCATCACGTAAGTGAGATCAGATCACGCTCTTTCTGACGGCTGAGCACTGAACGTCGTTCAGTGACAAGTGATACATGTATAAGATCTTATATAAATAATAATATATCCATTTATATATATGCAAATTTATATCGAAATATCGGAAATGGGTTCAAAAATCATATCATCGTTATTGAAAAAAATTCTATCGCGATATATATTGATATCGAATTATTGTCCAGCCCTAGCAGGGATCATACATATTTTTACTACTAAAATTCCATGACTATTTCATGGTTTTTCCAAGAGTTTCAGGTAAATTTTCATGACCTAATGTTTCATGCAATGTCTACATATGCGTGGTAAAAAACAATACATGTTAAAATTTATTACAGCATATCATAAAACACGAAACAATCTATTTAGTTTCAGCTTATTTTTATATCTATGTAAAATTGATTTAGATAATGCTTATGCCGCACTAATAGTGCGAGGATGTGATTGGCCACAGACAGAAAAGCAAAGACAACTAACCTATATTCAAGTTCACAGATATCTGTTTTCCATGACTTTTCCAAAACTTTGTGGACTTTTCAGATTTTTCAAAACTTTTCCAGGCCTGGAAAATGCCATGTCAAAATTCCATGACTTTTCCAGGTTTTCCATAACCGTATAAACTCTGAAAATGTGTGTATTCTATACAAGTTCAATTCAAGTATGAAGCTGATCGGTCAGTTCTTGTCACGTGACTTGTGGTGGGTTGCGCTAGCAGCATTCGGAAGAGTGAAGTTGTTTTCAACTACAGTAGGTGCGAATGGAAGGCGTTACTCCCAATATGTGTGCGCAACTGGCGCTCCTCCATTGGAAACAACAAACTTGCACATGGAAAAGACAGAATACGTGAATGGCCCCTGAGGTTGTTGTCCTTTGTGGGTATTTCACTGGTACTTCCCTTTTCCCCTTCATAAAAAAACTTTCTAAAGACGTCCATTTCGTAGCTTGTGGGTTAAATTTTGGTGCTCAAGTGACCAGGATATACCCGAAATAAGACAATACGGTAATTTTTCAGAATTAAAGATCATTTAGACTATAATAATAAAATGGTAATAATTAATGATTTCTTGTGCGGCCAGGTACCAATTGATCTATGGACCGGTACCAGTTCGCGGCCCGAGGGTTAGGGACCACTAATATAGAGCATGATGAAATTAAATGGGTCAACAAAATCTATGGTCACTTGAGATATTTGAATACATGTTAAAATAGCTGGTGGAAAGGTAATGTGCCTTGCGAGACCAAAGATGAAAACGGGGCTGAAGTGAACTCTGGCTGACCTGCATGGCACAAATAGTTGAATGAATAAAGAAAGTATATACCACACCAAGTGTTTTAATCTAAAATCTATTAAATAAAAGCTAAATATTTATAAACACTCAACAATTGTAATTTGAAGTAAACGTGAACCCCAACACAAAGTCCAGTTCTCCAATGCTAGAACTTTTTAGGACAACACAGGGGAAAATTCATCTGAGTTCATGAGGTTAATGGACGTACTGAGCAGCAGGGTAAATATGTATGGGAGACTTACAGCAAGTATCCAGCGGTCACGGTCCAGGCTCGCACTAGACCTTTGAGCCACTGCCGTGTGTGTCCCTGTTCCAACAGTGCAGGAAGAACGACCTGCAGCAACAGCAGCTCCAGAGACAACTCACTTACTGGAGCGTCACTAAAATAGAGAGGAGAGAGACCAAGACATTACATTTATATATAAAATAATAGAATCAATGTTCTCAATTAGCAATAGAGCTGTTCAGGCATGACATCAATTTGTAGGCCACCCATAGGGCTATATCTTCATGGGTTCCCTAAGGAATATCTAATTGGGTGTTAGGATTAAAAAACCTTGAGAGTCATTTTTGTCAGATTTGTAGCAATTTTCACCCTTTTCAACACTCTTCTGGTCATCCTTGAACACAGTGACTCTTAAACAAATCGATTTCATAGATTTTTAATTCTTGCATATCTGGTTTCATGTGAGCATTAATAAACACTTTAAAGACCTTTTTAAGACCAAAGATGAGGGAAAAAATTGGAAGGACAAACTATAAAAAAAATATCTTGAGAACTACGTATAATGTCTAGGGAGCACATGAAATCTGATCCCACTACCTTCTGAATTAATTTTACATAAAGTATAGGAATAACTCTGATTCAGTCACTCGAGTGCGGAAATAACTTTTACCTTCTGATCAGACCCATTGCATGTCTGTATACATGACCGTGGTTAAACCTGCTGCTATAAATACAGCTCTTTATGTGGAACGTAGACATGTAACAGAAAAAGTGTGTGTGTGTGTGTGTGTGTGTGTGTGTGTGTGTGTGTGTGTGTGTGTGTGTGTGATATTGGGGGTGGGGGGGGGGGTGGGGAAACAATGATCAAATAATATTAAAACTTTAATCTTGATATAAATATTTGATACTTGGCCACACAATCTTCATGTTTTGATTTATGAAAGTTAGCTAAACTTGTAGCACAGAAATGACTCCAATTCACTTTAAAATGAAATGCATTTCAACAACACCTCACAAAAAGAAATGCCATGATCATATGAATTTAAGACCTAGGGCTCTATTTTAATGATCTAGTCACAAAGTCTAAGACGCATGGCACAAAAGCATTAAGGGCGTGTCTAAATCCCCTTATGCCATTTTAAGGATGGAAAAATACGGTCTGCGCCATGGCGCTTGGTCTAACAGTGTTGTGCTTATTCTCTTAATGAGATATGGGTTTGTTTTCGGCATAATGTGCATTAAACCAATCAGAGTCTCATCCCGCATTCCTTTTAGGAGTCAGTTGTGTCGCCCCATGGCACATTTGCTATTTACATGGCGGACTTTGTAAGAGGAAAAAATGAATGCTTTATTAGTGAAAAAACAGTTAAGCAGAACATCTGTGCGAGGATAAAGAACGAGCCTCCTCCATTCGGCCTCCATTCACTTTCTCTTTTTAATTTTACCCTTTACTTTGCTCCTTTACTTTCGCAGATAAGGAAATGGAGTTGTACGCACTCCACTGAAGACATCCATTAACCTACATATTTAAGTTAATTTGTTAAGCACAAAGATTTTTTTCAATACTACTTCTAAATTCAGTTAACATTTACAGCAAACTAATAAATGAACAATAATAATGAAGAGTGGTCAAAAAACTGAGTCATATCCAAACACGCATCCTATTCCTATGCCTATTCTTATGCCTCAATCTCCAAAACCTGACAGGTGGACAAATCTAAACTTATTTTTATTAAAACAAATATAAATATGCATATATTTAATAATACTGCTAATAATATTAACATTATACAAATGCAAATTGTCATGAATAAACTAAAAAAAGTCCCCTAACATAAATAAATTGAGGTGGTGGTTTTTATGTGAATGTAGAAAATAATATTTTTTGTAAGATTGTAATCCTTTATTTTTTTCATATGTAAAGATATTTGTGTATTGCTGTACATCGTCTGTGTATTAAGCAATGTGTAAGTATTTGGACCCGCATAGGCGCAAAACAAAAGCGCTCTACGCTGGACTTTAGACTAGCTTTTAGTTGGTCAATGGCGCAGTCTATTTTAGTTCATCAAAATAGCAACATGCCAACAATGCACTTTAACACCTCCTTTCTAGACCGGAACACCCATGAGTCCACGAAGTTGCACAAATAGATTTGCTATTTTAAACAAAGCGGGAAAATTAGGGTTGCGCTGGTCTGAAAATAGCACCAAATAATGCCAAACACATCTTTCGCCTTATTGAGCCAGGTGTATGATAGGGCCCTAAATGTTCTGATTTGAGACCTTCTAAGGCCTTAAATCATGACAAATTTAAGACATTAAGATCTGCGTAAACCCTGACAAGGTGTTAGAAATATATATATATACTTAAAAGTTAAAAGAAATTGATTTTTGAAAAAAAAAAATGTGAAAGAAAGAAGAAAATGGAAAGCTTCTGCCAGTAATTTGACCACACATAGGAGGTGTTCAGATAAACAAACAGGAACTATAAAAGAAACAAGGGAAATAAACAGTAAAACATTTTCTGTGACAAAACAACATTTTCATGATTCTGATAAAACATTAGTTTATAATATTATAACAAATAACGATTTGCAATATCAAACAGAATAAGGGACTGCTTTTGTCCTGGTAAAAGTAGCTGGCAGCGAATGACACCAGCAGTTTCAAATGGCTGCAACCTCCCTCCAGTTAATAAATAAAAATATTTCTAATATACTGTTCATTATTATTAATAACATTACAGATTTATTCATGCCATTTTCTATTCTCTTTAAAAATTACTTCATCATCAGCAAAGTCACAGTCCTTGGTGTGAAAAATCCCATCTTATCCTATCCTATTATTCTAAACCCATTAGACAAATACTAGAGAACAGAATGTTAAGTTCAAAGCAATCAAGAGAAATTAAACATTAAATTTCATTACACATTAAAGTAAAAAATAAATAAATAAATCTGTTACTACCACGTCATTACAATGCAGTATGACTAAAGAGGATCTTCTCTTCTGAAAGATATCTCAGTGTTTTTTATTCAATCATACTTAAAGTCCACTATTTTAGACTCCAATGATTTTTCATTGTATGAACAAACACATATACATAAATACATGTTTTCTTTTGTGTTGCCAACTCTATACATTATATTTCTCTAAACAATATAAAAAGAAAAAAAAACATTATGTAACACATGAAGTATGGCCTCTTTCCACAGAAGTCAGAGTCAGTGCTCCAACAAACACTAGAGCTGTTCAAAGTACTCTCAAAGTGACGAATGTAAATCTCAGCACAGTTGAAAGCACAGCAGGGTTAAATGGGGTAAAACACCCTACGCAGACACTCAGCGAAGGCACTTTCTAAGCCATTATTGTTGTGGACACTATATTAACAGCTCTCTGCAAGATCACACTATAGAAATGTCTGCTGGGAATGAATGATGACATCAGGTGTAACACACCTGGCAAATGATGCAACAGGCCCACCTGACACTACAGAGAGTCCCTGATACTCATTAGGTAATGAAGCAAAGGTCTGACCTGACAGCAATAATTAGAACTTCGCATTTACGACCCTTTCTTTTAAACATGATGTCACGATGAGAAAGAACTTTGCCTCTTTCTGTTCTGCAATCTCTAAGCAGATTAATAAAAGCAAAAGAAACAATTGACCTTAAGTTCAAGCTCTGAATACGCTTACACAAAGTTATGATTAGCAGCTATCACAAGGGATTATTATGCTTTAGGGCTTCAGGATAATGAGGTGAAAACGCAGCTTATTTACCTGTAAAGCATCACATTGTAGGGTAAAAATGAAGGAAAGATGTGCTTGATTATCCGGATAGGAAGCCACAACATGAGAAGAACAATTGAGCCAAACACAACCTAATAAAAAAACAAAGAGAGAGGGCAAACTTTAATTTTTCCATTCAAGAACGTGGAACAGACCACACAGGACCACAATGCTACTTAAATAAAATTCTATAAATATAAACAAAACTGGACAAATTAGCCATTTTAAATATCTATCTATCTATCTATCTATCTATCTATCTATCTATCTATCTATCTATCTATCTATCTATCTATCTATCTATCTATCTATCTATCTATCTATCTATCTATCTATCTATCTATCTATCTATCTATCTATCTATCTATCTATCTATCTATCTATCTATCTATCTATCTATCTATCTATCTATCTATCTATCTATCTATCTATCTATCTATCTATCTATCTATCTATCTATCTATCTATCTATCTATCTATCTATCTATCTATCTATCTATCTATCTATCTATCTATCTATCTATCTATCTATCTATCTATCTATCTATCTATCTATCTATCTATCTATCTATCTATCTATCTATCTATCTATCTATCTATCTATCTATCTATCTATCTATCTATCTATCTATCTATCTATCTATCTATCTATCTATCTATCTATCTATCTATCTATCTATCTATCTATCTATCTATCTATCTATCTATCTATCTATCTATCTATCTATCTATCTATCTATCTATCTATCTATCTATCTATCTATCTATCTATCTATCTATCTATCTATCTATCTATCTATCTATCTATCTAATATTTAATTTATACATTACTAACATACCAGAACAGTAATCGAAGTATACTACTAACTATACATATACTATAAATATTTAACTATACACAACCTAAACTGTGTGTTCACACTGAAGGCGGTGAGAGCGTCCCCGCATAAAACATAATTTCTAGTGTGAAAATGTTGCACACTGTTTATCAAATTCATTTAACAATAGAAGATTAAGTTGTTGCGTGTGGTGTGGCTTTGCTCCACTTATCCAATATGTGAAATATGAAATATTCTGAAAGCAGCAATACTGTTTTGTATTGTCGTTATAGTTGGCATGAGATTCCCGTTGTTTTTGAGAAGAAAAAAAAAATCGTACAATATATTGTGTAAAATGGGTATTTAAGGTTGAAAAAAACAAGTAGTGCAACGTGAATATGTGGAACGTTCACAAGTAAACATTGTTTTCCTTATTGAGTCCTCACAAGATGGAGTTTAAGGCCAAATACTTGAAACTAAACACTGCTGGTGAATAGGCATGGGCCGGTATAAGTTTATGACGGTTTGATAACCTTGGATAAAAATATCACGGTTTCACGGTATTGTGATTACTGCTCTAAAACAAGTTCTTTTTTAATGTCTGGGTAATAAAAAAGGGAATTCCCCATTGAACACAATTTATTTTATTTTAAGAAGCATTTATAATATTTTGGATCATGTCAGGCTAAATAGTTCAAATAAATCATTGGCTTCTGCTCTGATCATTAGTTTCAAAAACACTGATTTCTTTACAACACATAAAAGAAACACATTAAAAACCTTACATACACCTTTGGAACAGTATAACAGAAAATCTTAGCAGTATTAAAGTATTCACTTTTTTCAAACCGCGGTAAACCTTGAAACCGGTTATCATCCCATGCCTACTAGTGAATGTAAAATGGCCTCCTTAGATAAGGTCTGAAAGAAAGGAGGTCAACGTTTGCTTACCACAGATAATATGAATCGTCTCAGGTGTCTGTATATTGGCAGGTGAATCATTTCCTGCACGGGGTTGAAATCTGGATCATTCAGATTTCTGAGAAACCATAACACTCCAGGCCTCAGTACCTGAGAGATACGAGGATATATTTTCAGATCTCTCAAATGTGAACTGAAAGTTCTTTTATGTGGTCAAACTGATAAAGTAATGCCCACCTCTCGAAGTAGAAGAATGAAAGATGCAAAATAGAAGACGTAGACCATCCCCACCAGCCAATGAAGAAACATAGTGGTCCCTGGTGCTGATTCAAAACTCAACTCTCTGTCTTTTAATGAAGCATCAAACATTTCCTACAAAAAGGTAAACAAACATCCATATTAACCTTCTGACAAATGCTGAGGTAAATAAAATCTAAATTAAGCTTATTAGAGCATTAATGGTGCACCTATTAATTGTAACCCTCATTTTGAAATATTTAAATGTAGAAATTAGGTTTAACATCTGTCACTGACATGAATGAGAATGCTAATCAACAGCATTCTCCAGATATTATAGACTTCATGAGGCCAAAATGAACAAAAATCATTCAGCACATCTTAAACAAGTGGAAACAAAATACCAAAGAGCAGATATCAAGCCACCAGCCGCAGATGAGGGGGAACACACCAATCTCTACGACTACTAGAAGAGACACCTGGAAGAAACCGAAGATGATCATTTAAAATGAAACCCAATAAAGACATCCATGATTAATACTAAACTAGCCGGAAGTATAACCACATACACAGCATATATGTGTATTAGGTGTATTAGGTCAACGCCTGTAATCTAAGCTTAGATAATGGAACCTAATTATAGCATTAGCGTGATTGAAAACAAAGCATTAGAGTAAATCCTGAAGACCTTATGCAAAACCAGTTGTTGCAATAAATGTTCCGCACCAGTATTAAGTTGTTTTTTTATGATTACTCAACTTGTTTAGCAAACCTGTCGTTAGAGAACAGAACATGCTTACTGCGGATACACAGTAACTGACCTTTACAACTATGTAGCAGACGCCTAACAAACGGCGTGATCTTTGAAATCTCACCAGCGCTGCTAATCCCTGAGATCTGAATTAAGGAAAGGAACATCAAGGTCTGTATTACAGAAACATCCCATCTTGTGTTTTAAAAGGTCACAAAGCTCTAAAGTACAGTTTCCGATCATTTAACAGAGATTCATGATTTTCATAACTCAAGACATTCATTGTAGGAAAAATGTTGAGATTTTTTTTTTAAAGGTTTTGGAATTATTTTACGTTTCCAGGTTTTAATGTCTACATTAAGTTAACATAAAATGGATATAGTCATTTGTTGAAACACCTGAGTTGCATTATTATTTAATCATGACACTGCATGTTCTCATCCAATGAGAAGATGCTTTGGTAGACTTCAATATTCACAACTAGAGATGCACCGTTATGGATTTTATGGCTGATATCGATAAGCGATAACTCTGAAGATTTGGAGGCAGATAACCGATATACTATAGCCGATAGATCTAAATATATCAAAATGTTATATTTTTATACAGTAAACAACTGATTTTATTTATTTTTTTTAAATTCATAAAATTTGAATTGATCTAATGAACTAAATAGCCTGCTCAAAGCAAAAAAAAGCAATAATTTCAAAACTGCAAGGTGATAATTTAGACCTATATTCACGATTACACATAAATCAGCATGCCAAGAATAAATTATGTATTTTCTTCATAGCAAATTAACATGCAACTTTACTGTTGCATAAAAATAAGTTAAGTTGAATGACAAATGGGATTTAATTAACAAAAAATATAAAATATTTTTTTAATAAAATGAAAGAGCTAAGCCAGCTGAAATGTTCTTGAATAAAACATGTTACAGTAATGTACGCATGTACAAACATGTAATATCCAAAAAAGCATTTTGAGAGGCATTTTGACAGTTCAGACCCACCATACAAGCAAGAAGCTAAATACTGTTAGTATTACTTTAGAGAATGCTGCATAAATTGGTCCCATTTGGCGTTTTAGATTTTTTTTTAAACGCACCTAGGTGCTGCTTGTCAAACAGACGATGCTTCCATGTTCATTCTTGCTGTCAATTGTGGGAAAAATGATCAACGAAAGGTTTATTATAAACCAGTGTGAGTTTTAAACTAACTGCAGGCACTGTGTGATTGTGGATTTTTGTGGAAGTGGATTTTGTTGTTTGTGGAGTCAAATTTTGATAAAACTGATCATTGAGCACAGATGACTTTGACAAACACAGTGTATAATATAAAAACAGAATGTGGCGGACAGTTTTGTACAATTACGTAATCTATGGGCAGCATTTTGGCATAGAGGGTTCTTTACTATAAGGTTCCATTAGTTAATTTATTTACTAACATGAACAATACAGTTAAATAAGTCAATTTAATCATCTTTGTTAACATTAACTAATGAAAATAAAGTTGTTCATGTTAACTCACAGTGGATTAACTAATGTTAACTAATGTTAAGTAAGAATGCATTAGTAAATGTTGAATTATTATTAATAAATGCTGTGCAAGTAATGTTCATAATTAGTTCATTTTAGTAAATGCATTAACAAAAATTAACAAATGAAAACTTATTGTTAAATGTGACAAAAAACCCAATGCGAAATGGGAAAATTCCCTAAGATGCTAATTTCACACAGTGTATTTACTGGATTTTGCCTCTAAATTTTACATAACAACAATTGGAGGTTGACTTAAAAAAAATGCTAGTCATGTTAGTTGTGTAATTTCCTGGTATTAAGTTCAGGTGTTGCTGACCATGAAAGGATACATGACACACAATGAGTGTGATAGCTAAAAGGACATATCCAACAATAGTGGTGATGAGCCCCTCAAAGTGTGAAGCACGAACCTGAAAAAAGATGAGAGATCATTGTCAATGTTAAAACTGCATTCGCATTAAAACCTTTCAATTTATTAAAGAAACTAATGTGATGCTTACATATTCTTCAAAACCAAGTCCAACCACTGAGAAGTGGCCAATATGGTAGGGGCAGAAAGCTGAGAGGAAAATATTTGAGTTGAAATTTTTAATTAGGAGTTTACACTGGTAAAGTTTTCAAAAAGAGTTACTGCACATAACTATATAACTATATAAGGCTGCACAATATATAATTTCAGCATCGATATCGCAATAGTCAAATCGCAATGTTGAGTCTGGATTATAATTTATCATTTTGCAAGTGTTTTTTGAGGCCTGTGACTGTGTGAAGTTTTTAAAAGCATTTTGGCATAAGAAAATGTACCATTTGTAACTGAAAAATTAATAACAATTCATTTTATAGAATTGTTTACAAAACAAAGACTCTGCAGTCTAATTTTACATTTGATAATTCAAATACTCTATACCTGAATACATTTCGACTCTTCAGAAAACAATAAAATTCCGTTTATATACTTTGCATATTTTCCATTATTGAATTTATCTATGCTTGTAGATTGTTTGTTATGTTATGCACCCACTATGAATCATCACAATCAATCTAAAATTATTAATTTATTCCAGTCATTCAACTCCTCTAGAGAAATTGTATTCATATCGCAATATATATATATATATATATATATATATATATATATATATATATATATATATATATATATATATATATATATATATATATATATATATATATATATATATATATATATCGCAGAATAAAAACATTGCAATGCGTAATTTTTCCAATATCGTGCTGCCCTAATTTAAATATGGTTTATAATAAAAATTTAAAATGTAAATTTTTTATAAAATTTAAATATGGTAATATGGTTTAAACAAATGTGCATTAATGCTTACCAAACACCAAAATGAAGAGAGTGTTGAGTGAGACCACCCAGAACACATGCTCCTAAAGCATAAAAAAGCAAATCCATTGATTTTCTGTTCTTCTGAATTAGATCATTATTGGCAATTCAGTTGTGTCATTTTCTGTTCTTCTGAATTAGATCATTATTGGCAATTCAGTTGTGTCATTACTCACTTACCAGGAAAACCAGAGACCCATCAAGCCCAAGCATCTAGAATGAGGGGAGAACAGATTTTTTGTTTTTACGAAAGATTTTGGTTTGTTGAACAATTCAGTGACAAAAAGCACATAGATATTCTCACCCTTTCCCAAGTAAGCTCTTCAGCTGCACGATCCCATTCCAGAGCATTCCAGTTCATATCATCTGCACAAAACATACAAAGTTTGCACCAGTCACCATTTATTCTATCTGTTTGTTATGCCACATCAGCAACATAAAAACATAATAACTTCAATAACAACTTCATGTTGCAATTAGAGTTGATGCAAAAAAAAAAAAATATATATAAATACAATTTACATTAAACATTAGATATGATTTTCAGTTACATTTTCAATAAATAACTTGAAATTATTGCTGTGGATACATTTTTTTAAACATCCTCATCCTCACTTTATGCTCTTTGAGGAGATTTCTAATTAGTTTAAAGTATCCTGTTGTACCTTGTGCTCCATTGTTAGCATCCGCCACATCTTCAGCTCCTCCATCATCCTCATCCTCATTATCCAGCTCCATCTCTTCAGCAGGATCAGCAGGGAGGTCAGGAGCCTCAGCAGCTGCAGCGTTTTCTGCTGGAGGTTCAGCCGGAGCTGGCATGGGCTGATTCTCAGCACCTCCATTACCCTGGCCAGGGGCCTGATGGATGAGATATTATATTAATAATGAAGAGAATCGTCCCCTATGACTGAGTCAACTGCGGTAAAGCACTGACATGAGAGAAAACTGAATACGATTCAATCCAAGTGGAAATGAGCAGCTATTCTAGTTGGAGAATGGTCTCCAGAGATTCAGGGGATAATGAGGGATTTGAAGATGACAGAAGGTCAGGGAGGCTACTGTGTTGAGCTCAAATCAAAATGATAATTATAGTAGGACGCAAAGTAAACAAAGCGGGTCACGGCGCAACCTCCATAATTAGTCTCTGAAGAATATCAAGCTTCATAAAGTTTAGCTGACATACGCAGCAACTAAAGTGTCATTCGCACTGTATACAAAAAAAAAAAAAGTTGCTGGTGGAAAGGTTTATTAAGGAAGATGTGGCCTCCTAAAAAGACCATGTTCATTCTTTGGCCAAAAAAAGGTTTAAAAATTCTGCACATCACAATAATGTACCAAACAATGATCTGCAAGCACAAAAATGGTTTATCTTTAATGCCATGCCAGCTTCGAAGACTATTTTCACAAAAAAAAAAATCTAAATTAGCTTATTCCAAGCCAAAAAGACAGAATTAACACCGCTGGCCAGTTTATTTTAACAAAAAAATATTGTTTAAATGGGTTAAATAATGGAAATTTGGTTCTTTAGTGTAACACTTCCAGGTCATAACTTTTTAGTCTAAATTGTATTGCTTTTCCTTTAAATACATTTATTCTATGATATTTAAGCCACTGCAGTCACACTACCATTTGCAATTTCAATTAATTAAACAAATATTCTACTTAGTTCTAGATGTGAATGTTTTATTTGCTGAAATACAAAAGGTAATACTTTAGTTCAAGTACCAATTCTGACTATTAACAAGTGGCTTCTAGCCCCACACGGAATCCGCCCGTGCAGAAATCCGCAGATTTCCAGCCCAACATGGAGTCTATTTATGTACTTGTGTAAATTTCTATTTACTAAATTTTGAAATTAATTTCATTAATATTATTGACAAATATGAAAACGTTAATGATTTATTTACAATACTGTTTGTAAAGTAATATTTTGTGTAGATATATTATACAAGAGACTTGCTTTGTTTACCAATTAATGAATCAAGTTGCATTTGCATTGAAAAGATAAATAAAAATAAAAATAAATACATTTTATTTAATAAATAAAAGTTAAAAAGCTATTATTTTTTACTTCATATACAAGTTTATATTTTATTTACAAATTTTTACTTATAATACTCCTAAAATTGTTCCACATAAATCCACAGATTTTTTCAAAATTCTGAGCAGAAATTGCAAAATATGTCTGCAGATTCTGTCTGGCCCTACTTATTACCTGCGTTTTATTAAGATACTGGCTGTTTATTAGTACATTTACACATTGTGCATGATCTTATTCTACATGTTAAACTACTTTAATTTAACTACTTCATAAGCAGCAAATTAAGTGTTTTCTGAAGCATAGTAAATGGTTTCTTAACTGCAGGAATTGTGCTGTAAAATATAGTATAAAATAAAGAAATTATGCACAAAAATTAAAATTGTGTTTAGCACTATGCTATGCTTCTATGGCTATTTTCATGGTGAAAACAATTAAGCAGCAAAACGGATTATGGAACACCAATTCAGCATAATGAAATGATGAAAAATCTTATGACACTTAAAACTGAAGTAATTCAGCTCTGCTTTGCAAGTCTGTGACGAGACTTCTTTTAAAACCATTTTCAAACTTTTGCTGAAATTTTTTAATGCTAATAAACACCCTAATGTAGCGATGACAAAGTAAAAGAAACTGTACAATAATAATAACTAGAATTGTACATTTCCTAAAGAAAATGTGAGTGGGGTTTGTGTGGCAAATCGATGGGGTGCAATGCATTTTAATCGGTTGCTAGGGTGTTCTGAGTGGTTACTAGGCAGTTTAGGGTGGCGATAGGGTGTTCTGAGTGGTTGCTAGGTGATTGCTAAGATGTTGCTAGGGTGTCCTAAGAGGTTGCTAGGTGGTTTTAGGTGGTTGCTAGGCTGTCCTGAGTGGTTGCTAGGTGGTAGCTAAGGTGTTGCTAGGCGGTTGCTAGGGTGTTCTGAGTGGTTTCTAGGTGGTTGCTTAGGTGTTGCGAGGTGGTTGCTAGGGTGTTCTGAGTGGTTGCTAAGATGTTACTAGGCGGTTGCTAGGGTTTCCTAAGTGGTTGCTAAGGCGTTGCTTGGCAGTTGCTAGGATGTTCTGAGTGGTTGCTAGGAGGTTGCTAAGGTGTTGCTAAGGTGTCCTTAATGGTTGCTAGGTGGTTGCTAAGGTGTTGCTAGGTGGTTGCTAGGGTATTCTGAGTGGTTGCTAAGGCATTGCTAGGCAGTTGCTAGGGTGTCCTGAGTGGTCGCTAGGCACTTACTAAGGCATTACTAGGCCGTTGATCAATTGCTTATACTTAGTAAGCGTTTCTAGGAAGTTACAGCACTTGGCTAGTCAATATTAGCATGTAGCTAGTCACTGCTAGCTTGTGTAGCATATAGGAAGTTAAGTTTGCTAGCATGAGTCAAACGAGCTAATCCCCATGTCTCTATGTTGTTCTGATGCTGAGATATAGCTGTTGATAAATGGTTGCTAGGGTACTCTGTTTTGTTGCCATGGACGTGGTTACAGAGTGAACTTGAAAGTGGTTGGTTGTCCAAGTCAAATGAACCAACCAACATGTCTCTATGACACTGCTATGCAAAGATAGGCATCTAGGCCTATTTTAATGGAAGTCTATAGAATCCGTTTGGGGGCGTGGCTTGTGAGCTTTATTATCATATTGAGATGCTCATTGGTTGACTGAGTCAAATGAGCCAACCCCCAAGTTAATAGGACACTGCTATGCAAAGATATCCATGTAGGCCAGTTATAATGGCAGTCTATGGGATCAGTTTGGGGGCGTGGCTTGTGAGCTTCATTATCATATTGAGATGCTCATTGGTTGTCTGAGTCAAATGAGCCAACCATCAAGTCAATAGGACACTCCTATGCAAAGATATGCATGTAAGCCAGTTATAATGGCAGTCTATGGGATCAGTTTGGGGGCGTGGCTTGTAAGCTTAATTATCATATTGAGATGCTGATTGGTTGCCTGAGTCAAATGAGCCAACCCCCATGTCTATAGGACACTCCTATGCAAAGATATGCATCTGGGCCTATTATAATGGCAGTCTATGGAATGATTTTGTGGGCGTGGCTTGTAAGCTTCATTATCATATTGAGATGCTTATTGGCTGTCTGAGTCAAATGAGCCAACCCCCATGTCTCTATGACACTGCTATGCAAAGATATGCGTCTGGGCCAGTTATAATGGCAGTCTATGGGATCAGTTTGGGGGCGTGGCTAGAAAGCTTCATTATCATATTGAGAACCTGATTGGTTGACCAAGTCAAATGAGCCCACCCCCATATCTCTATGACACTCCTATGTAATGCTATTGATGTGTGACATTTATAATGGAAGTCAATGGGATCAATGTATTTCAATGGAACATCCCACCCCATGTTAAGTCAATGAGGCATTCATTAGGGGTCTTTAAATGGTTGGGGGCATGGCTTGAGAGCTTCATTATCATATTGAGACGCTGAGTGGTTGTCGGAGTCAAATAAGCCCACCTCTAAGTCTGTGTGCCACTGCTATGTGTGGTAGAATGGGAGTCTAGGATATGAATGGGAGTCAATGGGCAATGTTAAGTGAATGGGAGCACTTTGGGATGTCCTAGCACCCAACGGGGTCAACTTATACCCCCTTTCGGGGTATGTTCTGACTCAGGCTGCAACCCTTTCGAGATGTGGTAAATCCCATTTTTCTACAAAATTCACTGTTGGCGCAGCAATGCGTGGTGTTTTATAGGGGTGTGCTGTGTTCTAGAAAATGAATGGGAGTCAATAGCACAATGTTAAGTGAATGGGAAACTTTGGGACGTCCTAGAGCCCCAGGGGTGCAACATTTACCCCCTTGTGGGGTATGGTCTTACACAGGCTTTTAACCTCTCCAGGTGTTGTGAATCCAGTATTTCTACGAAATTCACACTTGGCACTATACTGCGTCAAACGTCGGCTCAATGTTACGTCAATGGGATTTTTTTTCACCCCTTATAAGTCATAGCACACCATTCCCGATAAATCCGGACGATTTGACCCCACTTTCAAGGGTCTGGGACAAAAGCTGCGGGCCGAGTTACGCGACGAAATTTTGTGTGGAAGAAGAATAAAAATTATAAATAATAAGTATGGAGAATAACAATAGTGGACTTAAGGCAAACCCCACTAATAATAACATTTGTTTAATTACTCAATCTAATAACACAACTTTCATAGCTAGTCTATTAAACATTCTAAGCCTCTTTAATTTGAGCGTGATCTGCATTTAGTCTGACAAAAGGAGGCGTAACACTGCATTGATATTTTACCTCATTGGGCGGTCCTGCGGCATTGGCAGGTTGCTGCTGGTTCTGCTCCAACCATAAAGGGGCTCCACCGTGAACAATCTGCTCCCGCAGCCACACCAGACTGATGAAGGCGCAGAGGGTGCAGGTCACCACAAAGCAGCCCTGCAGGCAGTCGGCCAGCAAGTTTTCTCTGCAGAGGACGAGCATTCACTTATCATCACTTCAGAAATATCTAACCATTACAATTCACCATGCAACCACATGTCCACAGCTAAACCCGGGACTGCAGTGGGGATTGAAATAACCCCTCATGCCCAGAGTTTACAATGAGCTGATCTGCAACGTAAATGAATATTTTAAGGAGAAAACCTGAGAGCTGTCCTGTCTGGTACGTACGTGGAGAGCATGTCTAACGGCAGAGTCAGGAGCGAGCTTACAGATCCAGTGAACAGACACTTATAGATGCGACCTGCAGGAAAAGGTGAACATTATGAGTAACACAGCATGCAATGCACAAAACACGGATAGACTGCGGCCTTTCAGCATCACTTACATGCTGTTAATGGTACAACCCCCAGCCAAGCAAAGGCAACAAGCGTGTAATGAAACCAGTATCGGATTGCTGTGCCTATACTGGTGACCAGTCCTGCGAAAATGTCCTGCACTGGGAGCCGTGAAGGCATGTCTGGAGAGTAGACTGAAAGGAGAAGAGAAAAGGACTTATAATTAATCATAGGTAAACATTTTAGTAAGAAAAGAGTAACATTCAGTACTGAAAACTGGGGCTTTTCGATTAAAGATGCTCAAGATCCTCCGCAAACTACTGGAGTGCAGACTTATTAGGATTATCGAGTTATTTTCACAGTTGTTCAATGTGTATCTTGCTATCAAATCATGGCTCCGAAATGGCACAAGCCATAACTCTACAAATAGAAACACGGAAGAGGCAGAAGCGTCTCAATTATCTCATCAAAGACCTCAGAATCAAAGCAACAATTACTGTCTGCATAAACACAGATGGCAAGCAAACAAACTGTTGACAATAGTGTCTAATGCTGGGTTCACACAAACGCGGAGCGCCAGGTTACTTACTTACCAGGCTCTAGTTTGTTTTTCACCTAATTTTCCACTTGAGTTGAATTATTTTAAACATGAATGTCACGCATTCTCATAATTCGCTGTGTCCGATCGACATTGTCTATGTTTGCATTGATGTAATCTATTCCCATGAATACTTATTTTTGCTTTTAGTGGTTACCCAGTAAAAGATACTGCCTTACATGCTCCATGATTTGGATTAACAAACAACTGAATTCCAATTTTTATAATAAATAAACACTGGGCTTGCAATTTAAATCAACAAAACCTTGAGGTTTGTTTAAGCTTTTTACTTTTACATTTACAAATATTAGTGGTCAAAATGTATTGTTTCTTTGGTGCACCGCCATGCAGATGTGGACAATTCGGTATCGGTTCATTAATAGATCATCACCAGTTATTATGTACTGACATCATTTATCTCATATGCACTATGTTACGGTATGATACCATTCGAACGAGGTGAGGGCAGGTAATTAAAATGCTACTTCTTAAATTGCAGACAACTGTGCACAATTCACTGCTTGTGAGCTCATTGGACAGTCTTTCACTGACACTGAAGTACAGTAGAACCAGGAGACACTATTTCACTGCTAGGGAGAAAATGGAAGCTCTCACTCTCTCACTTTGGACCTTTGAACTGCTGACATGTTTGTAATGGCTCATTTCCACTGAGTGGTACGGTACGGTACGCTTTTATGGCCGTTTCCACTGTCAAAAGGTACAAAAAAGCAAACCACTTTTTGGGTGCCCTTTGCAAAGGGTACCTAGCATAACAAAAGGGTACCAAAAGGCGGAGCTAGACGCACAACTGAACGCATTTGTTTACAGAGAAACATCACCAGTGCGTACACAAGCCAGAAGAATGAAAACAAAGGAACCGCCATTTTTAAATACACAGCCGAGACATTACATCATAATACTATATACATATAATAACGACCATGGTCGACCCGAGCTCAAACAAACCTTGTTGTCGTCTTGATGAACAGCCACAAAGCCAAGAAGAACAAAATCTGCCATGTCCTGTTTTTGTTTTACGAGACCGTCAAAAAGTGCAAGTGGTTTCACTTTCTATGGACAGCTCGAGATCGCTCGATGCGCATCTACATTTGAAATAATGAACTTCTTGAGCTGATGATAATAATGTGCACATGATTATTGAAGTGCTTCTGACATCTGATCCTTTCAGAAATGAACAAAGGAGCAAACCTTTCAGCAACCTAAAACATGAACAAACTGCCATGTTTAACTATTATCATCACCTTTTGGACTATTATGAACTCGGAATGACGAAATTACTTTGTAACAGAGGTTACATGTGCTGGAGATGATTAAAGACACAGATGAGAGGTTTGCACTGACTCTAGGCTATTTGTTGGGTGTTGTTGTTGAACCTAAACAAGGACTAAATGTATGCTGTGTGTAGTTTTTCTGTAATTGGTAACATATTGGAGACTGTAAGGGGCTTTATGCGTTCATATATGTTGCATTTATAATTGTAATTTATAATTAATTATACCATTGGTACCCATTTGGCAGTGGAAATGCAAGCCTAATAAAGGTAACCCATACTGTACCACTCAGTGGAAACGGGCCATTAGGTAACTTTTCCTCTCCTCTATTGCTATTAAAGCAATACTTGTTCTACAGACACACACGTGTCAGGATCTGTGTAAGCTGTGTGATGTGCTTTGTTATGCACATATAGACTGTTAGCGCACATTCTGCAGTGTCCGCGTCATTGGTGAACAGCCCTGACAGTTTTAGAGCCAATCACACATCTTTCTGTTGAGCATGTGAACACAATGACCAATCATAGGTATGTAAGAACATGCTCAACAACACTCAGAAAGCAAGCGGAATAAAATTTACATTAGTTTTATTTGCTATAAATGCTTATGTTATCTTCCGTGCATGTATTTGAGTTTTGTTTAAAACACTTGAAAAGAGTGTTTTCTTTGAGTAGGTAAAATTAAATGTACAGTTTATACAGTCTGACTGCTTGTTTTAAAGGACAAAATTGTATTACTAATAATATACTGTATAAATATAAAAATATGTAAAAATTAATTCAAGAATTCTTGTGTTAAAGATATATAATGGTGTATGGAAGACATCATCAATGCACTGTGATGCACCAAGATATCGAACTGAACAGAATCGATGACATGATAATCGTAACCGAACCGTGAGACCAGCGTAGGTTTACACCCTTAACAAACATCTTTGTATATTTGTGAAATATCTTTGCCGTTTTCAGAACCAAACGAATTACATTTTACTCGCCAAATATATCTTTAATACAGAGAAAATTATCATTTCCAAGAGGTCCTCTAATTTTTTCACATCTGTATATTAAGTGTTTTACTACTAAAATATTTACAACAATGACTATTTACTACAAAATGATGTATTACTACTGTGCTGTTATTGTAGGAAAGTTAGGGAAAAATGTAACAAAAAAATATGTTCCCAATAAATATTTTTCCCATTTATTACACGAAAAATATTTTCTGTTTTTTTATTTTTCTGCAACTTTAGCAGAAAAATGTCAAATATCCACAATACTTAATCTTTTTTTGTTGTCGACAGAAATTTTCTAAAATTTTACATTCTGAAATGCAGTGTTGCTTTAAAAACCTTCAGAACAAAAACAAGATCATGAGCCTCATTTTACTTGCAGTGTATACATTTAAATCAATCACACTCATGTCAAACCAATTACACTACCACATAATCACAATTTTTCACATTATTTTTTCTTTTCATGCCATATCATATTAAGTTTCCCAATAAAATGCAATGTCTTTACAAATAAAAGGACCTGTGTTTACATTTTTCAAGAAGCGATTGAAGAGCATTGCCAAAATCTAAATTAAAACCCTTTAGGATTCACTCTGGACCCACTGTGGGCGTAAAACGTGTTTTTCACCTCAGCAAGTGTCTACGTCAGACAAACACGAGTGCGGTGCTTTCAGATCACATGACTCAACCCATAGAAGCCTATCGCTCTGAAGCACACAAACGCTGCTATTGAACAAGCTGGTCGAGGTCATTGTGACTGTATAGAGTCGTTCATGGCTTTACCTCCCCTGAAGAATGTAATGAGAATGGGTTACTTACTTGGCGTGAAAGCAAATCTGTGCTTGCATAATTCGCAGTATTCTTTTCTGCTGTGTTTAAGCCACTGCACCAAGCTGTGAAAACACAAGAGGGGGGCAGGAAGCGGGCGTTAGGGTGATGATCAGACGTGCCTGAAACAGCCCTGAAAATCCTGCTTCATTTCCCCATTTCCACAAGGAAGAAATACCAACAACAATAGTTGGTCAGCGTTAAACTGACGAGGACCCCTGAGCTCGTGAGTTACAGCTTGTCAGTTGGTCAAATGAACGTTGCTGGCTGTTTCCATTCAGCAACCGAAAAGAACAAAAAAGGAAGACAAAGCCTAACAAAAATAACTGGCCCCAATAGAAAGGTTAACCTATATCTCGCTATCAGAGGGAACAATCTGCTGTGCTGACAGACATTTAGTACTAGAAAGAAAAGCCAAATTGTCAAAAATGGGGAATTTTCATTATTAAAACGCTCAATTCTCATTAATTTCAATACAATAAAAATGCTTCAGTCTTTCTCTTGCTACTGTCACAGCAATTTAACATGCTGTTTGGGTTATAGTTTGGATTAGTGTTTTTAAATAGTTAACCCAAAAATAAAAATAGATCATTTGCTCATACTCAGGTCATCAAAATTGCAGGTGCATTTTTCCTTACATTTTTTCATTCTACTTAATACTGCAATATATCATAAGCAGTGGGGCTGCACAATATATCGTTTTAGAATCGATATCACAATGCATGTATCTGCAATAGTCACATTGCAAGGTTACACAGGATTACGATATTATAGGTGAACAAGAACCACGGTTCAAAGCATACATGATTTTTTGAGTCATCGCAAATTTTAACCATAGTTTAATCAATTAGTTTATCGTCTGCATGTGTTTTTAAGGCATGTAACTGTGTGAGCATTTCAAGCCTTTTTAATAATTTGGGCAAAATAATGTTTTTATGTATTAATTATGTAACTTTAAGAAAGATTCATTTCATTTATGTGCATATATGACAAAGATACACTATACACTGTTATTTTACATTTGATTATTTCATTAGTGCCTGAATCCTGCAAGACTCCCAGACAACCATAAATTAGGATTTATTTCATTTGAATCTTTGCTCTTTTGTATTAATCGATGCTTGTGATTGGTTGAAATTATCCTCAATAATCGCAATATGTATCGTAGAAAAGTTCTATTCCAATATCGTGGAGCTCTAATAAGCAGCCATTTATATAACAGATTTTTTTGCTAATATAGTTTTTATATCAAAGAATTGGTCCACAGTTTAAATAAAAATGCTTTATTGGAAAAAAATTAACATGCATTTCTAATGGTTTGAGGAGGATACAACATTTTGGATGGCCTTTATTGACTTTTACTTGAACAATACATATTATCAACATAACATGATAACTACAATACTTTTAAAATGTGCATTAAAATCAAAGATCAAATGTTTTGGTAAAAAAACAAAAACGTTAGAAAAGATTATTTAAATTAATCAATAAAAAACTGTTTATCTGGGTCTATAAATGCATCTTTTTAAGTTTGTCTGCTAAAGACTGTCTTAGAACATAAAATAGCTGTCAGTTCAAATACAAATATTAGATCAACAGTATTAGAGAGTCTACTATGACCTATCCAAAAACTTGTGTATTTACCCTGTTTGTGTCTTGACTTAAAAGTGTATGTTATTGTTAATCACACCACAGGATTCATTTTAAATAAGATGTTAATCTGACATTGTACCCATTTGAGTAAATTAATTTACTGTTTTGGGTGAACTGTCCCTTTAAAAACACTTTTATTCATGTATATAAGGATTTAAGATTTAAAATAAAATGCTGCTCTTCTAACCTTTTCATTAATAACCCTGAAAAATCTATAAGGCAGCACACCAATTTTCAACATTGGCAATTAAGAACAAATATTACTTGAACATAAAAATCTGTATATTAGACTTCTTACTAAAGGATAATTTGCCAACACATTATTATTATTTGATTTAAACTGTAATAACATTTCACAATAATACCGTTTTTGCTGTATTTCAATCAAATTAATGCAGACTTAAAAAACTAAAATATCTTTTGAAAAACATAAACATAATCTTTTCAAAAGTTATGCATCACCTATATTTCCACCAAATCATCTTAGCTGTGCTTAGGCCTTGTTGACTTGCGAGAGCAAAGCAAGTCATCTGTGACCATCAGATCTTACTCTAATGTTTTTTTTTTTTTAAGGCTAACAATTCCTTTTTTGCAAGTGCTAATAATTTTACGCAGTCTCATTCTTGCAATTATAGGACACCTAGAATTATTATCACTGCAGAACATTCAGCATTGGTAACTGCTCAAATTACAATCATCTAAATTTTTATAGCAGCCACAATAAACTAAAAATAAAGTGCCTTTAGGCATAAGCCATGTGTTGTTTATGACTTTTTTTATATCCTGTTCCTGAGTTTAACAACAACAAACTATAAATCTGGCATGTTGACAGTCATTTCTTACTGTTTGACCCAAAAAACAAATCATATCTGAAAATAAACTAAGCTCTTACCATTCTTGGTGGATGAACTTAATACTTCCAGTACACACACAGGGATGGTAGAGGGGTTTGTCTTGGGTTCCCTCAGATCGACACACCCTACATATATCAGCTGCCAGAAAAGATGCGCAAAATAAATTTTTTAACAAATATATGTAAATACATCAAACTAAATAAGGATGAAAATCACTAAATACCCCACAACAACACAAAACAGGCTTTCTGATACTTACTATCATATCTAATATACAATCAAAACAATGTAATGCATGCAAGAGTATAGTTTACAATCTTGTCAGTCGATCTCTTGCTTGTCTTAGCCCTCGTGCTATAATAATAGCATAAATCTTAACTGGATAATAATGAATAACATCTGAAACAACTAGAACTCTGACACACGTCAATTTCAAAAATCAATGAGATGTCATTGCAGGCAGTGTTTCAAACGTGGTATACGTGGCATCACTGATCTTATATATTACATTTATGCTATCGTATTTCAGGTGCGTTTACACCTGGCCAAAATATCACAAACAACCGCTTCACATTACACTTCACTACAACGGCTACAGTTAAGCTAACATAAATAATGTGATCTTGAAAATAAAAATTATATCTCATTAATTCAAAATCAATTTCAAACGCAAATGAGTGTCTTTATTTGGACGTGCTAGGAAGATGACAGCTGTACTAAAGACCAAGCTGGCAGGAAAACATTAGCTCGTTAGCTTGCAAAGGCCAGATCAATTACAGATGCAGATTTTTGTTGAGCGTAGCGTCCAAATCAAAACATAACGACAAATAAACTTCAGTCAAGAAACATTTAAAAAGCAAAAACGAGCAAACAGACAGCAACCTGAAAGCCTCCGTCTCTAGACAGCTTACCTTCTTCGGCAGTGTCCATCTTGAACGGTGACGCACTGTCCTCTTTACAGTCAACACATAACACTCGCCGCGAAACAAAACACAATTAGCAGCTCACAACCAGGCTAAAATACAGCATGACGACATCGATCCAAGCATGAACGCCGCATAACCTCGGACTGGAAACCTTTTCTTTGTGTAGTGCTCGCGGATAGCGCTGATCCAGCTACTTGTTGGCCGACTACATTACTGCTCGGCTGAACATGTTTGTGGCCTCTGGATGCGAATGTGCTGCTACGGTTTCGATTTACGGCAGTGCAGTGCGCGTGCGCAAAGAACGCGACACTTTCTGGCGTTTTCCGTTGGTGACTGGATGCATTCGCTTTCAGTACTTTTGTTTGGTATGCTTAATTTATGTAACCGTATACCTAAGATTTCATTATTATCTATTAAATGAACATAATACGATTTTGCTATATTTGTAGTTTACATATACGTTAAGGGGGTGAGGCAGGGGACTTTGAATATGGTCCCACCAGGCCATGTGGTTCAAACACACATACACACCTTTCTTTTATCATGACAGACATTTGCATAGTGCTTATGTTTGTAGTTAGCAACATTTTGCATGTTGATATTTGATCCCCACAATGTAGACTAGTTAATCTATTGGTGTGTCAGTCTAGAAGTATAGTTATTTATTTGTAATATTAGATTTCGTCAGAATAACATTGAAGATTTTCTGTGATTGGAAATCAGGCTTATTTCACAAAATATTGATTTCTTTTAAAGTGAATATAAACTATAAAATATGTATATATAAATATAAATGTCAGCATTTGAAGGCAAATAATTCTTATATTACAATATATAAATGTATAGTATCATGTATAATATTTTTATAATTCTTCAAATATTTCTCAAGAGCTGTTTAACTTTTCTTTTTCACATTTTTTAACAGTTTTATAAGTAATTTCTTTTGTCTTTGCCATGATGACAATAAATCATATTTTACCAGTTACTAGATACTAAACTGCAATTTAATGGCTTAACCCTGTTAATTAAGTAAGTTATGTTAGTTGGGCAAGTTATTAGACAACAATAGTTTGTTCAGTAGCCAGTCAGAAAATACATATTTTCTTAATGGGGCTAATAATTTTGACTTTTAAAAATATGTGTTTTTATTAGAAACTGTATTAATTCCAGCTAGACTAAAAGAAATAAAAAAAATCTCTAGAAAAAAAATATATAGGAAATACTGTGTACTGACATTTGATCCCCACAATGTAGACCAGTTAATCTGTTGGTGTGTCAGTCTAGAAGTATAATTATTTATTTGTAAGATCATCAGAATAACATTGAGGATTTTCTGTGATTGGAAATCAGGCTTATTTCATGATATATTGATTTCTTTTAAAGTGAATATAAACTATATAAAATATTTATATAAAATATAAACGTTGTCAGCATTTGAAGTCAAATAATTCTTATATTAGAATATATAAGTGTATAGTATCATGTCGAATATTTTTATAATTATTTTTCAAATATTTCCCAAGAGCTGTATAACTTTTTTTCCCCCATTTTCTAACATAATAGTTTTTAGAAGTAATTTCTTTTCTCTTTGCCATGATAATGATACATATTTTACCCGTTACTAGATACTAAACTGCAATTTAATGGCTTAACTTGGTTAATTAAGCAAGTTATGTTAATTGGGAAAGTTATTAGACAACAATGGTTTGTTCTGTAGCCAATCAAAAAAGAAATATTTTCTTAATGGGGCTAATAATTTTGACCTTTAAAAATATTTTATAATAAATTACTGCATTAATTCCAGCTAAACTAAAAGAAATAAGACATTCTCCAGAAGAAAAATATAAGAAATACTGTGTACTGACATTTGATTCCCACAATGTAGACTAATCTGTTGGTGTGTCAGGTTATTAATGTATTTTTTTAAATTATAAATAAAATGACAATTTATCAGAATAACAAGTATTTTCATTTTCTGTGATTGAAAATCAGGCTTATTTCACTAAATTTTGATTTCTTTTGATGTGAATATAAACATTTATTATGTCAAATAAATGCTCCTTGGTATATTTATATTAAAATTGGTATAAGTGTTGCTATTAATTGAAGGCAAATCATTCTTTTATTAGAACATATTAAAGTGTATAGTATCATAAATATTTTTTATAATTATTTTTCAAATATTTCCCAATATTTATTGCTGTTTAACATATTTATTTCACATTTTTAAACATACATTTTTATAAGTAATTTATTTTGGTTTTGCCATGATGACAATACGTAATATTTTACCAGTTATTTTGTAAGATAATGATACTCAGCGTAGTGCAATTAATGGCTTAACCTCCTAAACGGGTGCGTGACATCATTAACTTCCACATTCTTTACATTTTAAAAGTCCGTACTGGCCCTATACCCCCATAAGTGGCTCCGTTTTCTCATCAGTTGGAATAGAATAACTTTTGCATAGATTATGATAGAGACATTTTTCTTTTTTCCTATGATTACTGACATGTGCAGGAACCAACAAAATTGCAGTAACCTAGACCACACAGAACCTAAAAGGTACACTATTTAAAAAAGTGCCTTTTTTTGGAGGGGTTTATTATAACACAGATGATCATATACAATTATTAGAAACACTTTCAACAGTAAAAAATTCAAAAGGTTTTCTTTAAAATGATACCAAACTTTTGCATTTACACCTCTGCATGTGGATTTGGGAAGGTTTTTCATTTGGGTAGGCAAAATCCAGGCGGAAACCCCAAAATAGCACTTGACAAGTCATTAGACAACAATGGTTTGTTCTGTAGCCAATTAGAAAAAAAAAATTAAGAGTGCATAATTTTGACCTTTCAAAATATTTGTTTTATCTTTAAAAATGACATTTATTTCAGCTAAACTAAAAGAAATAAGACATTCTCTAGAATAAAATATTATAGGAAACACTGTCAAAATTCCTTTGCTCTATTAAACAGTGCTTGGAAAAATCCAAATTATCAAACAAAAAGTGTTTAAGGGGTAATTAATGTGTCTGTACTCTTTAAGTAAAGGATACATGAAGATAAACTGCAAAATTATCCAAGTCCAAGGCACTCGGAAAAAAAGTGAAAAAATATTTTTAAAAGCCTTTATTAAGACGGCTATTCCATTAGAACTGCATCTACACATTTCAGCAAACACTTGCCTTTATCAGGGTTACAGAGTTCTGATGTGTCTGGAGTTGTTTAAACACTATGGTTACATGACTCAATAGAATATATAAACAATACAGAAATATTATATTTAACCCAAAGTCAACTCAATAGTCGTTATTAATTCGATAATGAAAAAGAGAAAAAAAATATTACATTTTCTTGGATATTAAATTGATTCATTCAATAATTTTCTTTTCGGCTTAGTCCCTTTATTAATCAGGGTTCGCCACAGTGGAATGAACCGCCAACTCAAGCTGCGGTCACACTAGAGTTTGAGCCTGCGAAATTCTGTCATAAAGTGCTGCGAAAAGGGGCGGATTAAACAAGATAATTAGACATTTAAAAAAAAAGTGAGCTATTGCTCCATATTTTCAAAATCTGTCCAGAGAGGTCATGTTTTGATCTTCGATTGGTCTCACGCACTCAAGTGATGCGATTTTGCAAACTTTGCAACGCAGCGAACTGCGAAACTTGACGCATGACCTTGCGTTTCCGGTCTGACGCCATCGCGTGTGTATGACTGGAAGTCTATGGGGTGAAAAGTCCAGTGTGACCACAGATTTATCCAGCATGTTTTACACGGTGGATGCCCTTCTATCTGCAACCCATCTCTGGAAAACTTGGATATTAAAGTGCTTGGAAAATATTTGAAAAACAATAGAATTTTGTCTTCGACTGTATATGTTAGCCAAAATTATTGATACACTCTTATTCAATCGTTTTTGCAGTCTCAGTTTTCTGACATGACCGATATTTTTGCGGAAAATCTAGAAAAAGGTCATGGACAACTTTTCAATCTCTGCATAATTTTCGGGTTCTCTGGTCCACATTGGTGCTCTTTCCTCTTCAGTTCACCCACTCATTTTATGTTGAGTTAAAGGTCAGCAGACTTGGATGGCATGGCTTCTGTGCTGTAAACCATTTTTTTGTTGTCGATTTTAATGTTTGTTTTGAATCATTGTCTTTCTAGACGATTCAACCATGGCCTATTTTAAGAATTCCAACAGAATCTGTCAGGTTGTTGTTGTTGTTTTTTTGGTTGGTTGGTTTTAGTAGAATCCATACTGCCATGTAACTGAACAAATGTCCAGGACCAAAAACAGACTCGCAACAACAAAGAATCAGCTCTCCTTTTAACTGTGACCATTGAGGGCTTTATATCCCAAATTTATTCATTGTAAATATTTACTTTTATACTTTGCTGCCGTCTATCAAAGCATCAGGTTATACAGATATCCGCAAAATGATGCATCTTCAATCAGTTTTTAATAAGTACAGGTCAGAATAAGGATGTTGTCATGTTGAATGACAATGTAAGTCTATGGCATCCGTATTTACACATTACATGTAATACATCTCTGAGATTATGATAAAATATACAAAATCCATTTAATTCTGAAATACAAATTCCCCCCAAAAACTTTTTAATAAGGAATATTATATTAAAACATAGGACATTGGATGATAAATGCAAAATTGAATGTTCCAAGCTTACATGACAGACAAATGTTGTTGTAGTTCACTGCTGCTGAAGTGGCATCTCTTGTCTTTCACTGTCTTTATCATTTCTGATGGTAAGTTTAAATGTTTTGGCATTATAGACCCAAACAGTGTCAATTCCTTCTCCAGCTACATCATTAGGAGTCCATGTGGGAAAAGGAAAGCGACAAGCTACTACTTTGGCTGAACTCTGGAGCTCTGTTTGGAGCTTGACTTCAAGCTGCTCCATCTGTGGAGAAAACAATTACAATGTCTATCAGATGCAATATGCCACAGGTAAAAAATAATATTAGTCAGTTATTAAACATGCATGCTTAAAATAAAAAAGTCTAGGATTTTTTTACAGGAAAACATAGGCTCTGGTGTTTTAAGTTAAGTTAAATTAAATTATATTATATTATATTATATATATATATATATATATATATATATATATATATATATATATATATATATATATATATATATATATATATATATATATATATATATAAAAGAATACAAATAACACACTTTTTTAGGTTTTTGCATCTTGAGTTTTTATACTAATATTAAAAATTCAAGATAGTACCATTTGAGGAACTCCAAAGATGACCACGTTGGTGTACTCTGAAAAACTGACCTATGAAAGAAGAACATGTTAAAAGAAACTTGTATATGGTGGCCGAGAGAGCTTAACGTGCTGCAATTTAAGAAAAACATGTGCAATTACAAAGAACGCCAGCAAATTAAGAAAAGATCTTCATCCGTTTGACAGCACACCTGCTGCAAATCCTCACAACACAAACAAATAAAATAAAAAATAAAAACACGCTGCATTTTCCCACAAAGCAAACAAATTAATAAAACACGCTGAATTTTTCCACAATGCAAACATTTTACGAAAATGTGCTGCATTTTCTCACAACACTTGCAAATAGCTCAGAACACAATGGAAATGTTTAGGTAAGACCCTAAAACTTGACACCTGGCTATTTAGGTTATGGTTACTTGGGGTAATATTTTATGCTAATCTGTTTATTTAGACAAACAGAAAACTCACCTTTCAAAGATCACCTACAACTTCAATGAGCAATAGTCACGGCACAGAGGCATCCATCATGTATTTGGGTCCTTGAGTGTTCCGTTCTTTGCAGCATGTTTTCGTAAATTGTTTGCATTGTGGGAAAATGCAGCACCTTTTGTAAATGTGTATGCGTTGTGAAGATTTGGAGCATGTGTGCTGTCAAATGGATAAAGTTCTATTGTTAATTTGGTGGCATTTGTTGTAATTGCATGTGTTTTCTTGAATTGCAGCACGTTAAGCTCTCTCGACCACCGTACATGTGACACCATGATTTTTGTGCATACAGCTATGGCAAAATTAATTGACCACTGGAAATTGATTTCATTGGATTTTCCCAGTGTATCATGTAGTTTATAACAGATATGCTATATAAAGATCAAGAAGTTTTTTCCAAATTATCTTTTGGTTAATTGGTATTTGAAAATAAATGACAACTAGTTAGAATAAACTAATTTATTACTATATCACTATTATTATTATTATTATTATGTAATTTAATGTTTTCATTTGTTGTACGATATGAAAATATGGGTTATTCCACTGAATATTGACTTTTTAACTTTTTAGAAGTATCATGTTGTCTAAAAATGAATATAAATAAATTAATCTGCAAAAAATGCTACGACTGTCTGTTCTCACCTTCCAAAGGTCTGAAATATAAAAAGATGTGCTGTGATGAACACCTTCCCTCCAGGCTTTGTAACGGGAGTACCACACCAGCCATGGGTTTAGTTCAAAGCCAACTGCCTTAAAGCCTCTTTTTGCAGCAGCAATAACCTTCACCAAACCAGACACAAGAAAAACAGCTTTTAGAACTGTGATGATTACATGGCACTGTCTTTAAATACAAATCCTCTAAATGAAAAAGTCAAGATCAAGAAACTCACTATCCGTCCATCTCCGCTTCCGATATCCACTAGGGACCCTGATCTGCCTTTTAAAACATTGAACACGTTTTCTAGTTGCGTCCCGGTTGCAGGTACGAACGGAAGACAAACTTTCCTCAGTGCTGGTGCAACAAACGGACCGGTCACCGCATACAGAGCCACCAACGAGCCTCCCACGACACAAGTTGCAATAATACCGAGTCGTTTTTTAAAAGCACCTTTACCGGATGATTCCTGCTTATAAGACTCGTTGGACAGATCTGATTCTGTGCCAAACTCAGACATCCTAAAATGAAAACAAGCAGTGACCTCCTCACTGAGTGTCCAATGACAGCACGCAGCTTTTCATACACTTATAATCAAAGCGGTCGTGCGAGTAAACAGCAAATCGTTGTACTGATTTAATGGTGCAATCATGGCAAAACACTAATAAAAATGTCTATTTATTGCACTGATATTTTTAAAACTACCACAAAACATCAACGTTATTTGACGAGACGATAGACATGTGAATCGGTGCACCTCGCTTTCTGTCCGACTACGACGACAGAATAAAGCGACATTAGTTCCGCTTTCTGTGTCACTTATACAACAATCAAATTCGAGACTTACAGATATGTAACAAACATTTCTTCAATATTTTCAGTGTTTTATTTTAATTAATTTTTTTATTCAAAGGCCTATTATTTGTTTAAAAGAAAAATAACTGTAATTATTTTGATGTGCCAGAGGGAGGCACTATTGTGCAAATGTAACTCCAAATGGCAAGCCACAGTAGTTTTAAATCATGTTTGTTTGTGTTTGTTTTATTTATTGTTTACATCTTGCTTTAACGAATAATATAATATAATATAATATAATATAATATAATATAATATAATATAATATAATATAATATAATATAATATAATATAATGACGCAGTGGCGCAGTAGGTAGTGCTGTCGCCTCACAGCAAGAAGGTCGCTGGTTCGAGCCTCGGCTGGGTCAGTTGGCGTTCCTGTGTGGAGTTTGCATGTTCTTCCTGAGTTCGCGTGGGTTTCCTCCGGGTGCTCCGGTTTCCCCCACAGTCCAAAGACATGCGGTACAGGTGAATTGTCTAAATTGGCAAAATTGTCCTTAGTATATGAGTGTGTATGAGTGTGAATGAGTGTGTATGGATGTTTCCCAGAGATGGGTTGCAGCTGGAAGGGCATCCGCTGCGTAAAAACATGTGCTGGATAAGTTGGTGGTTCATTCCGCTGTGGCAACCCAGATTAATAAAGAGACTAAGCCGAAAAGAAAATGAATGAATGAATATAATACAATATAATATAATATAATATAATATAATATAATATAATATAATATAATATAATATAATATAATATAATATAATATAATTGTAATAAAGTTAGATTGCCACATGGCCATTGGGAACCGACAAACTTTAACTAATATTATAATAACAATTCAATATTGATGAAAAATAAAACAAACAGAAGGCAGCTGTACAATAATATAATGACATAATATAATACTGTAAAAACAGTGTACTGTCTGCCTGTTATATATTGTCCAACATGCCTTTTTGAGTTTTATATAAATTTTTTGTAATAGTTTGTAATTTGATCTAATATATCAGTATTAATTTGTACTATTCTAATGGTTAAACTTAAAAATAATTTTAAAATAATTTAAACTAAAAGTGACATGCAGTCTCTAGAGAACAAAAGTGTGGTATAAATGGAATAAACTCTAAGTCTATAAAATAAAGAATTAAAAGTTTGATGATCACTAGTCTAATGATTGTGAGGTCTCTAAGGATTGTTATGTTGCTTTTCAACTTTAAGGTCGGCTCACACTAAGCGATTTTTTTTTAATAATCCTAAACGAATGTAGCATGTCAAACTGCACGAACATGGCCCCTATGTCACACTGTTAGATCTCAGCTGTAGTAATGTCAGACTGAACGACAAAGAAGACGCGCAAAACATGGAAGAAAACTGTGGTGTTTTGTGTGCATCACTGGTTTCTTCAGGATACTTGTTGTTTGGTTGGTTTGTTTAAGGGATACAGTCTAGATACGCGTCTGGCCGGCAGTGCGATATGTACATCAATTATAGTAGAATTTTTTTATGACACTGTATAACAATAAATAATATTTTTACAGTACTGTGACGGTTGGGTTTAGGGTTGGGGTAAACGTTAATAAAATACAAATAAATGGGAAGTTTAATAAATAATATAAATAATTCTCGCTAACTTCCAGCAGCAACCATATCCGATTTAGCAACAACCAAGAAAACTCCCCGGGAGTTGGACGTCATCCACCCGTGACAATTTCACTATCCCGCGTTCTAAAATGATTCCTCACAGCAAACATAAACAATATGTAGCGGCAATTTTGCACTTAATGTGTCTCAATAATAAAACCAGGAAGAAAAAAAACTGTTTTGACATTTCCCTGCGGTCATTTGAATTGTGGCATGGATTGTGTCATCAGATTCTGCGCTCCTATTGGTTTTTGGATTAATGCTCATCGCAGCTGTAGTCAAACTGCAGGAAAGTGTCCGAAATCTTCTGACACTGCCAGAACTTCATCGGAGGAATAATCTGATCGCAACAGCCATTAAGTGGCTGTCTGTGAACCTGTCAAACCAACGATCAAAGATCACCGATTTTAGCCTAGGATTTCAGAAATCTTTTAGGATTTCCCAAATTTGTCTCAGATGACAAACTCGTGGCTGAAATCTCAGTGTGAGCAGGCCATTAATGTGCTTTCAAAAAAAAAAAAATTTAAAATGAAGCAGCTACATGGCACCAAGATATCAATACGCTCCAGTTGACGACAGAAGGCAAAAGGGTAGAAGCGCAGGCAGGGCTGTTACAGGATGATGCTGCTGAAACGGAACATTCTGTTACGTTTGAACACTACAGCAGCTTTCATTGGTCAAGGAGCACCCAGAAGCTATCTGAGTGACATGTAAAACAACCAATCACAGTTCATCTTTCTCAGAGATATGCTTAGGGACTAGTCATCAAATAGACAAATTACAAACAATATGTGTAGTCATTCATTCCTATCAATTTGATGACTAGTCTATTTTTAGAATACTGTTAGAGGTTTAAGAGCTATTAACAACTCTCAAGAATGCAGTTGAATAGGTAATACTAAATCATTAAATGCTAATTCAGCTTGCCGTAGTCTGCTGCTGCTGCTTTTTTTGACTTTAAATGAGGTTTGTAATAAAGAAACACTACTTTTAAATAACCTTAATATGTTATTATGATGAAGTTGAAAAGTTTTAGAAATGTTTATATGATTGAAATCACTGCAGGAAGCAAGGAAAGAGGAGACATGAAGTGGAAAGTCATATATATATATATATATATATTTAAAAAGAGCACCTTTTGCTCTACATAACATTGTGTAACAAAATGAGCAATTGTTTGTCATTTTATCAGTAATGTTATATGAGAAAGAAAAACTTGAACATGAAGGGTAACAAAGTGTAAGCACTGATTTTCCATACATAAAAGCAACGAAAATACAAATAAATGAGTCATAACTGAACCACACAGTTCAAGGAGTGAGAAAAGTCTGTTCCACACCACAAAACACACAATGATGAAAATAACCATAACAAGAATGACCTGTTTTATGATTTAAATAATATCCTCAATCAAACAGCATGAAATGAACAAACAAAAATATTTACATCAAGCATACGCAATAAAGCCCTAATACCACTTTTGAATATTAGGATCAGGAGTGCATTGAAATAGGATGAAAATATATGGATTAAATAAAACATAAAAAGAAAACTGACTAATAATATTAACAAACTGAATGTATATCAGGCCCGTAGCCAAGGGGGTTTCGGGTGGTTCAAAAGACCCACCCCGCACTGATAGAAGGTCCAGAATTTGTTCCATACATGAGCTTATTAGTCCCATTTTGCTAGCTGTGCCATCATAAATGGTGGAAAAACCCATAAAAGAGGCCTTCAGATGAATGGAAACAATTATTTTCATGAGTCGTGCAAGAAAACATACAATCTAACGTAAGTGAAGTCAACTTTTATTCTGAATCTTGAACTTTTTTCTTGAAAGAAAAAAATACCAATAAAAAAAGTTTGAAGCACCAAAACCGGCCCATATTAAAGCTAAATTTTAAAGGGCACCTATGGTGAAAATCATCTTTTGGGTGCTGTTTGGACAGAACTGTGTGTAGGTATAGTGTGTCCACAGTCATATTGGGATGATATTAAGTCTCTTTTATTTAAATATCCTGAAGTTAAAACAGGATCCAAATCCCTCCCATTTTGAGGCCGACCGCAACATGACATAGGACGTTTCCCCACCCACCGAATTGATTGACAGCGACGTATTTTTTTTTTACTAAAGAGACTAGACAAATTGTGAAGCTCTACAATATTAATATTATTATGTTTACTTATTTATTTTTATTATTCAAATGGCCAAATTTTGACTGAGGAAATTTTAACGTGCTGGCCAGTTTGTTATTTGACCAATAAATGAGTAGGCTTCTTCTTTTTTTTATTTAAAACTTTAACAGACTCCCTTTGTTAATGATATATGATGTAATTCATTTGTATTTTCAAAATATATATATTTTTTCATATTTCTTTATTTTAAAGATTTAGAAAGTGCTTTTGGTACCTCAAAAAGTGTGGTTAAGATGACCACTCAACAAGCTAATCCAGCAATAAAGCTTAAAATGTCACTAAAATGCAGTTTTTAAACCTCAGAATTAAATAAAAAATAAGGCGAATAACTGCAAAAAGGTCTGTTTTTTGAGAAAAAAGAACCACCCATTTCACCAGGCTGGCTATGGGCCTGATATGGTGATGATATTCCCTTATGGATGCAAAACGATGAAAACTAAATAAGGAAATCTTATCTGTCAACAAACATAAACCAAAAGACAAAAACCTCCTTAACTGTGCATGTGCGACCATCAAAAGTCATTGGATATTGAGCGGTGCACAGTTCTATCCATTGATCGGCCATGGCTGGTAGTGGGACCGTCATAAAACTCATCATCCAAGTCACACTCTTCAGCCCCGTCATGAGAGTAGCTGTGTTTCATTACTACGATGTTCCTGCGGACATTTGGGGTGGCTTGCAAAGGGAAAGGGGTTTGTGCGGATGTCTCCATTTCGGAGAGAATGGCGGCGGCGTCTCGCAGGCTGAGGTCACTGCGACTGCCTCGAGTGCTGGACACCTGAGAGCCGCAGTGGTGGCCGTGGATGCATTTGGAGGATGTGCGCTGCAGGTTGGGGAAGTCCTCTGGTAAATCCTCATTGTCACATGAGGTTGTCTGTCGTAATGTGCAAAGTTCGTAATGTGGCGGTTCAAAGGCCTCGTGAAGCAAAGTGGGGTCGAATTCGTCTCTGCGGATGATGTACCTCTTGCGTGGCTGTTTTATCTGAATGATTATGGACACGGTGAGCAGGATGAGCACCACTCCGCAGGTCACGCCAATTATGGTCACGTTGGTGTTGTCAAGGCTGTCCAGGATCGTGGCTTTTCTTTTCTCTGCGCAAGAGGAGCAGAAATACTGTATGTGGCGCAGTGTTTTGAAAATTATACTTACAGATAAATGAAAGGGCATTTTCACAACTGTTACATGTTAACATACCATGGCTCCAGCAGATGCAATGATATTACAAAGATTCTAACTGGTGGAAGTTTCATCAAGTCAAATGTAAGACTTTTAAAGACCTTTTAGGAATGAAATGGAAAAGATTTTTACTTGCCTCATCAAACACAATTTAATTTAGTTGAAAAGATCTTTTACGTTCTTTATAAACAATCTAACTTAGTTATTTCTTACCTACGTATTTTAAATAATGTGTCAAACAAGCAAACTCTAGTTGTATACATACTTTTTCAACAAAGTTTCTTTTTTAAAAACTGAAAGTTTAACACTGTTAAAAGTATATGTATTATGGATTCTGCGTGAATAATCAAAAATATATGTAAATATATAAGACCTCAATTTGTGTTTTTGAAATGTAAGACTTTTTAAGATCTAGCAGACACCCTGGCAAGTGTAGGGCTTGATGTTGGGGACTTTTTTCAGATGCTGTGTAATATCATTGAGCCTGCTGCGTGGGGCAGCAAAATTCCTTGATTGTTTCACCTGAATGAGAGTATAATTCCTAGCCTAATTTGCCTAGAAAATAGCAACTCTATCTGTCTTAGTACACAATGTAACAACAGAAGCTTTAAATAGGAAAATTATTAAATACACATTGGTCATTTTGGAGTGAGATGCTACTGGTCTGGTCTAATACGATGCAGTGATCTATGGGTTAAACTATGCTAAGGCCCAATCCCAATTCTACTCCTTAGCCCTTCCCCTTACCCCTACCCTTTGTTTTGCATGTTCACGTGAAGGGGTAACGGGTAGGTAACGGGTCCCAATTCTCTTTAGTTTGAAGGCATAGGGCTAAGGGGAAGGGCTAGATAGCCATTGAACCTGAGCTTTTCCAAGACCACACAAGAAACCAAGGGGTACGAAATTTTTGCAGAATGCACCAGCTAGAGCAGCAACATGGCTACATAGTCTTGTTTTCCAAGAAACGAAAACAAAACACCATCAAATTTCACTATCTATAATCCATAATAATAACTACTGTATAGTAAACCCACAACATACTTTCACATCTGTAACTCGATGACACTCCAATACCCTGTCAGAAAAGTCTAGTGGCTGAGAATTACCTTTTTACAGTGTCTGATATAACGATAATGTTGTTTTCTTGTGTTTACATAAAAAAATATGGCCCCGATGTAAATATACAGTACAGTTATGAGCTTATTGCCACATTAAACCATTATGATGACATGATATTGTTCAGTGATTTCCTGAAGATATATTGACCTTATTCGTCAATTTGCGATTGTTTTAGAACTTCCGATTCAGCTGCCTATAGGAGAAATGACTAGGAAAAATAAACCGCAGAAAACGGTCAAACTACTTGCTCTACAAACAAGTGTTTGCATGATTATACAGAGCAGAATCATATAATAAGAAAATATCAGTTTGCAACATCAAGCAGCAGAACGAGTTGTTTTTAACATCTAAAAATGAATGGAACACATGGAAGTGAATGACACTGAGGGCCCTATCATATACCTGGCGCAATGCGGCGTGGCGCAATTGTTGTTTACTAGTTTTAGTTCGACGCAAGAGTCATTTTGACGTTTTGCACCACGCTGTTTAAATAGCAAATGCATTTGCGCTCATATGTGCGCCCATAGGCGTTCTGGTCTGTGTTGAGGCGCATTGATGGGGCGTTGCTATTTTGAGAAACTAGAATAGACTGTTTAATAGACTAGATAAGAGGAGGTCTAAAGTCCATCGCAGAGCGCGTTAATTGTGCGCCTCGCTTAAACATTGCTTAATACACACAGGATGTAGAGCAATATGCAAATATCTTTACAAATGAAAAAAAATTAAAGGATTAAAATATTACAAAAATTATTACTTTCTACATAAGTATAAAAACCACTGCCTTCATGCCTTCTTCATCTCGGGGGCTTTTTCAGTTTATTCATGACAGTTTGCTTTTGTATAATGTTATTATTAGCAGTATTATTTATTATATGCATATTTATATTTGTTTTATTAAAAACAAGCTTAGATTTGCCCACCTGTCAGGTTTTAGACTATATGGGGCATAGCATGTGTATTTGGATATAACTTTTTTGACCACACTTCATTATTATTGTTCATTTATTCGTTTGCTGGAAATTAGAACTGAATTTAGAAATAGTTTTAAAAACAAAACTTTGCGTTTACCAAACAAATTAATTATGGTTAGACTAATGGATGTCTGTGCATACAACACGTTTCCTTATCCACGAGAGTTTAAGTGAAAGTACAGAATGAGGAGGCTCTTTCTCTCATTCTTGCGCTGTAGATGCTCTGTTGAACTGTTTTCTCGCTAGTGAAGCGTTCAGTTTTTCCTCTTATAAAGTCCGCCATGTAAATAGCAAATGCGCTATGGCGCGACGCAACTGACTCTTAACGGGAATGAGAGATGAGACTCTGATTGGTTTATTCTCAAAACACACCTATAACTCATTAAGAGTATAAGCTCAACCCTGTTAGACCATGCGCCGCGGCGCAAATCAGAATTTTCCGTCCTTAAAATAGCAAAAGTGGATTCGGACACGCCCTTAATGCTTTTGCGCCATGCGCTATGGACTTTGCGCCTAGATCGTTAAAATAGAGCCCTGAAAGTCTCTAGCCAAAAAGATTCAAATGGTTGCGCCTGCTCGTACGCGGAGAACAAGGTGAATACCAAAAAATAATGCAACTGGAATAACTACAGCAGTCACCATCATCAATCTAATGAGGACATATGATGACATGTGTAGGTGTTGTAGTGGTGTTTCATTTCTTAGGGGTAAATCTGAAGGCCAAGGAAAATGGGTATAGGGGTAAAAAAAATTAAATTGGGATTGAGTCTAAAGGATTGAAAATAAATACTAAAACTCAACTGTTTGTCTCTAGGGGATTTAAAAACTAAATAAACAACAGTGGAGTGCTCCTTTAACACAAGTCACATGCACATCTCATTGGTCAGAGTGCACTTAAGAAGGAAAGTTGTACAGGTTTGGAATTAGTAAACATCATTTAAATTTTTGAATAGAATTTTCTTGAACATGCTTACCTGTTAACATTTATATTAAGTAGCTTTGTAAATACATTTCTGCTAATTTAATTTCTTAATAATTCAATTTAGAATATATGAATTGGAATATATACCTTTGCAGCCATTTTCATCCCAGGGGTAGACACAGTTTTGGATGCCATTGCACACCAAAGTGTGGTTTATGCACATGTTGCTATGGCAAAAGAATGTGTCACTTCCACATGGAGCTGAAAAGCAAAAGGACAATATCTGTTAAAGTGACTCAGAACAGCTATAATCCAAATATAAAGCAAAGAAATTAATAGATAAGGGATTTATCACGACATCAATGCTAGAAAGCAAGCTATATGTGCTACAGAAATGTGTTATGTTAAAAAAAAACCTGACTGAATGACTCACGCTCGTGGAAGGTGGTGAAGAGGATACGGAATCGGCTCCTGCGGCTCGTCTCATCGGCCCACATGCGAATCACACCTAATGAATTCAGCAGCATCACATCATTGGCCACCGTGCTGCAGAATTTATTCTTCAGGTGCTCCACCGAGCTGCTCCCATCATATACCGCCACAAAGTTACGCTTACACTCATTCGAGTTCTGCATCTCGTAATCCAGGAAGCGCAAAAAGATCTGTACAGAAGACATTTGTGTTTGTTTTTATTTTTAAAATATTTTTAGGCCAGCAACCAGTCTAGGGTGGAACAGAAATCTTGTTTTTTTCTTTCAACATAAATTCACCATCATGGACCACGCCACACTTTAAGCTAGACTTTACTGTAGGGATGTAGGGATGAAGGGGATAGTAAGAGAACAGTGGGATGAAGGGGAAGGGGAGTAAGAGGATGACTGGTGAATAGGTGGGTCGGTTGATCGGGCGTCCTACTATACCCGGAGACTCAGAGTGGGGGTACTGTCTCTGTAGTATTTTGGCAGAGTGGTTGGACCCCCCGATTCAACCTACATGTTGGAGTAAAGAGGGTTATAGTATTGTGAAAGGGATTCAAGGAAATAGGGGGAGGGAGGGTGGGTTCAAAAGAAAGAACAGTGCTAGAGGGAGGGTCTTCCTTAAATAAGTTTAAGGGAGTAGGTGATTGGTTAGAGACAAAGTGAGGCGTGGTTCCGCCGCTGAACCTTTATTAACAAGTTAACTCCATAACAAGTACACTTAAAAAAATATTCAAAGATGATTCCTTGTATTTACTTTTTTTTTAAGTTATGTGGTTGTAAACAATTTATTTGGGCAGAATTTATACCAAAAATTAACTTGAACATTACTAAATTTAATTTGTTTGTGTAAATTCAACTCATGGGCAACGCAGTGGCGCAGTAGGTAGTGCTGTTGCCTCACAGCAAGAACGTCGCTGGGTCGCAGGTTCGAACCTCGGCTGGGCTGGGTCAGTTGGCGTTTCTGTGTGGAGTTTGCATGTTCTCCCTGCGTTTGCGTGGGTTTCCTCCGGGTGCTCCGGTTTCCCCCACAGTCCAAAGACATGCAGTACAGGTGAATTGGGTAAGCTAAAAATTGTCCATAGTGTATGAGTGTGAATGTGTGTGTGGAAGTTCCCAGAGATGGGTTGCGGCTGGAAGGGCATCCGCTGCGTAAAATCGTGCTGGATAAGTTGGCGGTTGATTCCGCTGTGGCGACCCCGCAAGGGACAAAGCCGACAAGAAAATGAATGAATGAATGAAATTCAACTTATATAAATTATTTGCAACAATTTTGCAGACATCATTTTGTTCAGGGTACTGGACTGTTTAGTTTCATTTGCATTTATTTGTAACTGAGATGATGATAGTGGTGAAATAGATTTGTTTTTGCCAAGTAAATCATTACCAAGCAATTTTATGTTTAATGGATGTCTAATATTAACAAGGCTGAATTTTGGTAATATTATAATAATTCAGTAATAATCTTCTAAAAAAAAAAGAAGTCTAAAAATCGTCCCAAAATAGTCTAGTCGTCTATGTAGTCGTCTTATTCATTACAGTCTATTTAATGATTGGTCAATTTCTGGACTATTGCTAGACACCTATCACTCCAAATTTAGTGTTGTTTTAGCCACAACGTCTATGTTCTGACATCTATTAGAGAAAAAAACAATCAATGATGAGTACTGAGAACACAAATTAATATGTATTAATATATATTTAGATCAATTCAGAAAGATCCTCCATACAAAGCAATGGAACCACAATGCCAAATACATTGTAAAACATTCCATGTGTGTTGCCATTCAATTGTAATGTTATGAAACTACAAGAACACTTTTTGTTCTCTTCAGTGTCAGTAGGCACATTTTAGATGTCGCTGTGCACTCTAATGCGTGTTGCACTACTGCCATAATAAATCCAAACATTTTAAATCTGTATCTGTGTATTTGAAATATCTTAATTTGAGGAATGAATGAATGAATTAAGGTCTTAGGGAATTGTGGGACAACATAAGGATGAGTAATTATTATTGACACATATGTCATTTTTGGGCAACCCAGTGGCGCAGTAGGTAGTGCTGTTGCCTCACAGCAAGAACGTCGCTGGGTCGCAGGTTCGAACCTCGGCTGGGCTGGGTCAGTTGGCGTTTCTGAGTGGAGTTTGCATGTTCCCCCTGGGTTCGCGTGGGTTTCCTCCGGGTGCTCCGGTTTCCCCCAAAGACATGCAGTACAGGTGAATTGGGTAAGCTAAATTGTCCATAGTGTATGAGTGTGAATGTGTGTGTGGAAGTTCCCAGAGATGGGTTGCGGCTGGAAGGGCATCCGCTGCGTAAAATCGTGCTGGATAAGTTGGCGGTTCATTCCGCTGTGGCGACCCCGCAAGGGACAAAGCCGACAAGAAAATGAATGAATGAATGTCATTTTTGGGGTGAACTAACCCTTCAATTTGACCATTTTTACTCCATATTCAGGCATTATTATACATAAAAAGGCAGCTTATGATAAACTTGCTCAGTCAGCTTGGTTCACAAGACTCCCAATGGCTTGTTCTCTATTATTGTTCTTTAGCAATTTAGAGCTTAGAGATTATATTTGTTTCAGAAATCAGAAAAGTCTTAAGTTATAGGTAGGGCCAGACAGAATCTGCTGAAATGTTTTGCTCTTTCTGCTGAGAATTTTGTAAAATATCTGCGGGTTTATGCTGAAATATTTTGGGAGTATCGTAACTAAAAACAATATATTAAATAAAAAATAATCGCTTTTTCATTTTTATTTAATGTTTTTACAATGCACATCCATCTAGATCCAGTTATTTGGTAAACAAAGCAAGTCTCTCATATAATATCTCTACTGAACGACAGAAAATATGACTTTACAAACTGTATTTTAAATAAATCATATGGATATTTTCATATCAGTCAATAATATTACTGAAAATAGTTTAAAAACTGAATAAATATAAATTTACACAAATCAGTGGATTTCTGCGCGCGCAGATTCCGTGTGGCCCTAGTTATAAGTATATCTAAGTTATTTTATGCACACTGATTTTTCATTTTATATGTACTTCATCTCTTTTCCAGTACCAATGCACAGTGCTTGCATTTATTTGTGCATTAAATTGCTAATTAAAAAAATAAAACAATAAACTGCATATTAGGCAGCATGGTGGCGCAGAAGATAGCACTGTCCCCTCACAGCAAGAAGGTTGCTGGTTTGAGCCCCCGGCTGGGTCAGTTGGCATTTCTGTGTGGAGTTTGCATGTTCTTCCTGTGTTTGCGTGGGTTTCCCCCAGGTGCTCGGGTTTAGTCCATAGACGTGCGCTATAAGTGAAATTGGGTAAGCTAAATTGTCCATATTGTATGTGTGTATGTCCAGGTCCTCCAGGTTGGGGGTTGAGCGTTGGGTTAACGACCCACCTCGTAAAAGTTTGATGTTACGAAACACCATCATGGTGCGGCTAAATATCAACTTCGATATAAACGACCCTGAGAGTAAGTAAACTGCACATTAAGATATCAGTTTGGTCCGCATAAACATTGTGAGTTTGTTTATTTTCAGTGTGCTTTAGGTATAATCTTGCTGTACAGTATGTGTATCAGACAGATAAAAGAACGCTGCTTTAGTTAGTCAGTTTATATAAATTTCTATGAGCATTTTGAGTTTATACACTCAGAAAAAAACTTTTATCAACAATTATTTTTTGTGTGTTACTGTCAGTGCACAAATTTGGTAAAATATCAACAGATTCATTTATTTAATATGTGAATAAGGATTTACCTTAGAGCCAGGAGGAGCTCTGATGAACCACCTGCAGTCTACAGCCTCTGTCTGTAGTGCTTTGCCTTCTTTGGAAATCATGACGGACTCCACAATCCCCTCTGGCCCGCTCATGTCAAACTCACAAACTACACCATGAAAACACAGTAATGTATCATTGTGAACTAGTTTCGATATGCAGAGAAGATAAACTTATAAAACATTTCACTCACTTGGAAGAGGTGGTTGAGCACCAAGGTCTTTGAATTCAGGATCTGTGAAACAAACAGAAAAACGTAATTAAGGATCTGAACCTGTTTATTCACAAGACTCAAAAAAAATAGCAACTAATTTTATTTTCACATACAATACTTAACAAAATATTGTCAAAGGGGCTGACTTCTTGTTGGATCCTCACAGATTAGCATGAATTTAAAAGCTGGTTTATGCCATAATTACACAAACAAAACAAAACAATGGCTATCACAAATAAATTTTCTGTTGAAGATGGTTTCAGAGAAGTCATTCTTGTTAAGCATTCTTATCTGGCGGGGACATCTGTATTTTATGTTGGAAATCAGCATACAAAATAGATTAGACCCAGCTAACAGGCATTGTTCTCAGAACATTCTGTGACATTTCTTAAAAGTTAAATGCAAATAGTGGCACATACATTTATTAAAATAATGTTTTTGGAACATTCTTTTTTTTTTTTTTTTACTGTAGAAAAACACTTGAAATTTAACATGAAAAATACACTTTATTACATTTTAACTCTTCCCCCCACCCTCCCCCAAAGCATCCAAATTCAGTTGAACAAGTAAATGTATTGTTATACATGGGCTAAGGCAAAGAAATACATATACTGTATTCCACATACAAAAATACACATATACACATATCAATCAATTAACCAGTAGCGTGAGAGGTATTTGCTTGTGCCATTTCATGTGTATGTTCCAAAAATTATATAAACTATTAAATTAAATTTTATGGTACTCCTTTAATTTGCCCTTTATACTTTAGGTGATTCTTTCCAGTGCAATGTAATGTGTCAAATCTTTCAGTCAGCGGTCAATGAATGGACTTTCTATGTTCTAGAGCAGGTATGGGCAAACTTGATGCTCAAGGGCCGGTGTCCCTACAGAGGTTTGCTCCAACACTAATCAAACACACCTGAACAAACTAATCAGAGTCTTCAAGATCACTAGAAATCTACAGGCAGGTGTGTTTGATTAAGGTTGGAGCAAAACTATGCAGGACACTGGCCCTGCAGGATCGAGTTTGCCCATTTCTGTTCTAGAGTGCTATCAAACGCCTTGCAATAACAAGACACATATAAATCATTTTAGTTTGATAACCTGGTAATGACAACCTTACAGGAAACAAACCCAAAGCACATATTTCAGGTGTAACTGGAATTGGTTTTAAAATAATTGAGGAGATTAATGTGATTACGTTTTGCCAGAAAATCTTAACCACCTTTTGGAACATTCTTGTAACATTGAGAGAAAAAAACATTCCACAATGTTCATGGAATGTCTTTAGAACAGGGGTGGGTAAACTTGATCCTGGAGGGCCGGTGTCCCTGCAGACTTTTGCTCCAACCCTAATCAAACACACCTGCCTGCAGCTTTCTAATGATCTTGAAGACACTGATTAGTGTGTTCAGGTGTGTTTGACTAGTGTTGGAGCAAAAGTCTGCAGGGACACTGGCAATCCAGGATCAAGTTTGCCCACCCCTGCTTTAGAACCTTAGATGTTCTTGATGAACGTTCTCATAATGCTGATAGAAAAACATTCTTAGAACATTAATATAATGTGGATAGAATGTTCTGATAACATTTCTAAGAACTTTAACATAACATGGGACTAAAGCGTTATAAAATGTTTTGAATAATGCCATTATAACCAAAAATAATCTCGGGCCTGTAGCCATGGGGGGGTTTGGGTGGTTCAAAAGACCCAGCCTTCACTGACAAAGGTCCAGAATTTGTCCCATACATGAGCTCATTTGTCCTATTTTGACTGCTATGCCATCATAAATAGTAAAAATAACCCATCGAAAAAGGCTTTAAGACCAAGCCGAATCCTTGTGTGAGTTTTGGCCAATGCAAACAATTATTGACATAAGAGTCATCTTTCGCAACTGTATGGTTTTTAAATAGAGAAAACATTTGACAAGTTACTTTTATTCAAAATCTTAGACCAATAAAAAAAGTGTAAAGCCCCAAAAGCGGCCCATATTAAAATCAATTCAATAACTATTTTGGCTATTGTTGTTATCTATGAATTTTCAAATGTACTGTTTTTACAAGAGAGGCTAAAAAAATCATAAAGCTCTAAATTATTATTATTATTATCATTATTAATGTTTTAATTTTTTATTATTCAAATGGCCAAATTCAGACTGAGGAAAGTTAATTGTGCTGGCCAGTTTGTTATTTGCCTAAATTACAATAGGCTTAAGTTTTTCATTTTAAACTTTTTTCTAATGATATTATGAGTTTGTATTTTAAAAATAAAAATTTGTCATTTTTCTTTATTTCAAATATTTAGGAAATATTTTTTTGATGTTCCGACAAGCTAATTCAGCTAAAAAATATTGCTTAAAACGTCACAAAATTCAGTGTTTAAATCTTATAATTAAATAGAAAATGAGGTGAATAACTACAGAAAGGAGAAAACAGAACCACCCCTTTCACCAGGCTGGCTACTACGGGCCTGAATATTAATACATAAACTAAAAACTGAGCGAATTGAATGTTATAAGAAAATAATCAAAGAGTATTATGTAACCTAATGGGAATGTTAAGGGAGCATGTTTAGAATCTAAATTGGTAGCTGGGCATACACTACTATTTAAAAATTAGGGGTCCGAACATTACATTCATTTAACAAGAACACAATTAACTGATTAAAGTTAACAGTGACAAGATTTAAAATGTTTACATCATTGACTGTAGTCAGAAATGTTTCTTCTGCACCAAATCAGCATATTAGAATGATTTTAATGATCATACAACAACGGAATAACAAAGGATTTGCCACCAGAGGAACAAATTAAATTTAGAAATGTATTAAAAATACAGTAATTAAAATAATATTTTACAAAATTACTGTTTTACTGTCATTTTGATCAACTAAATGCAGACTTCTTTCAGAAACAAATATTACTGACCCCAAACTTCAGAACAAAATATACTGAATTATTCCCTCCCAGGAACATTTTTATATCACTTAAACAGTTTCAAAGACAAAGTTAAAATAAACATATGGTGTGCTTCTCTTTCTGACCCTGAGGAACTTTTGTCCCAACGCAATCATTTTCTTTTAGCATAATAACTGAACCCCCCCAGGATTAGGGAATGAGAATGATGTCCTGAGGCTTGAGTCATGATTGTGCATGGATTAATAATCCCTGCACCAGCCTCACACAGATTAGGCTGCCCAATGTGACAGGAAGCAAAGTAATAAGATCTAGGTGTGTTTTTAGGAGCCTGTCTGAACTTATTATTTTGCACAGTATTTCAAGCTTAACCAGTTAATAGGCTCTGACCAGTTGATCATATCTATCTAGATCTAATCCATCATTTACAGAAATATTCAATATAATTTTTCAGAGTACTTTTGGGTTTCAATCTAAAATCATTCTGGGATTCGCATTAATCCTCTCGTGTTTTCTTACCTCTGGTACAGCTCGACTAAGATTAATATTTATACTGATGTAACAGCATGCATGGATGTAGGTCTCTGACAAATCTCTGATTTATGATGTGCAGGATGATATTTTACAGTATTTCATATCCACATGTAACCCAGAAATGACTTTAAAATTGATTTTAATGTTTTTAAGATTGAATAAAACTGTGTTTATTGTTTAAATAACATTTATAGATAAAGAACAAAGGTGGCTGATTTTCTGCAGTGTATAAATGTCACAGCATTGGTGACCATGCATGAATTTTGGGCACAATGAAAAATGCTAGTTGTTAAATGGAGTAAGCATACACACAATGCAACCCAAATTTGTGTGTAAATTGGTGTGTTAAATACTTTCTTTTTATTTTGAACCAAATATTTTGGCTTTATCAATATTTTACCCACATTTGAGTTGCAACCCAGAATTTTTGTGTATGCTCATTTCATTAAAAGGTGATCATTACATGCAGGAGCTTGGCAGAAAAATGTTATTGCTGGTCTTTCTTACCCAGATCCTTAGTTAGCAAGTCCTTGTCACAGAGGATTAGCATCTCTGTTGAGTGTCTATTAGGGGGCTCTGATGAACACTTTCATAATCAATAATCAATAAAGGTTAAACCTAACATCGCATAATCGTGAAGATCAGACAAATTCAGTCAAGGCAGACATCACATATGTCTCAAACCTCAGTCGAGTAGTCAGAGAACTTAATAAAGCAAAAAAAAAATTTTTTCCATAAAACTATTTACATTTAATAATAAAGATTAGTTTTTGTCATCTCTTGAAAACCATAAACCCACAGAGTTATATAGAAAACCCAAAACGGTTCCTCTAACTACTTTAATTTTGAGTGTAAATTTCATTAGGATTTGGCCAAGCTGAAGTAGAAGGACAGAGCTCAGGACATGGAGCAGACTGAGTGTGCTCTTCTGAAGACAAGCTTTCATTAACTGGGATCAGAGACATCACAAACCTCCCCCACTCAGCTGCTGCATGTGTGCCTGCACTACAAATGCAGGGCCATCTGACCTGAGCACAGAACACCACATTTACCAAAACACGGAGAATCAGGAATAAACCACCACTATCCAACCAACATTATACCTGTGTGCACATCTTGATTTCAGAATAGATAAAGTCAAGTCCATAAGTTTGAGATCACGCAATCTGCTTTCATTCATTCATTTTATTTTTGGCTTAGTCCCTTTAATATTACTTAGTCCCTTGGAGGTCGCCACAGCAGAACGAACAGCCAACTTATCCAGCATACGTTTTATGCAGCGAATGTCCTTCCAGTTGCAACCCATCACTGGGAAACAATCTGCTTTACATTCATTCATTCATTTTCTTTTTGGCTTAGTCCCTTTATTAATCCGGGGTCGCCACAGCAGAATGAACCACCAACTTATCCAGCACATCCAGCGGATGCCCTTCCAGCTGCAACCCATCTCTGGGAAACATCCATACACACTCATTCACACTCATACACTACGGACAATTTAGCCTACCCAATTCACCTGTACTGCATGTCTTTGGACTGTGGGGGAAACCGGAGCACCCGGAGGAAACCCACGCGAACTCAGGGAGAACATGCAAACTCCACACAGAAACGCCAACTGACCCAGCTGAGGCTCGAACCATTGCTGTGAGGCGACAGCACTACATACTGCGCCACTGCGTCGCCTCTGCTTTTCATAATGTAATTTAAATCTGCAACATTCATTCATTCATTCATTTTCTTGTCGGCTTTGTCCCTTGCGGGGTCGCCACAGCGGAATGAACCGCCAACTTATCCAGCACGATTTTACGCAGCGGATGCCCTTCCAGCCGCAACCCATCTCTGGGAACTTCCACACACACATTCACACTCATACACTATGGACAATTTAGCTTACCCAATTCACCTGTACTGCATGTCTTTGGACTGTGGGGGAAACCGGAGCACCCGGAGGAAACCCACGCAAACCCAGGGAGAACATGCAAACTCCACACAGAAACGCTAACTGACCCAGCCCAGCCGAGGTTCGAACCTGCGACCCAGCGACGTTCTTGCTGTGAGGCAACAGCACTACCTACTGCGCCACTGGGTTGCCTAATCTGCAACATATTAGATATTTTTAAAAGAAGACAATTTAAGATCTAAAATGAAATATTTCAAAGTCTGCATATTTGTCACTAAACAAAGAAGTAAATTGTATGACAGCCATCATGTGACTCTTCATACAGAAGCACCAAAGCTGAAGAAGCTCATTCTCAAATCAAGCTTAACAACATGACTATCAGCTTTTGCAAAAATTAAATAAATAACAATAATGCATGAACACTTGTTGGAAACCAAAATGCACATACTGATGACAGTACTAGGATTCTTACCTTGAGAGAAATTGTAGCGAGCTGAAAATCCAGTGGCTTCCAGTTCACTATCTGCTACAAACTTTATCCAAAGATATCTTCCACTGGACCTAACATAGTTCGGGCTCACTTGTCCACAGTAACGGCCGATAATGGGAGAAAAGCTGAAGGGGCCATCTCTGACTTCAATGTGGTCAAACTTACACTCCCATGACGGCTCGATAGCATACTTATAGTCAAAATACAGGTCGATACATTGCCTTGGAGCAGCTATGGAATAAGAAAAAATTCTAGTTAGATGTTCATAAGTAGCTGATTAAAAAGGGTCAAAAGGAAAGCTTACTAACCTTCAATTATGTATATGCATTCTCGGTCAGGAGGATATTTTTCAGGATAATTAGGGGATGTGAAAAGTCCTCCACTGGTTTCTTTGATCCAAGAACCACACAATCCCACAGGAGTCACACCTGAGTTGTTTTTAACTGAAGAAACAAAGCATTATTACACACAAAAAAGTAAAGTATTTGCTCAAAAGGATTTGTATTAACCAATATTAAGTGTTGAAATAAACCATGTGGTCACAATGCCTGTCTTAGAGGTGAGTGTTAATGAAGGAAAATTACCTATAGGTTTCTTCGGGGGTGCTGTTGGTGCTCCAGAAAATCCAAGATTGACTATACTTGCAACAACTGTTAGAATTAATAATGGTCAGAATAGCATGCTTAATCTTTAAGCAGTTTTCAAATGTAAAATGTCCAAATACATCATATGTACTCTATATTATGTATGCTATCTATTGTATTTGTATAATGAGATCTTTCAATCTATCACATCTATATGTGTATATATTTGTCTTGACAGTGCATCATGTAAAACATTGTTCTCAGCCAATTATGACATAATGGTTTCAGGGAATCAAATTCAACAAAAACAGAGAGTATTTAATAGAAATAACCAAATAGGCTAGTAGTCTTTCAACTACGAGCAACGACATGCTGATCTGCGTTTTGCCAGTTGATCCCTACTTTCGGAAGTGTTTATGTTCATGTGAATGTTGCAAACATAACCACACATTAAACACAAAATTAAATCATTAACTACATAATAAGGTACTACATAATCAGACAATTGGCTACTTGGTCGAAAGCAGTAACTTGAAGCTTCACATTTATGCTCGTTATCATAGGTTTACGCTTTGTTTTGATATTTACTCACCAACAAGCAGTTTCACCCGCGGCACCATGATTCTCCGCAAGGGCTTCAACTTTAAATTCCATGAAATGCGAATTGAAGTGGTGAAGCGAAAGATGAATTTGAGTAAATGTAGTTACAGTAGCCTATAAAGCTGTCCGTCTTTAAAAGAATACAGGATACGATCCAAATTATGTGAGATTCATTGCAAAAACTGTTGTGGGTCTTCGCGAACTCGTGGTAGTTGAAGTCTTGTTTGATGGAACAGGTTGAGCACATCTGCGTAATCCGCGTCTGTGCACTGAAGACCTGCGGACACCCTGAGTGGATTAACACGATCCCTTATTCTCATATTTGGCAAGACTTTGCTGATATACTCGTGAATTTGCGAAATGTGACACACTACCTCAGATGAAGTTTGTCCAGGTGATGTTAACCCATTTGTTGCGTTTGACGAAATGATGTAATAACCTAGGCTACTTTGTTCCGATGTTTGTGGTTAACTCACGTTTTTAGAACACCGGCATATGGAATCGAAAATCTTCATTAGACAAAATCCTCAATAGATTTTTAAAACGTGGCTGAAGAAGCTTATGCTGGTTTAACATTGTTCAGCTAAAGGAATATTGAACTGTGTATACTTCAGACAATGTTCTGAGAGTAGAAATATGTACATATTTTCCTCATATAGCTCCGTTTTGAATCGTGATAAATTAAATATGGCGTCTAAATTATCGTGACATATTTGTCAAATATGAAATATATGGAGCTCAAATATAAGTCTAAAAAATAATACATTTACAAAATAAAAACAAATAGGCCTATCATACACAGTTCACATTTAAAAATGTAATTCCTAAATTCAAAATACAATTCATAAATGCACAAATCCAATTAGTTTCAAAACAATTTATAAACATACAAGCACAATTTTTAAATTCAAAACACAATAAATAAATATGCAAATTTCATTTATATTGACATAAATCTACAACGTAAATCAGTGCTAATAATAACTCGTCAGATTAATTGCACACTACACTGACAAACAACAGAAAGTGTTTAGGGAAGTGTTTCAGAATTAAAAAAATAATTAAGGACCTGTAGGACTCAAAATTATAATAGGCTTATAACTTCTGAATAGAAATAAATGCACAGGGTTTTTCATTTTCTATGGTCTGATTTTCTTCTTGGAGAGGAAATTAAATTTACAAAAAGTGTTTACTTTAATGTTTCAATTCAAATATCTTCGTTAACATAAAATATGAAAATACAGGCAAAAATGCAACATCCTCACTTAGGGCAAGCTATCTTTTTGATCAAATTAAAAAAATTATTTCAGAACCTTATTGAAATAGCCAATCTAGTGATCAAACTAACTGCTATAATATTGTAAATTATTAAAAACCTGGCCCAAACAAATGCTTTGAAAAGAGTGGCAAAGTATAAAGATTTAGAATAACAATTAATAGTATTCTGAGGCTGCACTGTGATGCTCCAATGCAGGTGTTTTTGGTCTAGGTCTATAAATTATTACACTTCATGACGTTTTAGTCTTCTGTGAACATGGAAAAATGCATGACAGTCTTTTTTTTGTGCAGAAAACATATAACAATACAGGACATGTTCTTGATATAATATAGCGAAAAAAAAAAAGGTTTTATTATAGTTTAATTGTCTTGACGCAACAAATAAAACAATATAGTGAACATATGTTGGGCTGCACCTTATCATATTGTCCACCCTTTTCAGACAGATAATTTTGTTTTACAAAAAACTAATGTGGAGCGACGCGGTGGCACAGTGTCGCTTCACAGCAAGAAGGCTGCTGGTTCGAGCCTCAACTGGGTCAGTTGGCGTTTCAGTGTGGAGTTTGCATGTTCTCCCCGCGTTCGTGTAAGTTTCCTCCGGGTGCTCCGGTTTTCCCCACAGTCCAAAGACATGCGATACAGGTGAATTGGGTAGGCTAAATTGTTTGTAGTGTATGAGTGTGAATGAGTGTGTATGGATGTTTCCCAGAGATGGGTTGCAGCTGGAAGGGCATCCGCTGTGTAAAACATGTGCTGGATAAGTTGGCGGTTCATTCCACTGTGGTGACCCCAGATTAATAAAGGGACAAAGCCGAAAAGAAAATGAATGAAAAAAACTAATTTGATATCTGTTTAAATTCACTGTATAATATTTATTCCATAACAAGATAATACATGAACCATTGGTTTCATTTCCACTGTATTGCAGCATATTAGATGTAGCAAAAGACAAGACTGTGGTTAAAGTTGAAACTTCATGTACAAAAAATGTGGAGGAAAAAGTGAATAATAAGACACTAATATGGTCCCAGTTGCCTTCTGCTAAACTGCTGTTCCTTGTGGTGCTTCTTTTCATCAGCATCTTGTTAAAACAGAAGAAACAATGCTGCTGCAGAACACCGGGAAACACTACAAGAGACCTTGCTTTTGTTTGCTACATTTCTGATCTTTCATTAGGACAAAGACCAAATTAGCCAAGAACAAAACTATTAATTAAAAATTGATGGCACTTTGTGGTCTGCAAGATTGATTAATATCTATTTCTGTAAATTTGCCACAGCATTTAGTGCTGACTCATATTACATATTTAAGGTAGTTAGTGTAAAAACTTTACAATATGTCATAAGAATTTACTCTGGTAGACTGGTGAAATAAAATGTATGTATGTGTGAACAAATTTAAGTTCTGAATCTTCCATTAAGCTTCAGATCAAATAAAAAATAATAATTCTGCCATGTTATCTCTTAACATTTATACAAATGATGGCTGCAGTTTTTAATATAATTATCAGTATAACCATAGTTTTAGGAGATGCTACCTTCCTTTTTCCTGCAGCTCAGGTTGACTTGGAAAATTGTCCTGTTGTATGATGCTATTTATCAAACTTTTATGTGCATACATCTTTTATGAGTGATTGTGATGATATGATGATTTAGATGCCTAATATATATATATATATATATATACACTCCAAAAATATTTTTTTGCTCGTTCAAACTAATTTAAAATAAGCTGAAACAACACAATTCTTGAGATTTCATTGGGACAACTTAATTTTTTTATGACCAATACGCATAAATTTGTTATAAGTGTTAACTTAATTTGTGTTGGGACAACATGAATGAATTGTGTGGAACCCTGCAATTTTTACAGTGTGTGTGTATATATATATAATTTTATTTTTTTAATGAACATAAATTTGCAAAATAGAAGAGCATTAACAGACCCAATAATTTCTATTACATAACTTTTAAGCTAAAGCATTAATGTTGCTAAAAGAAAAATCTAAATGTGTTAGACTAAATGTCAACTACTGTAAGTATTTAGCTTGAGTTTATGATTAGTCGTTATCTTGCCTTGTTTAACATGCTTTTAGTTAAAACATTTTTTCATGTGTGAATTTCCTCAAAGTGTTAAACAGTTTTGAATCTCATGTTTAACATCATGCTTTAATATCTTTTCACAACCACTGGATGGAGCAATAGTATCATATTACTTTCTGAACCTCAGCTCCAAACAGTGGGATATCGCCAGTGGACAGCCACTTTTATTTATTTTTAAATTTTATTGTAATAAATTACACGGCCATTTATTTAGCCATCAATAAATGCTTTACATGCTTTAAATAAATGCAAGAAAAATAGAATGTAGAACTTTACATTTAATTGAATACAGTATTATGGAATTAAACTAATGTGACTTCATTAGTAGCAATGCTTTATCAGTGAATCGATTCGTAAATGTTATGCTTCCGTGTAGTTTGATACATACTTTGAACCACTGAGATTGTTGCGCAATAATCTTTAGCACATGCTAAAAAATCAGGGCGTTTTCCAATATATGCTATATGTGGATGAGAAGAGAGAGAGAGTGTGTAGAGAGGAGAGAGGAAGATTGAGAGAGAGTGAGGAGAGAGAGAAAGAGAGAGAGAGGTACTGTCGTCTTCACAGATCTCCAAAGAGTGCTCGTTAGTATTTCGGCTCAGGTCTTTCACAGTCATGTTGAGAGCCAGGGAACCGGGCTCTTTGGCCGTGCTGGCCTCCACCCTTCTTCTGGGATGCGGAGTGGCGTTTTCCATCGGACAGAATGAAACGGAACCCGTAGTTTTGGAAGGGAAATGTTTAGTTGTTTGTGACTCGAACCCGTCCGCCGAAGGAGGAGTGACCTCGTCGTTTGGGATATCCGTCCGAGCTGCTGGTGCTAAAGTGGCATTTTCTGCAGTCAGAGGAACTAACCATGAACCGTCAGAAATGAGTAACAAGTCCATGACAATCTACTTTGATCAGGTCAGACCCTGCTTTCACATTTGCGCATATTTTTGCGCTATGGTATACAGTTGTCCCCACGGTAACTAAGTGAACAAACACCTTTTTGCAGGTACTTGTGAATATTGGAAATCATTTCGATCTAAAGGCGAGTGTTTTCCAAGCCCCACGGCGAGGCATTTACAGCTTCAGCTTTCACGTTGTGAAGGTGTACAACCGACAGACAATTCAGGTGAGTGGGTTTGTTTACTTTTTTTTAAACGAAACTAATCACAAACTAATTGAATTTTGTTAGCAAACTGAACGTTTTCGCCGTTTAATTACATGGATCAGTGCTGATATTAATTATATATTTCTTACTGTATTGCTTCTGCTTAATGCCCTTTTTTAGATTTACTAATAGGTAATTATTTGGCATTACTGTTCATACTTTAACTTATTAGCTTAGTTAATATACCGTTTCCTAATTAATTCCTTAAAATTGAATAAACATTAGCATATATTAGAAACTTTATGACAAATGTAATTGTTATTTGGGATTTTAATTAAACTGAATGTCATTTTTGACTAGTCATTTTCTATTACTTAAACAATGGTAAATGAGATACAGCATGTTATTGGTATAATTTAGGGTAGACTCTCATGTCTTACACATTATGCACGTTATCTAGCAACTTAAAATAAGCAAAATCACTTGTTTTAAAAATACTAATGATTAAACTGAGACTAGTGATGACTAGTATGTCTAAAAATAATCAGTATTAATGAAGGAAACCTTAATGGTAATTGTCACTTTTAATTAAAAATCTTTTCTAGAAACTAATATGTTATTCATAACAGCTACTATACTCACTTTAATGGATTAAAGGTTGATCTGAATTGTTGCAATGTATCTGCTCACTGTTTTCAATGTGCTCAATAGGTCAATCTGATGCATAATGAATACCCAATAATATCAGCGTTTGCCGGTGATCAAGACGTGACCCGGGAGGCAGCGAGTAACAGCGTTCTGCTTCACCTGGAGCGTGAAGACAGACTCTATCTCAAACTGGAGAGAGGAAACCTCATGGGCGGCTGGAAATACTCCACATTCTCCGGCTTTCTTGTTTTTCCTCTCTAACTGAATACACCCCAGAATGAAGACCAAGAGACATTTAGCAGAGAGCACATGGAATGCATTGATTATTGTTAGGATATGAAGGAACAAGTTTGTATGTATGTATGTACTGTATGTATGTGTGTGTGTGTGTGCGTTTAACTATATGTGAGATTCAAAAGCAGGTAGGACAGTGACAATATTTGGACTAACTAATGTGCATATGGCTTTGGGAAAGAGTGGGATGTTATTGTCAATGACTTTTTTTGCATTCAGGAGCATATTTTGCACGAATCGTGTTTCGTTATGGGCTCGTCACTGTATTTATTTTTCATATAAACCTTGTATAAATTTGATGTTCAATAGAGCAAACTACAAAGTACAGCCATTTCTCTTTAATCGATGTTGTTTGGCTTAATGAATAGATGAGCAATGATATCTTGCGTTTTTATATTACTTGAATGTAAATATACCATATCACAAACACAAGGATTGTATTTCATGTTTGTATATAAAACATTTTGGCAAGAAGGGAATAAAGTAATTTAAGAGGGAATGGTGGAAAGAGAAGAATGTGTCGCTGTCCGTGGTCCTGAACAAATGCTGTCAGTCAAAAAATGCATTTATGCAAACCTATAAACATGCAAAACCTTTATTAGTCACATTCATACAGAATACATATTGAGCTCCACACAGATATTTAGAGTACACTAGCAACCTCTACAGACTTTATAATCTTGACATTAGTGTTTTTGAGAGTATAATTATAAACATGTTATTAATACTCTTCAAATATATCTGATTAAGCCTATTGATGGGGTGCAGATTCAGAAAGGATGAAAGCAACACCCACCTTTAGAGATCAATATGAGATGTCATCCAGATTTGTTGTAACTCGAGTTAAGGCAGAACATGTTTTTTTAACACAAGAGTGAACTTTAAAGGTTTAACATTTATAGCTTTATGTATTTTTCAAAGCATGGCTAAGAAATGAGATGGAAATTAGGCAATTTATTACCATGGGCACAATTAAAAACTGTGAAGACAGCATTATTTGGAGGTGAAATGCAAATGTGATGAGGTATGAGAATGATGTGGGTGTTAAGTGTTAAACAGCAGAATATTCCTTCCAAAAGCAGAGCTTAAAAAGACACTAGCACATATTTTCATTGTATACGTTGTATTGTATCATAGTATACATAGTGTGAGATATCAGTGGGTAACCAGTGGTTATGCTAGATAATATTTTCAAGTTTGATTTGATGTTTGACCTCACGTTAAGAACATGGACCTTCTATTGCAAATCTATTTAAATAAAAAAAAAGAGGAAAGAAAAACAATTTCCTTCTCCTGTCTGTCTTCCTGTCATTTTATTTGGCTTGGAAGTAAGTAACATCGCCCAAAGGCTAAAAGCTGTCTAATGCATGTTTCTGACCTTTCTTTTTCATAAAGATGATTAAGAATGAAAACATGACTCAACAGCACATGTCGCTGCTAGGTCACTAAACATGACTTTGGATTTGGGGAACAAAATGCAGAAAATGTTTCTGTGCATAATTCTTTCATTTGTCTTTTAAGAACAAAAATCTTCATAGAAAGTTGCTAAATCATACTGAATTCCTATATATTATAAAATATCATTAAAATATTAAGAATTCTAAGTGGATATCCAAAGCCAAATGCTGCATTATTAGCAATGCGAGTGCATAAACAAGTCATACTATGAGATATCACCCGCAGCAGTCTTAAATCAATTATGTAATTACTGTGTTGAATATGAAATATCATGATTTCATAGACATAGTTCACTGTTTACTCATGTCTTGGGTGCTGGTGTGAATTAAACTGGCTGATAATGAATCTGCCTGCTGGCGCTCTTTTTTTTTTTTATCTCATATGCAAAAGTGAAGCAAGGTCGGTGTACTTAATCATTAAACTGTTTATGCTATCAGTATCATACTGCACATATTCCCAATTATGAGAACCATGACTAACAAATTAAACGGATATGAAAATGCGAATTGTGGTGTGACTTCAAAATATTCAACAAATCAAAGTGTTTGTAAAGGAGCCACGCTTTGTCTAGGCTACAGCTTGGGCTTCTTTCAAACATCATGCATCATGGGAGCTTTTTAAGCAACATTTGGTCTGGTTAGCTGGACATTTGCTGGCTGTTGTGGCATCGCTTTCTGGCCCCACTCAGATTTTTAATAGTATTTTGCCAGTTTTGTAAAGAAGTTCATTTGAGGATGGGATTTTATTAGTTTACAAAACTAATCTGAAGCATTTAAGTATAAAACTTGAAAATGAATTTGTAAGATCATGAAACACATAATTAACATTTTAATAAAACAAGTTAGGTTAGAGTTAGTTGCATGTAATTATGCAAAACTAAATGTAATTACTAGTATGGAACATGAGTAACAGATGTGTAATGTGCTTACTAAGAATGTATCTAATTGTTCATTCATTTCATTCATTTTCTTTTCGGCTTAGTCCCTTTATTAATCTGTGGTCACCACGGCGGAATGAACCGCCAACTTATCTAGCATATGTTTTACGCAGCGGATGCCCTTCCAGCTGCAACCTATCCCTGGGAAACATCCATACACACTCATTCACACACATACACTACAGACAATTTAGCGTACCCAATTTACCTATTGACCTTATTCTTGAATGCGGAAGTACGCTCGTTTTTGCGATTGTTTTAGAACTTCCGATTCAGTTGCCTATGGGAGAAATGACTAAGAATAATAAACGGCTGAAAACGGTCAAACTACTCGCTCTACAAACAAGTGTTTGCATGATTATACAGACAAAATAGAATAATATAATGGGAAAACCTCGGTTTGCAACATCAAGCAGCAGAACGGGCTGTTTTTAACATCTAAAAATGAATGGAAGTGAATGAGACCGGACATTTCGAGCCAAAATGACTCAAATGGCTGCGCCCGCTCGTACGCGGAGAATAAGGTGAATACCACATGTCTTTGGACTTGTGGGTGAAATCAGAGCACCCGGAGGAAACCCAGGCGAACACGGGGAGAACATGCAAACTCCACACAGAAGTGCCAACTGACCCAGCCGAGGCTCGAACCAGCGACCTTGTTGCTGTAAGGGGATCGTGCTACACAGTGCACCACCGTGACACCTCTAATTGTTCAAGATACATTTAAAATAGGAATGATAATAAAGATTTTAATGTTTAAAATCACTCTTTACAGTATTACCAGTATTAACAGCGAATTATGCAAAGTTACATCCAAAAACCTGGATAATAACTACTATCTCTAAACCTACTAGTGAACCTAACCTTAACCCATTTAGGTTCCTCGCATTATCCAGTGCTTGCTTAGTTAAACTATAAAAGTGTTAAGTACACATACTGTAAAATAAGAAGCAACCCCATATCCTAAATCTAAAGTAAGCAGTTACTTATAACTACTTAATTTGTGCAAATACAGAATTATTTTGGATAACACTTTAGTTTAGATCATAATTCACGGTATTAACAAATCATTAACTAACACTACTTGCGTAATAAACTACTAATTAGCTGTCTAATAATAGTTAGTAAGGTAGACGTTGGGTTTATGTTTTGGGATTAGGGATGTAGAATTAGATCATATTTTATAACTACTAATGAACAGTTAATATCTTAATAATAAGCAGGTAATAAGTCAGTGGTTAATAGCATGAATTGTGACCTGAGCTAAAGTGTTATCTAAAATAGAAAACAATTTGGTTACACTTTTTAACGTGGCCTTGTTACCAAATAAAGTAACACTTTAGTTCAGGTCACAATTCATGCTATTAACTACTGACTTATTACCTGCTTATTATTAAGATATTAACTGTTCATTTGTAGTTATAAAGTATGATCTAATTACCTAATCATACCCAAAACCTAAACCCAACTACTACCTCACTAACTATTAATAAACAGCTAATTAGTAGTTTATTGAGCTAGTAGTGTTAGTTAATGGTTTGTTAATACTGCAAAATATGACCTAAGCTAGTGTTCCCTTATTTTGTTATCTTCAGATATTATTAATTCCTCATTGCTTTAGTCTTAAGTGTTACAAATTCCTTCAGAAATAACTTTAATATGTTGATTTGATGCTCAAGAAGCATTTCTTAATATGATATTAATATTTAAAATGTTTTTTTTAAGTAATACAATAATTAAAGGAAAATAATCTTCCATATCATTTTAGCCCTATATAGCTTGTACAAAAAAACAAATACAAAATTCTTTAGACAACCTTTGCCTGGACTATTTTGTTTTGATGGGTACAACAAGCTGTATAGAACTGAAATGATCATTTCTATATTAAGTACATGGAACGTGTAAGAAAATTATCTTTATATTATCTTATATACTTAAATGATCTCAAATTAGCATAAGTAAGAGAAAGGAAATGATAATAACAATAAACATGAAAAAAGCAGAAATATCTATATTATATTCATGAACAGTTCAGATACAAAAAACTCTAAGTGCCAACTCAAATGTTGTTCTAAAATGAGTATTTGTCTCAGCCTTTGTGTTTATGTTCAGTTATTTCACATTAATAAAAAGAACCTATTCATAAAAGTTAAATGACTGAACCTACACAGGAGGCTGAGACATAAAAATCAAATTTCAGATGGCAGATGGATTTGAGATCTTCTTTGCATCTTAATTGTTCATATACTGTATTATCTATATTTTGAACACAGAACAAGTACACAAAGTGTGTGTGCATATCTTAAAGAACATCATACACTCATACATAAAACAACATTAATGGACAAAGCACAGTAAGCTTTTTGTGAGAATTGTATGAGCTACTGATTGTGCAAGCCTGCTAGAAGGTTTGCAAGTTTGTGTTAAGTTGTATATGTTCAGTTATTTACAGTGGAATGTATATTTGTGAATAGCTGTAAGGCCAGAACACATCGAGTTGAGTATTCTGATGGCATGTGGGAAGAAACTGTCCCACAGTCTGACTGTGAGGGTCTGAATGCTTCCTTCTGCTGGATGACAGAACGCTGAAGAGCTGGTGTGTGCACTCTCAGAAGGTACAAATTTGTACCTTTTAGGGTACAAGTGGCCCGTCACTGGAGTGGTACCCTAAAGGTTACAATTTTGTACCTCCATTTAGAGGGAGAGAGGGACTTCGATGATCTTTTTCAGCCATCCTGACCCTAGTGTCTTGCAATTTGTGATGTGTAATTCTCAACCCCAGTAGTGATGCTGATACTCACAATACTCTCAGTTGTCACTCTGTAAAATGTGGGGGGTGGAAAATGGGCTTTCTTCAGCCTGTGTAGAGAATGGAGAAGTTGCTGAACTTTCTTTGGTTCTGGTATTGAGTTACCAGAAGAACATCAAGGAATTGAATGCTCTTTATGATCTTCACATATAGGTGCCATCAGCAGAGGGTTAGTGTGATTTCACCAACATGTTCCTGAATCAACATCTATGACTGGAACAACATTCCAGTCAGCCAATCACAATTATGTTTAGGCTTACAGTTCTTGTACATGATTTTTATCCAATTATTATTTCCCTCTGATTTTGGGGAATAATTTACAGTTAGAATTGGGTTTAGGGGTATAGGGATTAGTTATGGATACATTTTCAAACAAAAATGACATTCCAGGATCAACATTTTAATCAGGGATTGCATCCTACTTGGCAAAACCACATCCATCATCAGAGATACATGATCTCCTGAAGTCAACAAACATCTCATTTGTTTTGTTCACCTTCAGAGACAGGTTGTTGACTTTACACTAGTCTGTAAGCCAATGAGCTTCCTCTCTGCTGATTCATTGTCTTTGATTTTTCCCCAGTTGTGTCATCTGCAAACTTGATGTGGTAATGTAATATTTTTAAACTCACTTTTGATCAATTCGATGCTTCCTTGATGAATAAAAGTATTCATTTCTTTTAAAAATATCTAACTTCCCCCAAAATCATCTGGACTATGTGTCAATTTGCTGCATATTTACTGTGCATAAGATGAATAAACATCACGAATCAAGATGTTCTCTATTTGGAAGATATTTGATTTTAGATTTGATTTCTACTGAAAACGGTTTGATCATGTCATAGATGGTAGCAAGCCAGAACCCAGGCGAGCAGGAATATGAGATCTTTGTAACTTCAGACATAAAAGGCCACAAACCTGACGTGCTAATGAGTGCCACTGTCTTCCATAGTCTGGCACGCATTTTACTTAATTTCTCCGAAAACAGAAATAGCTTCAGTAACTGAATTCATGCGTGGGCTCATCCCAGAAATTTTCTTCAGATCTCTGGCATTGAGCATAATGCACTGAACAGTTATTGTCCTACAGAGAGGGGAGGGAAATTGCGAGTATGTTTTATGCAGTGACAGGAATGATTTAATGACCATATTCTGCACTTAACACCTCATCACAAACACATTCTCATTTGTTATCTCAATTAAACGTGTTACTTAGGGTGAGAAATCCTAAATGACCCACTAAGCAAATGCAAATCAGTTTTCTGGCTCTGTTTTTGTCTCTCTCTCTCTCTCTCTCTCTCTCTCTCTCTCTCTCTCTCTCTCTCTCTCAGCATCAGCGGGAACAGATTTCATGTCGCCGCATCTATCTTTGGGCTGCGGTATGTGTTTGTGGTAAAGGCACAGCCTCCTCATCTCTCCAGCATGAGAGCAACACGGGCGCTTTTTGATGTCCGTGCCCCTTGTGGGAGATGCATGCTGGGAGAGCCCGAGTGGCAATGCACCGGTCCAATCTGTGACCCACTGACACATGGCATACGCCGCTCCGTAATCAGCCCGAGCGCTGCGGACTCACGCCAAGCTGCCCTTTACAGGCAAGAGGGACAGAAACGGCTCCAGAAGAAGCCACCGCCATCTCGGCCGGGCATTTAACTGCATCAGGAGATCAGCCGCTTCCGGTGCCGAGCAAGATTAGAGACCGAGAGGTAGATTATTAGGACAATGTGAGGGTAGAAAAAGGGTGCTAGAATCTATACCGTCAGAAACAAAGGTACAAAAGTAGCCAATGGAGTCAACAATTGATCGGTAACGCTAGGCTACAATAAAGTTCCAGTTAATGTAATGTATTAACACGAACAAACAATTAGCAACACATTTATTAATGTATTTATTCATCTCATTTGTTAATGAAAATAATGTTGTTCATAGTTTATGTTAACTTGGAGCATAACTGATAACAAGCACAACTTGTTATAGCTAACTTGGGCATAACAAAATTTTTTTTATAATGCATTAGGAAATGTTGAACTATGAATAAATGCTGTAAAAGTGTTGTTAGTGAATAGCTACATTAATTGATGAAACCTTATTGCAGGGACGGACTTAACCAATAAACCAGGTAAGCAGCCGCTTATGGCCCCGGGGATTATAGGGGCCCCAGACCAATGCCAAGAAGCCTGTATTAATCATATAGCTCTCTTATAAATGTTCTATCGTAAGTTGTAAAATCTGTCTATAACTGTTAAGATTTTAATGTTATTACGTATTTTCAAAACCGAGAGCCCCCACGAATAATGAAACATTCCTTCTGTAGCAACACCAATCAGACAAACTAGCTAATCAAGCCCTTAAGCCATGGTCACATTTCATTTTTCGACCTATAGACTTCCATTGCAAGCTCGTGTGACAAGTTTTGCAGTTTGCTGCATTGGAAAGTTCAAGCTTGGTGAACTCTGACCTGTGAAAATCGCATCACGTGACTGCATGAGACCAATCAAAGATCAAAACATGATCTCTCTTGACAGAAATGTAAAATATGAACCAAATCGACATTTTTAAAATGTCTAATCATCTTGTTTAATCCCGCCCCTTTTCACAGCGCCTTAGTACAGAATTTTGCATACTCAAAGTCGAGTGTGACCGCAGCATTACTGGGCTTTCTAGAAACATCTGTGTAGGTGTGTTGAGGCAAGTTGGAGCTAAAATCAGCAGGACCCCAGACCTCCAGGACCAAGTTTGGACATTCCTGCTGTACATAGTTTGTGAACTTATTTTTTTATTTGTAAATTTATTGCTTTTAATTTTACATTAAGAAGATAGAGGTTCCTTTAAATATTAAAATATATAAAATATACTTTAAATATTTAATAAACTTTATTTATTTATTTATTTATTTACGTAGCCCACTTTTTAACATGCAGAATATTTTTCAAAAATGCTAGAGCCCATATCTGTAATTGCTTAGTGCCCCGAAATCACTAAGTCTGCCCCTGCCTTATTGTAAAGTGTGACTAACTGGTTTAAAATTAGTTGTCATTAGAGTAAGATTTTATCCTAGCATTTTACATCTCAAATAATAGTCTTGTTGATAAAAATTAAAAGTAGCCTAAAACAAGTGATCATTTTTCAAAAAGTATTTGTATCTTTGTTTATATTGGTACATAATGTGTATGCATTATCAACTAAAAGTTCCAAATGTATATTATTTACAACTCCAGATGGAGGAACAGAAGTTTAGTTAAATCAAACATTCAGAATAAAACAGATGTCAGGGATAAGATACAAAATATTCAGTAAAACAAAAAATCCATAATGATTATATTGTCAAGTAAAACAGAAAGAAATAGCATAAGTAAACTCAAATAAAAAATAATAAATTGTAACAACAACACACTAGCGATCTTATTTCTGCATGGGTGATCTAATTTAGGTTTCCAAATTCTCTTGAACAAAGTCATCTTTTTCATTTATTCATCTTCCTTCGGCTCAGTCTCTGATTTTGTTTCAGAGGTCGCCAGAGCGGAAAGAATCTGAATCTTCCAGCAGCAAGCCATTACTGGGAAACACCCATACACACTCATTCACACACTCAGACACTATGCCCAATTTCATTCATTAATTAGTTTCCATTAGGCTTAGTCCCTTGATTGAATGAACCGCCAACTTATCCAGCATATGTTTTACACAGCAAATGCCCTTCCAGCTGCAACCCAGCACTGGGAAACATCTATACACACTCATTCACACACATACACTATGGCCAATTTAGTTTATTCAATTCACCTATACCACATGTCTTTGGACTGTGGGGGAAACCGAAGCACCCAGAGGAAACCCATGCCAACACTGGGAGAACATGCAAGCTCCACACAGAAATGCCAACTGACCCAGCCAGAACTCGAACCAGCGATTGTCTTGCTGTGAGGCGACATTGCTAACCACTGAGCCACTGTGCAGCCCAGTCATCTTTATATGTATGGTAAATTAATAATAACAGTAATCTCTGTGGGAGGAAATGATTTTTATTTTACTTTTGTCTCTTTATTTTTTCTTAGAAAAAATGTTTAGACTGAAAACAGATTAATTAATCTTTTTCTTTTGTCTGATACCATATATTAACCAAACATACTTCTTCTTTCTTTCTGTGTTGCATACTTCTTAGAAGGAACTGCTGGCAAGAGGGAAATAGCAGAATAAAAATAGGGCCCAATCCCAATTCTACGTTAATGTTGTTTTTTTGTGTGTTTACATGGATGAATATGGCCACCGTGTAAATGCACAGTTACAATCTTATTGCCACATTAGATCTTTTTGATAACATAATATATGCCTTCAGTGATTTCCTGAAGATAAATACCAAAAAATAACGCAACAGGAATAACTACAGCAGTCGCAATTATCAATCTCATATGAAGTAAGAGATCGCGATGACATATGAGGTCGTGTGAAATTGTTATAGTGCTGTCCCATTTCTTAGGGATAAATTTTGAAGCCCTTCCCCTTCACACTCTGTTTCAAGGGCCAAGGGGAAGGGGTGGAGGTACAAAAATAGAATTGGGATTGGGCCTAAATATAGTGTGGGGGGCCTTGCTCCAGACCTCTGTCTAACAAGAAGTCTAGACATGTCACAAGGAGCTAGATGCATGTAGAAGTTGTGAAATATATTAAAGATGCACTTAACTGTTCAGTTCTGGTATGCAGAGAAGGGTTGCAGAAAGAGGAAGCGTGTTTGGGTGCAACAGCCAAAGGACTGCAGAATGACTGACGTTACACCAAAACTCCACCTGTTAATATCAGTTGTGTATATATGCTGGAGTCAGGGAAATGTAAATGAGTTGCGAACCTCCTGAATGTAATTTTTGTATTGCATTGGGGTAACATAACCCAGAGCTCTGTCCTCAAATTATTAATTTGTATCTAATAAATTACTAATATTTTTGACATTGAAGAAAACCCTCTCCTGACCTTTTTGTATAATGTTCACTAGTTTATTAAACCCCACATTAAATGTTGGAACCAGATCTTGTTTTCATCTCTGAAGGATCAAACTCTCTCCAAGACTCATAGACAAGGACATAGATTGGGGTTCAAATCAATTAAAGACAAGCTTTGAATCTAGAACAAACTCCCTTTAACTACTATTAAAAGCAAGTCAAAAAATAACCTTCTATTAAGTGTGGAATTTACTAGATATCCATAAACGTACTGTAACTTTTGAAAAAATAAACACCCCAGCGACAGCTTTCATTTTTGAGAATGTTTATTGTCTTAAAATGAGTATTTTTCTAAAGATGATAATGCTGAAATGATAAGCATGCAGAGATGCTTGTAAGAGAAGGTGATGTTGCTGATGGCATGATCGTTACAGTTATTATAATTAAAAGATAATTAGCTTCTGAGCTCCGGTGTGCCTCTAATACACCTGGAATGCTGCCATCAATCTTCATTACACCTTAATTTGATATTGTATTAAGCTACATACTGTAAATCGCTGAGCTTACAGTGTTTTCAATATAACATGTTTTTTTCAGAGTAATAATTATGTAGAAGGTCATGAGTTTACTTTTTGGAGGAAAAAAAAAATAGTATGTGTTTAAATAAATAACATGAAATGTATTAATATTTAGGAATTAATTATTCTTATATCACTTACGTAAAATTAAGTTAATACTAACATTTTTTTTATCTATTTATAATTTCATTTTATATTTCTATATTTCACACTGTTTTATACAAAATTATAATTATTATTTAAATAATATTAAGATAATATTAAACCAAAATCTAGCTAATATAAAAATCTTTATATGAGATTTAAAATATATTTTATTCATATATGTATGACAAAACCCATTGTACTAAACAACAGGTTACATTTTACATACCCTTTATTTTACATTGTCCTTGTCACCATGTATTTTCACATTTAACTATTGAGTAATATACACTCACCGGCCACTTTATAAGGTACACCTTACTAATACCGGGCTGGACCCCCTTTTGCTTTTAGAACTGCCTTAATCCTTTGTGGCATAGACTCAACAAGATACTGAAAATATTCCTCAGAGGATTTTGGTCCATATTGACATGATAGCATCACGCAGTTGCTGCAGATTTGTCGGCTGCAAATCCATGATGCGAATCCCGTTCCACCACATCCCAAAGGTGCTCTATTGGATTGAGATCTGGTGACTGTGGAGGCCATTTGAGTACAGTGAACTCATTGTCATGTTCAAGAAACCAGTCTGATACAATTCAAACTTTATGATTCCGCGTTATCCTGCTGAAAGTAGCCACCAGAAGATGGGAACACTGTGGTCATAAAGGGATGGACAACAATACTCAGGTAGGCTGTGGTGTTGACACAATGCTCAATTGGTACTAATGGGTCTAAAGTGTGCCAAGAAAAAATCCCCCACACCACTACACCACCACCACCATCAGTGGCGGCTGGTGTTAAAAAAATGTGGGGAGGGCGCAAACACCAGAAAAAAAAATCTAACTGTTGGTAAAGTAAGAGTGTAAAAGCCATTTTTCAGGTGATGTATCAAAAAACTAAAATATGACTAAAGCATACAATAAATGCATCACAAATCAGTTCATTTTAGTTCAATTTGGGTTTATAATCAGAAATGAAGTAATCAAGATAATCAGTAAACACACACACACACACACACACACACACACACACACACACACACACACACACACACACACACACACACACACACACACACAAACAAATGTTGCCTAATCACTGGCCAGTAGCACTACTTGAAAATAAATTTTGCTCTCCTTTTTTTCTGGCTTGAAAATGTCTCAATGACCTTTTGGTTAAAGTCAGTCATCTCAGTCACCAGTCTCTTCTCTATTGACAGCATGGCCAATGCATTCAGCCTTTCTTGAGTCATGCTGTTTGAAACAGCAAACACGGAAATAGTAAAAGGTATGACTTACATGAACCGGCCAACTCCGTTTGTCATAACAAGTGCTGTAAAAGCCCCGAATATACGCGCGCTCGCCATCACTTGACTACTGGTGAATTTGCAAGGAAGGTCGATCTGGTCCAAGCTCCTTGATTATTTTTTTCTTCATCCAAACGCCTTGTGAACGGATATCTTTGCAAAGATACAACGGAATTTTCCTTCATCTCAAGAAAATGCATTCTAAGCTCTTTGGTGAGAATGGTCCAATCACATAAGGCCAATCATATAAAAACAAATATGATTCGTTCTAACAACAAAAATGGGAGGGTTTGGGGCGCAGAGCGCTGCGCCCCAGGGACAATTTAAATCAGGCCAATTAGAGCTTATCGACATATCACGTGCATTGCAAAAGTTTGTGTACCTACATAGACACCCATTAGTCCGGCGCCCCGCACACATATGAAAAAATATTGTTCATACTTTTTTTTTAAAAATAAATGTTAGTATGACTACAATAAATGTTAGAATGTTATAATTAAATCAATTTATTTTGTTAATATTTGTGATAATAAACATTAACATATTAAAGGGCTCTAACTTGAAGGGGGGGGGGGGGGGGGCGGCGCCCCAGCGCCCTCTATTGACCAGCCGCCAATGACCACCATCCTAAACTGTTGATACAAGGCTCATGGATACATGGATCCATGCTTTCATGTTGTTTGTGCCAAATTCTGAGCCTACCCTCCAAATTGTGCTGCAGAAATCGAGATCATCATACCAGGCAACATTTTTCCAATCTTCTATTGTCCAATTTTGGTGAGTCTGTGTGAATTTGTAACGAGTGGTTATTTGAGTTACTGTTGCCTTTCTGTCCTCTGACCTCTGGCATCAACAAGACATTTGCTCTGACAGAACTGCCACTCACTGAATTTCTCTTTTTCGGACCATTCTCTGTAAACCCTAGAGATGGTTGTGCATGAAAATCCCAGTAGATCAGCAGTTTCTGAAATACTTAACCAGCCTGTCTGGTACCTACCACCATGCCACGTTCAAAGACACTTAAAATCACCTTTCTTCCCCGTTCTGATGCTCAGTTTAAACTGCAGCAGATCGTCTTGATCATGTCTGCGTGCCTAAATGCATTGAGTTGCTGCCATGTTATTGGCTCATTAGAAATTTGCGTTAACGAGAAGTTGGACAGGTGTACCTAATAAAGTGGCCGATGAGTGTACTACATAAGTAGCCCTTAATTGTAAAGTTAAGGTAAATTTTTGGCTCAGGATTAGTTGCATTTAATTATGCATCATTTTAAATGCTCCAGTAAGTAAATGTTACATGTGGCAAGGACACTGTAAACTAAAGTGTTACCAATATTGTTTAGGTCATATAAAGTGTATGTAAATATCATTGTGTATTCTTTGTCTGCATGCGTCCTCAAATAGACTCTCAGTTTATGGCCTCTGAACAGGTTGTTTGAATGCAATAGTTCACTTTGCATGCTGGCTCTATCGCAGACGATGCTTTATGCTGTCAAACTTGGCCAGAGCATATTGACATTCCAGCGTTCACTTTTCTGCATCTAAAGCGCTTTTTCGTACCCCATCTGCTGTGATTTTCAGACCGCTTAACAGAGTGTGGCCCATCATAAAATTTATGTCCAATCTGTTGAAAAAGTTGGTCATAAATTTACTCCGGTTTGAAACGTGTGGGACAGCAATTGTAGCAGAATAATGTCCCACAATCAGTTGTAATATTAGATTTTTTAAAATAGTCCCCGGAGGAGCAATCCAGCTTTGAATGCTCAGACAATACAAACAAATCTCGTCTAGGGCAGTGTCAGCTATACGAATAAAGTAAACATCGCCTCAGTAATTTAGTTATTTTATCAAATGCTACTGTTTGGAGGATCTATACCGCACTAGAGAGCAGTTTGAGCAGTTGTCCTGTGTTCTCTGAGGCTCCTGGCTGTCTTGTAAGCTGTAGACCTTGATGCCAACTCTTATGAGGAGCTGTTTCTAAAGGATGTCAGTGGCTGAATGTAAATAATAAATAAGAGCATCTGCTGGTTCCTGTTATGTACCCTTTACTTACTTCTCATTAAGTCAGCGAGTCTGAGCACACCTCACTTCTAGTTATTGTCAAACTGATGAGCACATTGTAGGCTGACGACTTTGGAACAATCTCATAGCTTCAGTTTAAACCCTTGATCTTCTTTTAAATGGAAGCGTTAAGGTTGAACATTCTGATTGCTGCACCACACATTTCTGTAATTCTCCACGCTAAAAATGAAAGGTTTTTGTCAACCACAATTTGTGTACAGATAAATACAGAAACATATAGGTATTTTAAACAATGTTTTGCAACCTCATTCTGATTACGTACCCCTATATATATTTCTGGAGAGAGCAAAATACATCCCAGGAGCTACGTTTTTTGCAGTTTTTGTTTTTGCGAATCTACCAAAGGCCGCTGTGTATGCTTTTTCAGATCGCAAATTTCTTTCGCGAGTGCCATTCGCACCTGTTGTTCTCACGTAAATCCACCAGAGGCTGCTGTTGACTTACTGACTGACCAACCGACTGATCCCCCTTCCCTAAACCCAACCAATAGTGTTTTAAAAAGCACCAATTGACCAGCGCCCATCCACTTCCCTAAACCAAACTGCAGTGTTTAAAAAGCAATCCAGAAAAAGAAAATCACCCTGATTTTTACCACGTTTTCAAATTTTACCACATTCTCACTCTGTTATTTACTAGTTATTTTATTTTTTAGCTTTTGTTTTTGTCTTACCTGCTTTTTGAAACCGTTGATCACCGGACTTGAACCCCATTGTTGCGGTCAACTCCTCTCTACATCTCAAGTCCGCCGACATATATGTCGAGCTACCGGACAAACTAGTAACAGCAAAAAAGCCGTCCATAGGGAGGTAAGTGGTCAGCTGGTAAGCGAGAAAAGCAACGGTGTCTTACCACTTCGTAGCGTTTGTTTTAAAGATGAAATGCAGCCATATGTAGCTCTGGCTACATAATTTGCGATCTCCAGAAATATATATAGGGCTATGTTTTCAGAATGAGCCTATGTTGACATTTTAGCCCAAGCCTTTTGGGCAGTATGCTCGGGCATTCTGTCTGATTGAGCAAACATCAAATTCTTCAAAACTGCTCGCCAAGCTTACCATTGAATTTCATATTAGGAATCACCAATAAAATGAAACAACAACTAGTTTCATTTCTAAACGTCTAAATCTAAATCATCTCACACTAAATCTAAATCCCTCTGGAGAATCTTCAGTCTACAGCGATCGATGATTGGCTCCTGTACTAGTAGGCGGGGCTTTATTCACCATATTGACCGTTACACTTTTCCCCATTTAAAAAGATATGAGTGACATGTCTTGTGTATTCTAGAGTCTTTGGCTGAACCCTGCTCAGGGTTCCCACACGTGGTTAACTTCAATCCAATAACCTCAAATTCAAGACCTAATGTGGGGACATATTTCAAGTGAGCGAGCAAGGCTGCATTCTATTACCTGTGTAAAATAAATTTTTACAGTTTTCAATTTTTTTGCACTTATTTTTGACCATGTGGCTGAGATTTGTTAGTGACATTAGGGCGAGTAGTTATTGACTATTTTTTATTTTTGGGTGAATTAACACTTTCTTTTCGGCTTAGTCCCTTTATTAATCTGGGCTCGCCACAGCGGAATGAACCACCAACTTATCTAGCACATGTTTTACGCAGCGGATGCCCTTCCAGCTGCAACCCATTTCTGGGAAACATCCATACACACTCATTCACACTCATACATACTCATATACTACGGACAATTTAGCCTACCCAATTCACCTGTACCGCATGTCTTTGGACTGTGGGGGAAACCGGAGCACCCGGAGGAAAACCCATGCGAGCAGGAAGAACATGCAAACTCCACACAGAAACGCCAACTGACCCAGCCGAGGCTCGAACCAGCGACCTTCTTGCTGTGAGGCAACAGCACTACCTACTGCGCCACTGCGTCGCCCTGTGTGTGTGTTTTAAAAGTAAATGAAGGTTATAAAGTGTGTTGTTAACTGCAGAGCTCCTCCATTTAAAAATAGAAGAAAAAAACCCTGCAAGTTCTGAAAGAGATCAAGCCTCAGCCAGATCAGAAAAAGTAACGCAAAAGTAACTCAAAAGAGCAGAAAAACCTGAACAGGATATCCTTACTAGTAACTATAACTAATTACTCTTTTAAAGGAACATGCCCAAGACTGGCATTTACTGCCTTCTATATAGTTATATTGTCACAATCAGAAATTGGAATTCCAGAAGTTCCCACAATGTTAGTAAATTGTGGCAATATCGTAAAACAGAAGTTGTGTGCTGATAATCATTTGATCATTTTATAAGAAGTTAACATTATTATTCATGCACCATAATGTAAGAAATGTGATATTTATGAGCTAATAATGCTTCTGAATATTGCTCAATAATAATGTGATATAAAAACAAATTTGTAGGCAAATATTTAATACGTTTTAATGTCCTTTGACTTATGATAACCCTTTACATGGTTTTGGCAGACTTAAGGCAAAGAAAGGATCTCCTATGGACGAGACTCAGCAGGGGATACATTAAATTAATGAGACCACACATTTATTCTTGCCTAGAAGTGTGAATCTCAAACACCTTCAAAAGTGGCGGCACCAAATGAACATCTTTTTATAAAACATATGCTTTCACAACTTTGTCATGATTGATCATTTCAGATCATCTCATTTAGACATGCTAAGAAAGCAAACATTATTTATTATCATGTATAAATACCAATTTATTAACTTTAAATACAAGCCAATTGGCAAATGCATAAACCAATCACACTGAAGGTGAAGTTAAAAAAAAAGGACGATCAAACCATGGAAACCACCATGATCTCGGGGCTGTTAGTTGCTTACTATCTAGCAATGGCTGGAAAAAAAAGGCTTGAAGGTAGCAAGATATTTGACATTTTTGTTGCGTCCAGATGCAAACTGAGGTTTAGTATTAAATAGTGTGTTTCCTGAGAGATTACGCATTCATTTTTTTATTTAGCCAAAAGTGGGATCATATCCCAGTTGCTGCAGATCATGAAAGATTTGAGATTTTTTGAGATGGGATTTCTCAAAAAAGGTAGAAAAAGTGACAAGGAAATTAGGGGGAAAATATCATCAAAAGTGATGTCCTCATGGGGGCATTTGGTTAAATGACGATCTTACAAGTTGAATCAATCAAAATATAAAGATCATGTTACTGCTAAGAATATAACACTAAACTAGATTCATAAATTTGATTATTTTAAAGGTACAAAAGTGAATCTACAGACAAAAATAAGTAATTAGAAATGAAGGAATTTGTAAATTGGATTAATTTAGTAATATGCAAAGACATTTAGCTTTTTGATATGGTTTATCTGAAACTAAAGGAAAATGTGAAAACAAATATCATAATGCCAATCAGTTATTGAAAGATACAAGCATTCCTATGCACCTTTCTTTAAAAAAATTATCATGATTATATTATATTTAATGCTGGGCAAATACTAATCGCGATTAATCGCACTCAAAATAAATGTTTGTTTTGACATACAGTTGAAATCAGAATTATTAAATCCCCTTTCAATTGTTTCTTAAATATTTCCCAAATGGTGTTTAACAGAGCAAGGAATTTTTCACAGTATGTCTGATAATATTGTTTTTTCTTCTGGAGAAAGTCTTTTTTAATTGTTTAAAAACCATTTTAAGGTCAAAATTATTATCCAGTAAAAATTGTACAATTCATTCATTCATTTTCTTTTTGGCTTAGTCCTTTTATTAATCAGGGGTCGCCACAGCGGAATGAACCGCCAACTTGCAGCATATGTTTTATGCAGCGGATGCTCTTCCAGCTGCAACCCGTCACTGGGAAACATCCATACACTCTCATTCACACACATACACTATGGACAATTTAGCTTACCCAATTCACCTGTACCGCATGTCTTTAGAGTTGTGGGGGAAACCGGAGCACCTGGAGGAAACCCACGCAAACACTGGGAGAACATGCAAACTCCACACAGAATCGCCAACTGACCCAGCCGGGGCTCGAACCAGCGGACCTTCTTGCTGTGAGGCGATTGCGCTACCCATTGCGCCACTGCCCAAATTGTACAATTGTGAAATGTTATTGCCTTATAAAATAACTGTTCAAAAGTAGTTTATGATTAAATATAATAATTTATTCCAGTGATTTTAAAGATGAATTTTCAGCTTCATTACGCCAGTCTTCAGAGTCACATGATCCTTTAGAAATCACTCTAATATGAATGAATATTGTTATTATTATTATAATGAATGTTATTGTAATAAAAGCAATAATGACTGGAGTCATAATTTCATTTGAAACTACATACAATAAGGAAGAAGTTATAAAAAATTTTTTTATTATTATTTAGCATTTTTTTTTTACATTTAATGAATCACGCCTTGATGAACAGAATAATTTTCTTTAAAAATTTGACCCGTAGTGCATATAAATACATACACGCATGCATATATTTGAGAAAGTGTTTATTTATATTTAAATATATATGTATAAATTATATATAAATTAAATATTTATGTAACAAAATTGTTTTGTAAAGTTTTGTTTCTATAAACGTGTGCATCACATACACATAATAAATATACGTATTATGTCAAAACAAACTTTTATTTTGGATGTGATTAATAAAAATACATTTTTGCCTATAGCATCAATTATTATATTATATTAAATTATTTTATTTTATATTATAATAAATTATATTATATAAAATTATTTTATATTATATTATATCAAATTATATTATAATAAATTATATTATAATAAATTATATTATATTAAATTATTTTATATTATATTATAATAAATTATATTATATTAAATTATTTTATTTTATATTATATTAAATTATATTATATTAAATTATTTTATATTATATTAAATTATTTTATTTTATATTATATTAAATTATTTTATATTATATTATATTATATTATATTAAATTATATTATATTATATTATATTATATTATATTATATTATATTATATTATATTAAATTATATTACATTATATTAAATTATATTATATTATATTAAATTATATTAAATTATATTATATTATATTATATTATATTATATTATATTAATTGTTAAAGTTTAATTTTCATCTGGGAGGAATTTTTTTTTTTTTTTTGCATTAAGACATGCAATAGATGCATGATATTTTCCCGTCACCAACATCCCTGATCGCTCTGCTCAAGCGTGTTTAATGTGATCATGAAATGTTCCCCTGCTGAAATTTGAGTAAATTACGAGCGAGCAAAGTGGTGTGTTATGTAAATGCAATCAAACTGATCAAGAATCCTCGTGAGAGACTTTTGCACACTATCCCGCTAATACGCTACCCAAACAGCACACCTGAAAGCAAAACACAGATGGAAGTCCATATAAGCATTCACAGATCTTCTCACTTTCTACCTTAAATTTAACTTAATTTGATTCTAATAATTTGAAGTGTTGTATCGTCAATGCTAACGTAGGTAGTACAGAAAAACAACAGGTGAATTCTGGGATTTATGAAGCCACATCTGGAAAAGCCCTCGAGGTAATCGCACAGAATAATGAATCTTCAAGTGAGAGAGGTATGGTGCCGCTCAGTACTGTTTGCTTAAGCCACGCTTTTATGTGGAGACACATGGTGTGCTCAGAAAGAGGTCTTCTGGGGTTTCTGACAGATGGCATGGCTCACAGATAAAGACAGCGTCAATGTGACAAAAAGCTCAACTCGGCAGGTCTCTGGTAGAGACCCACTGTAAGGCTGCATATGCCGTAGTGATTTACTGTTGGCAGACTTGCTCTTTATGCACTTAAAGAGACTGAATCCGAGGCGGCGATTGCATCTGATGATGCTGAGATGACGTTCATTTGTGTGAACTACCAACAAAAGGGCCTAAACAGCTTGCCAAATGAAGCCCTTTTTTATGCAGCTCTTCTGTTAATGGCCTAAAAAGATATACAACCCCAAATTAGAAAAAGTTGGTACAGAATGAAAAACGCAAAAAAGTAGTGATTTTGACTTTGACTTGTATTTCATTGCAGAAAATACAACAAACATTATTTAATGTGTTCCTCGTGATTTTTTATTTAATTTTTTTCAAAATAATAACCACATATTCTAATTTTGGTTTTTGCAACACATTTAAAAAGAAAGTTGGGACAGGAGCAATTTAGGGCTAGTAATCAGGTAAATTGGTTAAATAATGATGTGATTTGAAAAAGGTGATGTCAACAGGTGATTGTAATTATGATTTGGTACAAAGGCAGTACTAAGAAAGGTCTAGACCTTTAGGAGCAAAGATGGGCCAGTTTTCCAAGTCCGATTTGGGGTTGTATATAGGGGGTAAGTGACTATATCAGTATGAATGGATCCAAAATATCTGTTTAAACCAAGATTGATAAAGACTGTAAAGTTTAAATAATCATTGAAGTCGAATGAGAAAATCCACTTTAAGTATAACAATTTATACTATAATACAATAATTATAATGCAGTTATAACAACACTCAAACAAGATTTTTGCTGCTTGTTCAGACTGCTCATTTAAAAGAAGCTAAATCAATTCATGACTCTTTTTTTGGGACAACTTAATGGTTCAATCCACTTAAATGTGTAAAAACATTCATTTTCTTTTCGGCTTAGTCCCTTTAATAATCTGGGGTCGCCACAGCAGAATGAACCGCCCACTTATCCGGCACATGTTATGCAGCGGATGCCCTTCCAGCTGCAACCCATCTCTGGGAAACATCCGTACACATTCATTCACACTCATACACTAGGGACCAATTTAGCCTACAATTCACCTGTACTGCATGTCTTTGGACTGTGGGGGAAACCGGAGCACCCGGAGGAAACCCAAGCGAATGCAGGGAAAACATGCAAACTCCACACAGAAATGCCAACTGACCCAGCCGAGGCTCGAACCAGCGACAGCACTACCTACTGCGCCACTGCGATTGGAAGAGTACAACAAATAGTTTTTTTTACAATCCTATTTGCTGAAATAATAATAAAAAAAAACTCCTGTATGGTGTTATCAAGACTTTCAGAAAAAGGAAAAAAAAAAATTGTGAGACTGATGACGGCAGCCAGAGGAGAGAATAAGGTCAAATTTACTCTCAGCCCCCATAGATGCTGCATTAGAAACACCTCACACAAGCGGTAATTCGTTTTTTGTCATTTGAAGCAAAGATGATATAATACATTCATAAATGCATATAAATGTTCATACAATTTTTTAAAAATCTAAATATTAAAACTTTTAAGGATTTAAGATTATGATGACCGTTAAACGCGTCGTAACTTGTGAAAAGGGTCCATAGTGTGGAACCCAGCATTTTTACAGTGAATAACAACGCTAAAAAACGCTGGGTTACTTAACCCAAATTGGGTAAAATATGGACTAACGCAAACATTGGGTAAAATTTGGTCCTATTTTCATTTTTTTTTTAAATCAACAAATTAACAAAGGAGTTGGGTTACTCTCATATTAAACCCAGAATTGGGTTGAAATAACCTGGCATTTTTAAGAGTAAAGGTACAATATAGTGCATTGGTTCTCTTACAATTACAATCAATTCGCTTTTTAAAAAAAAAAAAAAAACAGCCTTTGTTAAAGCAGTATTAGACATAGACTAAACCAATCAGATATGTCACAACATAACAAACTTTAAAGGAAAGCAGCATGCAAAATGAAAATATGAAAAAAAAAAAGACAGCCATTTTCAATCAGGTTTGGCTCAGGACTCTGGACTGCCCATTTCATTATTTCAATGTTTGCAGCTTCAATTAAGTGCTTTACCCATTTTACCCATGTGATGGTGCTCATTGTTCTGCATAAACATTTGCATTCACGCTGTCTTGTAGCTATATAACTCCTGCTGCAGGAAACAACACCAAACCAGGACACTTTACCTTCAGCTTTCACTGACTTATTTACACACTTTAGGTTCAGCTTTTCCTTTTTGAATCAATCCCCCATCAAGAATCCACAGTATCCTGTGATCTGTCCTCTAATGCATGTCTATCGTGAACGACCAGGTGTTTTGATGGGAATTGAACAAGTTAGCGACATTGTAAAGATGCTAAAATTCTAGAAATCACACATTTGAAATGACCTGCTTCTCTTGCTATGACTGAAAGGTTCATTGCTTTGGTCTTCATCTGGACAATCTGCTGTGAGCGTTTCAATCACTTTGAGTCATCATCTCTGTCTAACTGGAAAGTTAGACTCATAGTTGAGTAGTGTTTGTCGCATAACTAGAAACTTAAGGAATTGACCACCAAGTGCTAGATTAACACCAATAACAGGGAGACAATGAAAATTGTTCACTTCGATCAATGCATTTTCAAATGTTTATATTTCAGAAAATATGTAACTCATAAGAAATGCTTAAGAAGCTTCCGTTTACTCTCAAACTTCATGAAATCTTCTAATAAACAATTGTTTTTACAAGTAAGTTGAATTAAAGCATGCATGTTCAACAGAAGCAATTGATCAATTCACAATTGATGAACAACATCTGAGCTCACGTTTAATCTGTCTTATAGCGATGTTGATGTCGAGCAATTATACAGCAACCAGGATTTTCCCAATGGATCAGGTATTATACACATACTTTTGCATTTCACTCTGACTTAGAAGTGTTAAAACACAAGACTGCAGCATGAGGTTATGAAATAATAAACAGAATATTGGCCGAGGCTGCTAATATAGTTATCTTTCCTGCTGTGTACAGACCTTAACTGTTTATTTTTCTCACAAAGGCTGAGGCTGAAAGTACCATGGGTTCAGCTGAATACATAACAGGTTGTCTACAATATAAATTCAGTGTCAAGCAACATTCGTATGAGCCAGTCTAGCACAGATAACGTTTCCTCATCATCAAGCCAGGAAGAAACGCCACCTCGGGCTATAGGAATGTGATTGGATTGTTTCATCTGTGACATTTTGCTCCTCTGTGAAATATTCAAATGTACTCATATGCTTCAAAAGCCACTTGGCCTTGCCAGTCAAACTCCAGAAAGGACAGAATAAAACCCAATATAGTGCTTAATCTCTAATGAAACATTTGCGTTTACAGAATATACCCTGATACTGAGCAAATCAGCAGTGAACAGAAGAAACGTTTAGTCTTATCTCGTGCTGAACAGTTGCCATTAGATGAAACGAAATAGACTGGAACAGATGAAATATTGGGATAGGTGCAAATTATTTACAGTAAGATGAATGAGAATTGTGTGTGAAATTTAAGAAAGTTAAAGAACGAGGGAGTTTGAAAAAACCATCATGGATGTTGTAAGCGTTGGTGGTTCCATGTCAGAAAGTGCAGTCCTGCAGGGCTTTTCATGCACAACGGAGTCAAAGGTTAAAATGTGAGTGGAGGGCTACTACAAAAACATTCAGCAGAACAACAACCAAATGCATCTAATCTAGTGCACCAATCACAAATTCACAATTCTTTTGATATACTTGTGCATTTGAGGCTCAGGTTGCCTGAATGACAAGTGGACATATGAAGCCCGTTTTCAGTCGAACCTCCCTCAATTACTGCAAACTCAGTAGACACACAGATACAAAGTGGTAAATTTGATTAAAACGTCGAAGGCACTCCAGTAAGTGGAGTGTAGAAATCTCTCGGAGGAGTCTGATGTGAAATTCCAAAGAAACCAATTAAAACAGAAGGGAGGGAGTAATAAACAGAGCCAAAAATCCTTCACCACCTGTAATAAAGCATCCTCCAGAGCCTCAACAGGACGGATTACTATAGCAGGGTCACACAACGATGTGGAGGATTGACAAATAACGCACTGACAACATAATAGCCAACATATGATCAAATTAAGTAAAAACTACTCCAGCAGAATTCTCAGCGAGTCCTTGCTAGCAGTAAACAGATGACATTTGAGAAGTACAAAATCAAATAGGCTCAGGTGAAAATGCAGATACCCTGTTAAAATATTTTAAAGGGCACCTATGATGAAAATCACATTAAGTAAGCTGTTTGGACAGAGCGGTGTGTAGTTATAGTTATAGATCACAGTCATATTGGGGTGATATAAAGACAATAAAGGCTCGTACACACCGGGGCGCTTTTCTTTTGAGTTTATCATCAGCGTTTCACGAGACGTTTTTCCGGAGTCTAACCCAAGCGATTTTCACTGGCGTCAAGCAGAAGAGTATGCAAAATCACTCCTTGGCGTTAGATGGAAATGATGCTTTTACGCCTGTCGTTTTGCGTGTTGGTGTGCACGATCACATTGGCGCCCTTTATTTAGTCACGAGGCGTTAAACGTCGACGGAAAACGCAAGCAAAAAGCGTCCCGGTGTGCACGGGCACTTAGTCTCTTCTTTTAAATTTCCTGACGTAAAAATAGGATCCAAATCTCTCCCACACAAAGCAACTGGGATTAAAAGATCTGTTCAGCTCTCTGTGATCATCAATCATCATCAAATGTGATCAAGAATGAGGTGTACAAGTTTAAAACGTTTTTAAAACAGTGCATGTTTGTAATGAATTACAGCGCTTTTACCGTCTTTACTTTATAACCACAGCCGCATGTCAGTACAATTATTAAAGAAGATGCTTCAATCCTGGTTTGTGAACGTTAAATCAGGTTTATTTTGTAAATTAACATAACAGATATCCATACAGCAGTGGATATTAACCTGTATCCTGTCCATTTGTCATGCAAAAACTGTACAATAGTAAAGTTAAACGTGCGCTGTGTGTGTCCGCGCGTAAACTTTGTAATGACATTATGTGTGACTCATCGAAAGGCTTGAAATTAACTCCACAACAAATACATCAAATAATCATTGGGAAAGTTCTTTCTGTAGTATTTCTCACAAACGTTACGTGAGATCTGCTTCCTTAATGTCTATACTGTGCCGTTTATCTGACGCAGCCGGAGTCTGAGGCACCCTCTGACCAAGGGTCTGACAAGCCAATTGTCGCGGATGAAATTGAAGAGGGGGGAGAGATTGTGGATGAAACTGAAGAGCCTTGGGTGGGGGGGAGATCGTGGATAAAAGTGAATGGGGAGTGTCAAAGGGCCCTTGATAATGTCTCTGGGGGCCCCCTGAATGTATGGGCCCTAAGAATCGTTCTAACTTTCCCCCCCCCTAGCGGCGCCCCTGCCTCTGACACATGGGAACGGTGAGCAAGGAGAACTAGCATTAAAGGCACAGGTCACAAAAACAGCTACATTGTGTCCAGAGCAGAAAATACTAATATTCTGAAAGGTATAATAAATAATCTGATGGGTGTTTTGAGCTGAAACTTTACAGACACATTCTGGAGATACAAAAGTCTTATCTTAAATCTTGAAAAAGGGGTAAAATAGGTGCCCTTTAAGTACTCTTTGGTCAAAGTTTTTAAATGTATTTAGAAGAACTTGGTGTGCATATAAGTAAGAAAACAACCTTTTGTTTTACATTTGTTTATGTTTGCCAATGAGGGAGATTCATGGCCATAAATTTGTGTTAGTTTAACAATGTTGAGGATTTAAAACTGACCTATGGTAACACAAATACAGACATGTCCACATTCAAGCATTTCACAGTGCATTTAAACAGCTTGCCTATTTACAGCCGATTTAGTTTACAAATAATGGAACTGAAATATGATTTTAATTTACAATAATACATCCTAAAATTCTGAACTAGTATATTTTCCATCATTTGTGACCATATATCCAAGGATAAATCTGTGAATCGTTAACTGGTTGAACTAGTTAAACTGCTAACTGGAGCCTTATGTCAGAATGATTTGAATCAGTGAATTGTACACCTGACCGGTGTGCTGACAATTTGTCCTACTTTGTTAGATTGTCCAAAAACGGTAAAATAAGGAAATTTCTGATTTCGTATTAGCAACTGTTGTATTTAAATGTATATACAAACAGGAAGGATTTTACAGAGCAAAATATACCTCATCAGATTGTTCTACCATTATATGGGACATTCTACCAGAAACATAAATTTTCACTTACAAAAAATGTGACGGGGCCTGACATTTAAGCTTGTCCTTCATAAAAAAATCATACAAAATTAAGCATAAAATCATACAATTCAATGACAAAATGCACCCTTGATCACTGTCAGCTTCACCTCTATCAAATGATGTCACTTCCAAGTCATAGCCTTAAAGGTGTATTGCATGCATTTTTCAACCCAGGCTCATTCCGATTACGTACACCTATATACATTTCTGGAGAGAGCAAAATAAAAAGCACCGATTGACCCGCCTACCCCCTTTCCCTAAACCCAACCGCAGTGTTTCAGATTTTACCACATTCTCACCCTGTTATTTACTTGTTTATTTTTTGGCTTTTGTTTTTGTCTTACCAGCTTTCTGGAACCTTTCTTCACCAGAGTCCAACCCTGTTGTCGCAGTCAACTCCACTCTGCATCTCAAGTCCGCCGATGTACGTCTCGAGCTACTGGACAAACTGGTAACAGCGGGAAAGCCATCCATACGGAGGTAAGTGGTCAGCTGGTAAGTGAGAAAAGGAACGGTGTCATACTGCACCGTAGCGTTCGTTTTTAAAGATGAAATGCAGCCATACGTACTTCTGGCTACATAATTTGCTAATTCCAGAAACATTTATAGGGCTATGTTTTCAGAATGAGCCTGTGTTAGCATTTTATGTTAAACTTAATGCAAATGTGACATGACTGACAGAAACATGGGGACAATTGTAAATTTATTTGTATTATATAAATATTTGTATTTATTTGCAGAATTGATTTATAATTTCATGTTTTTAATCAACTGATGTGAATGATAACAACCTAAACTTGCCATTTCTGAAGTTTTTTTCCCCAAATAACAGTTTTTAGCATAACAAAACTATTAAAGCTGAAGGTTCAATTAGGTTGAGAACAAGAACAATGACAGGGTTTGTAAATATGTAAAGTGTTTAATAAAGAAAATAAAAATCTGAGAAGCAAATGAATTACATATTTATTTACAGAACAACTCACAGAAATCAACCATTAGTCCATTTTAGAAATTTCTGTGATGTAATACTTTTTATTCACTGTATTTATGTTTTTATTTCAGGGACAGATAATGTAAGTTTCTGGTAGAATGTGCCCCATATCCTAATAAACAGGTATGAGCATTTTACAGTGTACAAAAACCTCATCAGATTGTCCTATCATTATATAATAAACCGGTAGGATGACTTTTATACACTCTCAGAAATAAAGGTACGCGAGCTGTCACTGGAGTGGTACCTTTTCAAAAGGTATAAATCTGTACCTAAAATGTCCATATTAATACTTTAAGGGTATGTATTAGTACCTAAAAAGTACAAAAGTGTTCCTCTTAAATTGTTTAGGTACTAATATATACTTTTGAGGTACCAATATGGACCCTTTAAGTACAAATGTGTACCTTTTGAAAAGGTACCACCCCAGTGACAGCTCGCGTACCTTTATTTCTGAGAGTGTAGCACCAAATACCTCATCAATTCTCCCTAACAATGTAAATAAACAACCCCTTATATTGAGAAATTCATGTGACAGTAGTTAAAAAAATGGCGCTTATTCATTTGATTCAGTCAATCTTAAATGGAGAATTGATCACACAGGATAGTTTGTATAAGTAAATTGTCAAAGGGATCATTCACCCAAAAAATGAATTCACTAAGACTTGGTTCCAAATGTGAGGCCTTTTTTTCTATTGAACACAAAAGTAGATATTCTGCAGAATGTTGTAAACCAGTAACCAGTGACATACATAGTAGAAAAAACAAATACTACTGAAGTCAATGATCATCAGTTTCCAACATTCTTCAGAAAATCTACTTTTGAAGAACAGAAAAGAGAAACTCAAGTTTGGAACAAGTACAAGGTGAGTAAATGATGACAGAATTGTTATTTTTGGGTGAACTATCACATTAACTGAGAGTCACTTTAACCAGACCATTTAGTCAGGGAATCATTGACTCAAGAACATGTCAACATATAAGTCAAATACATGAATGAATTGTTCAGCACATTTAAATGTTACAAAGAAAAACTGTCTACCACTGGTTAAAGAACAATGCAAGCAAAATGAACATTAAATGATCCGTGTTTGACTTTCTTAGAAAATACTTACAGGGCAAGGGACTGTAGATCTTAGACATTTTTCAAGGTCAGAGCCTGCAAATGACGCATCCCATGACAAACACTCATCTTCATCAGTGCAGCTAAATTAAAGCCACCTAAAAGTACTTAAAAAAAGCATACTAAGTAGATTTATAAAAAGCTGAAAACATTTGGATAAAAACAATGTGTCATCAAAAACTTTTCTCTTAAGTTAAACTATACTTTAACATTATGAGGAGGCTAAAGAACTGAAAATGAGACGATTTGTACAGATAAAAGAAATCTGTCTCTGGAGTCTCAGAAAAATGATGAAGTAATTTATGTGAGATATAAGCATGTCTTTGATGGAATGTGATGTGTTTGCAGAAAGCATGTTTCGATTCAGTCAGACAGTTTTTGTAAGGGATTTTTTGGCCCTGTGCTGTCTCTCTCTCACTCAGCAGTTACAAACAATATTAAAGTAGTCATCCTGGCTCAAATTGCTTGGTAATAAAAAAAATAATAAATGAGAAAAAGTATTAAAGACTTCAAAATATGCATGTGCTGAATGGAGAAAACACCTTTTTTGGCAACCAATATTAAATCCCACACACTGCCCACTTTTGTATTGTTATTTTCAAAAGAACATTAATTCAAGCACAAAAACAGTCAAATAACAGCAGAGTCGAATGTGCAGTCATAATCCTCAGCTGAAAACAAGGATCACCACCAAAGGAGAACAACCAATCACCAACTTAAACTAATCACCTAAATCTGATTGCTCTATGCTTGGGTTTTTAAACCATATGTTTGGTTATATACAATGCAAATTCTTAGCAACTATTACATCCATGCTGAAATAAGTCTGGTCATAAATGGCTCAAAAAAAGAGAAAGGTACTGTTATCCATAAGACGTGGTGACAGAAAAATTAACTGTCAAATACATCAGCCAAATATTTTGTAAATTGGTGGAAAAATCATTGATAATGAATTGTAAAATTTGTAACTTAAGCAAAAACACTCCAAATCTTATGCAGAGTTTAGACTGCTTGATTTTACCACCGATTTTGACTCGCCGACGGGTTGAGAAATCGCCGACATATGCCTGAAATCCCAGGCAAATCGGTGCTCATTCACGTGAGTAACAATCATGCAGTGTGAACTATCAAAGACACAATCTGAGAAAATCGTCAATGAGTCAAAAAATGATTCAAAATCATGCCATGTGAAATGTGTTTTGATTGAAAATAACATCAGCGATTACCTACAGTTAATGAAAGAGAAGCATCCATTAGTAAGTGCTTCTTTTCAGTCTATTTGGACCCAAGAAATGGAGAAAAAAAAACTAGTGGAAATTTGACAACAATATCACAACCGGGTCGAAAAAGAAAAAAAAAACATCAAGAGGAAATTGCTAATTCCCCTAAAGCCAGGTGAGCAAAATAAGTACATTTTCTACCCCACTAAAGACTTCTTTCTCATTATGTAGTTATTAACAAAAGATATACTACATGGCCTCATTTTGTTTCCATGTCATTTCTTGTGTGTGTTTGATTGTGTGATATAGTTTGCGGACTGAGGCAAAGTTGTTGGCGATTCTTCCAATGGTAAAGTCATGCTGTGTGAAACCCCCTGTCCCCGATCCATCTTGCAGTGTAAACACAGCAGCGACGAAACACTACCCCAGATAGTCATGCAGTGTGAAAACATCTGTGACACAAATACTAGTCTGAAATCGGCATTAGCATTATGAGCATAGAATGTAACATTTCTGGAGTGACGACCACATTTAAATTATTGTTAACCTTCACAACTTGGCCAAAGACTCATTATTACTGTTAATTTTAACTAAACTACAGCTGACAGAGGTGTTGCGTTTAGTTTCTGTTTAGAAGGCTTCTTTTCAGAGCACACCCTTGAAGTGCTGCTATATTCACTTATAATTAGGAATGTTTATGAAGCATCCTTGGGCATAATCATTCCAGTTTATAGATTTATAAAAGTAGGCAGGTGCAGCCTTTTGGCATATAGCTCTCCATAAAGTTTGGGTTTGAGTTTTACATGGACTTTTTTTGTTTTTCTCAAGCAATTTGGCAACACTAATAAGTCACGATGAATCACATTCCCATTGATTTCTTGCACTGCTCATTCAGATGAGAGAAAACTCTGAAAACACATTCATTTGAGCTAATTTGGTTCTGTCTCTGCTATTGTGAGTAGTTAATTCAGTTGTAACTCTCATAAATGCCTGAGACGTGCGTACAGAACAGGAAAACTAATAAGGTAAACTGAAAAGCAAATTTAGTTGCATGGGTGAGTTTAAAGGGCCATAAAAAACCCCCTCTTTCGGTTTAAGTCTACCTCAGAATTTTCCTCAGTGAGCAGAGGAAGGAGGGGGCGTGGCCAACAGAGCAGGGGAAAAAGAGAGGAGCGAAGGACTATTGTCAGTTGGCGCACAAAATGAGACAAACCGTGAGATTTTATAGTTCACAAAGTAATTTAATGCACTGCTACATTTGTTATTTGTAATTTCAGATTCACATAACCACAATTTGATATATCATTATAAAGATAATCATGTAAACACTATAAATGAGGATTCCTCAATTCCCGGGTCTGAATGCAGACAAAGTGGATAGAAGCGCAGCAGGTCTCTTGTCCTGTCTATTTCAACCATTATCCCTGCCAGTAATCTGGGGGATTTTAAACACAGATATAGGTGATGTGTCTGAATGGTAACAAACTTAACTGATAAAAGACAAAGTCCGCACATTCTCCAATTCTTGTACAGCTCTCTTGACAAAAATGCTTACTGCAAACCAGCAGCTTTGCTGTATCGGCCCTTACAGAATCGCAGGGAAAAACATGCAACAAATCATAATCTCACTTACAGCTTTACAGGTCTGCCTTGCCTTCGGAAAGTATGTGCTCTCGTGAATAATTAAGAAGCAGGGTTTTCTCATAGGATAAGAAAACTCCGTTATGAATAATAATGAGAAACCGACGCGTCATCACCTCACTAGCAGATTCGTGCTACGTCTCTGATTTTGATCCCGCCCCAAAACTTATTTTAAACCCGGAAGATGAAATTAGCTCACAAAAGCTCAAAATTATCCAGTTTGTGTGCTAACGTTGTCTTAACTGATGCTCAACACACACAAATCTGTTCAAATTTTAAAAAAGTACTCGAGGGTGTCTTAAACCTTTAACTTCAGAAGAAATGGAGAGAAATTAATCATATAAAACTTTTATTTTGAACTAGAGAACAAGTTCAAGTTCCAACATCAGTAAGCAAATTCTGTTCCCAAAAAGAGATGATTTTAAACTGTACCATTGACATAGTCCATTACAGGAAAACGTTCTGTTTCAAACAGTGATAAACAATTCTAATGAACACTTAAAATGCAATACAAAGGGGGGAAAGACCAGATGTGCTTACAATGTAACTGCATGCCTGTTAAAAGATGACTGTTATACACAACAAATCATACAGTCTAAAATCAATTAACTACAGCAAAGACGAGTTCCAGCGAGGCACCTAACCTTGGCATCACGTGTGCTAAAGAATGCAAAACACAAGGGGTGAGAATATGATCGGACACGTATATGAGCAGCTAATATAGCTTATTAGAGGAACTCCACAGAAGGGTGATAGGACATCATTTGGCATTTTGTGTAGTACATTTTCCCTTTGAATAAGGTCATGACACAACAATGGCTAGTACGACAGAAGTGTTCCAAAAAGCGGCAAGGAGGAATGTAATCTACGCATTCACAAACGTGCGGCCATTATTAAGGCATCTAGACCACTGTGCACTGTTGCCAAGAAACTCTAAATGCCCTACAGTAAGCTGGAGCTTGGAGTTGTGTGCTGATATTTCATACTGTGGGATATGCTAAAAAATTCTGGACTGTCTTTGACTGTAACAGAAATAAAATGCTACAGTACACAGAGAACATGCAAAAAATGCTCCAACACTGAGATCCAAACACTTTTAATGACATTCTGGCACCGCGTCTCTTCACAAACCACTGAATTATCTACTCTACACCAGACCGACAAACACCATCTTTTCTTTCAACAAGACATATAACTGAATGGTAAAAAAAACTCTTGAAATGTTCGCAAAACCTGCTTTGTTGTGTCCTCCAAAAAAGTGCAAGTAGCAACCAAGTCAGGATACAGCATTCAGTAGTGCTTTTCCTGCAGGTAATCTTTCATTTTGTTCGGTAAAGGCAATTTCTGGATCAGATCTATCCGTGTGTACTGACGGATAACAAATCGGCACAAGTACTGCAGCGAGCGCACTTGCATAAACCTTGAAACAGGATTGGTAAGTCTAACGGGGTAGGTGGCGGACCCTGGTAGGCGGGATCTGGAATAGCAAAACGCTCCATTTTCTGAATCCTTGACCGAATTATCAATGAGATCCACGATTGATACGTGGCCTTCAATGTCAGGCTGCTCATAAAAGCTGAAACTGCCATTCGAGTGCTCGATTCGAGTATGGAGCGTCTTGGTCTGCGAGCGAAAGCTCAAGCTAAGGAGATATCGATCATCAGAGCTGTCGCGGACTAAAAAAGAACCATCTGGAAGATTTGTCAGCTTTTCTTCAGCTTCCCATCTGGTGATGGGACCCCAATACCAACCCTGCTTGGCAAGTTTCTTCAGCTCAGCTGTGAGACTGGTAACCACCATAGGCCCACTGTTCTGCACAGCATCATAGACCCGCTGCACCCCTGGAGCTGTGTTGGGGTCAAAGTTAAGATGGTGCATGACTCTCTCTGCAACCTGAGCATGTGTACCAGCAAATCCAGAGAAGCTTCTCTGGAGGTAACTATCGGGCAACGGAGGTAGCAAGGGGGAAAGAGGGGCTTCAAGTCTGGAGCCCTGCAGCAAGACATTTGCAGTGTTTAAAAAGAGTTGGTTCACCGATGATGACTCCATGAAAATATCTGGTGACAGAAGGTCCTGGTCAATTGGTTCATCTGGATGAAGAGATCCACATCCCTCTGACTGTGGAACAATGTCCATGGGCGTGGTGGCATCTAAGCAAAAAGAGCGGGAACCTTCATCGTCAGGATAGAGTCCATCATCTAAAGGCATTGTGTACTGAATATAATCCTGAGCTGCAAGACCAAGGACTACAGGCACATGTTCATCCATATCAAGGTGCAAATCGCCATTTTGAGTGGCAGAATGGTGGTCTGGCACACGCGTGGTGATTCTGAATGAATCACTTGATTCTCCGAACTCTCTCTGGAGGTCAAGGAAGTCTTGGTGTACACTGTTGAGAGTCGAACTTGGATCTGAGGAGTTAATTAACGCTTTAACGTCCATTTTGATGCATGTCTCCTCCGAGTTAACTGGTCTGAGAGGCCACGGGGTGGGACTGTAATGATGACTGTGGACGGATGTGGAGCGGGAGGAACGCTGGGATTTTAAGTCACTGAGACTAATGGGTGCTGAAGAGGAGGAGAAGGTGTCGTCATCTATAGAGCATACAGATGGAGAACCACCCTTGACCTTTGGTTTCTGTTTTGCTGATAGTCTTCTTTTCAAGGTGCCCATGAGACCCTCGCTCTTAGATCGGACTTTGGATCTTTTTTCGTCCTCATTATCCAGGTCGCTGCTGACGAGATCTTTGCTGTAGCACCCTCCAAACAGAGAGTCTTCGGCAGAGAAACTGGCTGCCAGGTCTGGCTGCGATACGGCATATTCACTTTCTTCTTTGCCTTTAATGTTAAACGACTTCCTTATTGTCTTCAGACTTATCTTCTTCATTCTGAAAGATCCCCCTTAATAATTTAGAGGGGGATTATGCGAGATGTTCCTGGGATGAGGGAGATGATTGTGAACACTTACACATAGCTGATCACATGTAGCCACCAACTGCCATACCTATAAAACAGAGAGAATATGAAATTACATTATTATAAAGTTAAAAAAAGCAATCTCATGAAATGATAACCAGAGATGCACCATTCTTACTGACAATAAAAAAAATGTCATTTGTGCCAGGTCAGACTGTTCTGTTTTTGCTTCAGATTTAGAAATTATACAATGTTCGTGCTGCATGCAAGAACATTTTAATGGGTGCAAATTGTTTGGCCTATAATAGAGTAAATAAACATCTCATTTGTGCAGTCATATTTTTTTTATTTCTTATCTACTGCTTAATAAAATGTTAAAAATAATTTGCAATCTGCATATATGCTTATAAAGACACTGCATTCAAAATCAGCCATGAAAATCAGAAAACTGTCTTGAAAAATAAAGATTAGTGCATGCCTAATAACATTTATATAAGAGAGAAAATTATATTTTTTACATTTTTACTTTTGTCACAAAACAACAACAACAAATTAGAGCTGTGTGAAAAACAGCACGCCAGTAATATGGGAATATTTTGGTTTCAAAGTTACAGACACCAAACAAAAACTGGTAATTTGTAAGAGCTGTCGCAGAATTGTAGCCACATCACAAGGAAATACAACAACCAGCACCTAAAAAAAGCACCACAGGCACCAGGTGATAACTAATGCCATAACTCACTACTTTTTGCTCTAGAGAAAAGGTGTTTAATTTTAATTTCTGAATGTTTAAAAACAAATTTGAATAAACGTTGGGAGTAGGTTAGTATCTTTTCAGTTCCTTTTTTGACCAACACTACGATAAGCTACGATACAGAATATTGAGCAGAAGCTCGACTATAAAATTAAATCGCAAATCAAATAGAAATATCTGTTAAAAACAAATGCAACTCGATATTTTCCCCAAATCGCACAGCCCTACTACAAATATAATGTTTAGTATCTTAATAAGTGATAAGAGCTAGATATTGAAGGCTGACTGATGGCCCAGTTAAAATAGACTACAATAAATAGTTGGTCTAAAAGCTCACAGTTATGAGAATCATAGCTTCATTTCACAAAAAATTAAGACTTTAAAAATATGAAAATGAAAAAATGAAAATAACATATTAGATTATTGTAAAGTATAATAGCTGATAATTCTACCTTTTCATCAAAGGAATAAAGTAAATGCTATAATATTGCAGAATAACACCTTTAATTTTTTACATTCGCTTGTCTGAATAAAAATGCACACTTGAGTAGAAACTTCTTAATTTAAAAATTAAAAATTTAATTTGAAAAGATATTGCTGTTTTTTAGTAGCTGCTTAATATTTTAAACAAGACAACAATATCATAGGGTTGTAACGGATCACGGTTGATCCGTGATTTCCAACGGATCACAATCCACAGTTTGGAACCCAACTGACCTGCAGATTAACCTAATAATTTTTTTTACTTGTAGATTAATCCTAAATTTGAAACAATCGCAGAGAGATTGCATCTCACGTCATTCAAATCACATGTATGAAAGCATTTAGGCTTTCCTGTAAAATATGATGATGATGATGGAAGAAGTCATGGTGGGTTATTCAGGATGTGGTGGGTTTCTTAGGTTATTAAAGGTGTTTTCTGTCACTACTTTTTTAGCCTGCATTAATGCATTCTGTGTAAGCTGCACAATTAATCATTAAAAGATCGGGATCTCAACAACCACGCAACAAATTATAAATAATGGTGATTTGCATATTTATTAATTCTTTGAATCGCTGCATTCAAATCTGTGTTTGAAAAACTCAAAAATCAAGAAAGAGATTCAGTCTTTAGTGTTTTGAATTAGTTATGAAGTTACAAACAGTCAAATAACACAGAAGTTCTGGAAAACAGTTTATAATTTAGATAAAACCACTGATGTTCATGGTAAAGATTAAAATCACCTTCATATGCATTTAACTTGTCACTCAAAAATTAAAATTGTAGGCAGAAATTACATTATTAAACCAAATAGGTTGTGACTAGGGGTGTCAAAATTAATTGTTTCTTCAGTGCACCGTGATGCAGATGTGGACATTTTGGTATCGGTTCAGTAATATACATAACCGGTTATTATGTACTGACGTCATTCATCTCATACGCGCTATGTCACCGTAGCATACTATAGCGAAGGAGGCGAGCGCGAGTATTTACAACGCTCCAACTACTTAAAAACTCAGAAACTGTGCACAATTTTACTGCGTGTGTGTTTGCTGGACTGTTTCACTGACACTTACAGCAGAAGCCCCTATTTCATGGCGATTAGGAGAATGAAAGTAATCTCCATTTCTCTCTCTCTCTCTCACTGACTGACTGTGGCCCATGAGTGCATCTGTGAAGAGCGCCAGCGTGTAAGAGCCAATCACAGCCCTTTATGTTGAGCGCGTGACCAATCAAAGGGGTGTAAGAAAGAACTTGGTAGACAAGGCTCAGAAAGCGAGCGGGATATTTAAATTTGTTTATTTGCTATAAATGCTCGTGTTGTTTAAAGGTACAGTTTATATATCTGACTGTTTGTATTAAAGGACAAAATTGTTTTACAAATTGTAAATAAATATAAATATATTTATACATTTTAATTAGGGCTCGACAATAATTCGATTTCAATATATATTGCGATAGATTTTTTTTCAATAACGATGATATGATTTTTGAACCCATTTCCGGTATTTCGATATAAATTTGCATATATATATATATTTTATTATATACATAAGATCTTATACATTTTATCACTTGTCACTGAATGACTTTCAGTGCTCAGCCGTCAGAAAGAGCGTGATGTCACCTGCTTGATGACGTACATCACAGACACGCTGCCAGCGCTCAACAGCACACAATCTTTTACAGTCGATGGCAGCACAGCAGTTGGTTAAGCTCTGTGACCGTCGCAGAAAGTTTTAGCTACAAAATGCGTGCCCTGAATGCAGATGTGAATGAACAAGCTTCCACAAGTAAGAATGCAGACGAAATACAGTAGTTGATATAAGAGAAGAAAGATTAATGCAGTGGGGTGGAAGTGGTTCGGCTTTTTAAGTTCCGATAAACTTATAGTTTCGGTGCTCTGCAAATTGTGCAAATTTATCGCGCGATAAAAAATTAAAAAAAGCCGTTAATCTATTCTCAAAGTTGGGTTGGGAGCTGGGTCTATTCTACGCAAGCTAATGAAAGCTATGATGACTTTCACCTTGGTATTTTAGCGCGGATGTATACCTGGCCGGTGAGCCGTCTAAAGAGTGCCCTTCTGAATCAGATCAGCAGGATGCCTGACTCGGCAGTTTCACTTTAACTCATGAACATTTCCTTCATGCGCCTTGATAAACTGGGGTATTAGACTCAAATAATGAGTAAAGACTGGTGAGAGTGTTATGTAATTTAATAACGCACACCAACTGGAAAGAAAAAAAACTTCCGCATTTCGCGGTGTGTGTGTGCGCGCGCGCCTGTGTGTGTGTGTGTGCGCGGTCCTTTACTGACAGCCGCCTGTGTGGATCTTGTCGGAAAATATGGCGAAAAGTCTTACATGACGGTAATAGTTTATCAGTAATGCCACTAATATCTGCATACTCCACGTCTTAATTCCATTTCTGTTTAGTTCAGTTTTGACTTTAGTCGCATTAAGGTAATCAAAAATCGCTGTTTACATGGTGACTCTTAATCAGAGTATTGTTTTAATCCATATTAAAATGGTATTAAAGTATTGTTGCCCATGTAAACATACTCAATGCTTGACACCGTCAGGGCTCTGTGAACTTGCCTTTGCGAAGCAGCATTTTCTGTATGTACGTACATCAAAAACAAGTATAAAATCGCTGTTTGGAGCTTATGTAGGCCTACAGTTCAACATTCATGTTTACCTGAATAAAAAGTTAGTAAACACAAGTACATCTTATTGAACATCATTTATTTTCATCACCAATTATCATAGTAGAACAGTTTCTCAAGCAGTTTGGAAACAGGAGACGAGCCAGCTGGTGTAATGCGCCACCTGGCTTGAGAAAGCCGTTCTCAATGACTTATTATTTTGGTAGCACACATATTCTGAATGCCATCAGCAGAATTCAAATGAGCCATTTAATCTAGATTAATTTCGAGATTAATCTACATTAAAAAAAATTAATTTATGCCCAATCTATATATATAAATAAGCTAAGTCTGAGAGTTTTATTTATTTGATAGTTTATTTCACATTTATTGTTTGTAAAGGCTAAATACAAATAAAAAGTGAACATTAATTTATTTTTTGTACTGTTTTTATTAAAAAAAAAAGTTATAAGAGCCTGGAGGTATTATAGACTTTACAAATTCAGATGTAGTCATTTGTAGGTACAGACATCCATTGTGTGCGCTCTTGGCAGTTTTTTCCTGTCTTTTTAATATTGTCCATATCGATATCGGAATTATATCATATCGACCGAAATTAAGAAATATATCGTGATATAAATTTTAATACAAGAATTGCTGTGCTGTAAAGAAAATATAAAACTGTGTATGGAAAGAATCGTCAATGCACAGTGATGCACCGAGATATCGAATTGAACCGAATCGATGGCATGATAATCGTAACCGAACCGTGAGACCAGTGTAGGTTCCCACCTCTCTAGTTGTGACAACCAGCCATCAAAAATATGCCACTGAATAATTCTTCAAAAATGACATCAAGCAATGAAACATGAATTTTAATGAGTGAATAACTGAATCATTTATTGAAAATTAGACTAAAATAAATATGGATTGTACAAATTATAATGTCAGATTTATATATTTAGCGTCATCAGCAACAGTAGAAGCAACAGTGAATTTTTCACAATACTGAATATTTTACAATTTCTTTTTATTCAGCTGATTATTTCTTCATTTTATTTTTAATAAAATTACAGGTTCTAAATTCTGTTTGTTAAATCCAAAAGTGTCTTGCTGTACTGTTTTTGTAATAAATGGAAAGCAAATTACATTTGTCTCCTCCCCTTTTTGGTTAATCTGAAAAATGGTCTGATCCATGACTAAAAAAAAAAGCATAAAGTGATTCGAACCATGAGATTTGTGATCCGTTACACGACTAATATACCATACTCAATAATAACGAACAGTTACCATTAAATTTTAATCATGTGGAAACACACAAAAAAAACCACAATAACTATTATTAATGAAATCTATATAGTTTTAGATGGAGACCAGCATGTAACACTGCAGGACGTATAAAATCCCCATAATAGTTATTATTAACAATAACCAATATAGATTTATATGTAGAAAAACATGTAACACAGCAGGACATGTAACGTACTTCAAATCAAATACCCATATTCAAACATTATTCATCATTATTGGGGGAAAAAAGCATGCACAGACTCCAGTAACCTGAACTAATAAACTAAACAGGGCTCTGACTGCATTACATTTATGCTGACAAAATAAGATTCTGTGCAATAGAAAATGCAATAAAAAGCACAGACTAACCAGATTCATTTGAATATAATCAAAAAGCCCATTGCTGATATTTGATAAACATACACAAGGTACACAACAATAGTTTTAAAACATGCAAACTAATAAAGGCATTCACATCTGCTGTACTTTTAAAAACGATTACATTATTTTACAGTAGGTTAAATATTTGTCTGAATATTATCAGTATGACAGTATATAATCAAGCATATCTACATCAAATGATCCACCAGCTATTAACAGATCTACAATACGAATCCGTCTCACAATAAACAACATATATAATTCAAAAATCTAAATATATCACTCTCTGAATTCATAAATATAAACGTGCTAACGCTTTAAGAGCAGTTAGCACTCAGGCTAACCTGTACAGGCCCTGTGTATTAAACATGACTTCTGTCTACTGCTACAACACTCGTCATCAATATTTACATATAAATATTAACTATACATTACCTGCCGAGCCTTGAATACACTGTCAACTAACAGGAGTTGTCATATTAGTGTCCGAAGAGCTATGAAATCACACTAGGGTTCATTATGATTTCACGGCTAGCTGATACCTGCACTTGCAAAAACAGCGCAGAAACTGACTCACTTTCCACTGACACGAGGAATAATGGGCACTTTAAGGCCGCGTTTTGCGATAATGTAACACCTTACGCTGGGGGTGTTTTGAATGGTGCCTATATTCAGCGTTTGAAACTTTTTTTCTAGCTAGCAGCCGTTTCTGCTTGCGCTGCCTCTTTCTCTGCCCTCTTTGTTTGCTGTTGCATCATGGGAGTGAATGTGAAGGAGGGAGGAGATCTTTGATGCTCGTCTGGAACACTGCTCACTCAGTCTGCTTCAGCAAAATAAACCATTTTTAAAATATTACTCTGTTATATCAGTTTATATATATATATATATATATATATATATATATATATATATATATATATATATATATATATATATATATATATATATATATATATAAATATAAATATATATATATATATATATATATATATATATATATATATATATATATATATATATATATATATATATATAGTTGTTTTGTAGCCTATACATATTTAGGATTTTTCTTTTGCTAGGCAACACAATCATATTTTTCAAATGTTAGCTTTATGTTATGTTTATGTTATGTTATGTTAATATAAGTGCTACCATATTTATTATTGCTAACTTATGTATTTTTTATTATCAGATTATTAATATTTTCCTACTACAACAATTGTCACAAATGCAAATACTTTTAGTAGCTATTTTAATGCTTGAAATAATATTTATAATTTTAATAATTAGTCTACAGTGTTTCTTGACCAACACAACCATTTTTATCTTTAATTATATATGTATTATTTACTTTGCATGAATGTTATAATTGTTTTATTATTTAAATGTAATGAATATCTAAAGCAACCAATTCGTTGGCTTGGAATTATAAGGTTCTGTCTGCGTTTTAAATGATTTTGAAATATTCCATATAGCAAACAATATGAGTGTAACACACATGTATTTTCTTTCATACATTAACATGACAGAGTCAGAGACCCTAAATGTACTCTAAATGTAAATTATCAAAGTTATCTTAATTTTGCAATTTGGGGAAAAAAACCGGGCAAATGCAGACAGAACCTTCTAATTCTAAAAAGTAATTTCCCACTTGGAATTATAAGGTTCTGTCTGGCAGATCATTAATTAAAGCATTACTTTTCAACAAATACAATCCGTCTGCTTATTAATTTAAAAAAATATATATTTTTTGCTTTTATTTTAAACATTTATTTAATGTTTTAGGATGAATTTTTTTTTCTTGTTCAAATTAAGCATACAAGGATGTGCTAAATATTTTGTCCAGTGCAGATGTTAATTTCATGTAATTAATATGGTAATATTTAGTGAATTATTTGCTTTATATTAATTATCGAATTATATTTCTTGAATTTTGTATTTGCCCTTCAAGGCGTAATATCAAATTGAAAGATTTTAAAAGAAAACAGACAATGAGCAATTAAGTTGTTTAGCAAAGTTTAATAAACACTGAAAAATGTTTCACTGACTACATATAAACAAATAAAAATATTTCACATTTAATATATTATGTTTTCTTAATAACCTTTACTTTTTCAAAAATGTAAAATGTAACATTTTATCTCAGTGTCAAAAAATGCTTCTAAATCATCACATTTACAAATCTTTTCAGTTTCAGGTTTCTTCTTAATTTTATGTGGGTTTTTTTTTGTGTGTGTGTTTCTTTCTGGTCTTTCCCACTGTCACCGAAGCAGTGCGGCGGATTGACAAAGAAAGCTGATCCTGATTGGTCCTCGTGCATGCATTTGATATGCTGATTGGCTCACAGAAAAAACTTTATAGAGCCAAGCTAGAGTTTAGGTGCGTTCGACATGAAGCACAGCTGCAGCCGGTGATCAACGTGATTAGCCGTGCGCAGGCGGGGGCGGAGTGGAAAACGGAGCTGTCAAGCCGGACACTTCGGGGCTCGAAGTTGCTGCTGTTATGATGACCGATCACATGGCGGGATCATTTATTTATTTGTTTATTTATTGCAATAACAACAAAAGATTTACAGTACACATAAAACAGAATACTATAGTTCATTTTTAAACAAGGGAATTATGAATTACATTTAAGTAGCCTATATAACAAACGCATGAGAAATAAAGGGAAAACGAGAGAGGACATAAAAAGGAAATTAATATCCACAAATAGGCCCATTAAACAAAACAAGAAGCACAAATTCTTGGGAGTTTAAACATCAGTCTTTGGGCTACTAGATGTTGAATGGTATGTCAATACTGCTCCAGTGCTTGTTTGAATACGCTAAAATGGGTTTACATTTATTTACATTTATAGATATAAAACTTTCCTATATATTAATGTAAAACCCCAAACAAGGTGTTTTGATTAAGTCTTAAACAATGATTATTTTGGATAATAAAAACATTTTTTAAAAAGCACTTTAATCCATAGGGATTGAACAAAAGGACCACAATAAATGAGCTACACTAAATAAAAAATACCCAGAAAGAGCAGGTACATCACTGTCATTTTTAACATTTCTGCATAAATGGCTTAAGAGGAAATAAAATATTTTATAATCATATATTTTTATATTTATTAATTATTTTTTACTTAATTTGTTAAGAAATCTTTATAGGGGTGTCAGGATCAATGATGATAATTATTATATTATAAGTCTGTAAGACTTATTTGAGTTAATATTTGGTCATTCACTACTAAATCTAGACATTATAAACAAATTATTTAACAAAAGATGATACTGCAGTAAAATATTTGTAGTCTTTTAATAAGCATACAAGCATTACAAGATAGAGAGGGTATGAACATTTAATTCTTTGTTTTGAAATTTGTGAATCGGAATTTGTCCAGTAATAAACCCGCAACACACGTGGTTGTTGTCATGCTGTGAACTTGGCCAATCGTGTAACATCAGTGTCGTCATCGCAGTTCCAGCAGGCGCTCTTCAGGTGCTGCGCGGTCTGACTCAATCGTCTGATCTCGGAGCGCTGTCGCGGTACTTTGATGCCACATGTGACAGTCACATGGCGTCAGCGCAGCGTCAATCCGGCCAAAATGTCTAACCGGCATGCACCGCTTTAAGACAGATTTCGATCGGTCTGCGCAGCGCTGCAAGAAGTCGAACGCACCTTTTGACTTTGGAGATTAAATCTTTTTTTTTAAATTCTTTTTTTTTTAATAAAAAGTGTTAAAATGTAAACAACTTCTAAAACAATCACATAATATAAATAAGTTGGCATTTAATAAGTATATGTGAATAACTCAATTTTGTCAAAAATGATAGAACCTTATAATTTTAAGGTGACGAATTGCATTGTTGCTTACTTTTCATGCATTTTCAAGGTTTTTAATATTTCCTAATACCAAAATGTAACAAACACAACAAGATTGTAGCCTAATGATATGTGATTTTTATTATCATTTTATTTTTATATATGTTTTGCAACAAATCCTAATAATGAGGACTGGTTAGCACTGTCGCCTCACAGCAAGAAGGCTACTGGTTCGAGTCCCGGCTGGGTTTGTTGGCATTTCTGTGTGGAGTTTTCTCTGGGTTCTCCAGTTTCCCCCACAGTCCAAAGACATGCAATATAGGTGAATTGAATAAGCTAAATTGGCCGTAATGTATGTGTATGAATGAGTGTGTATGGGTGTTTCCTAGTGTTGGGTTGCGGCTGGAAGGACATCCGCTGCATAAAATATTTCCGCTGCAGAATTCCGCTGTGGCGACCCCAGATAAATAAGAGACTAAGCCAAAGAAAAATGAATGAACAAAAACCTAATGCAACTAAAATGCAATAATGCAACAATTTTTATCTTTAGAATATGATTTATGTAATTTTAAAGTAAGATTTGATATTTTCTAATTCAGAAATACAGAAACTTTGTATGTTTAAGTGCTTTTATTCTATTTTTATCATATTCATGAAGTCTGTAAATTTACAAGGTGACCTGGTCATTGTTCTGTATTATTATTTGTTCTGAATTTAGTTATGATTTCTTTAGATTTCTCTTATTTTTTCTTTCTTTCTTTTTTCACATTATAACTATGCCACCATAAGATTTTGTATCAAGCTATTTGTATATCTTTTTCTGTGAGTGCCTTTCTCTTATTTGTTAATATTTTGTAACATGAACTCTTAAATTTTTTTTAAATGTTTTTTTTTTATTATTATTATTGGCACTGATGGTTCTATGAAAAACCTTTAACATGCATGGAAAATTTACATCGCACAAAAAGAAGTGTTTATGGATTTCTGAAGGAGATTTTTTTCTTTAGCAACTATTGATTTATTCTGAATACTGATTGATTGCACCGTTTAAAACCATGCAAATGTCTTCTCAGGTTGACTTTTGTTTTGTGATATTTTAAATAATTTTTATATAAAAAGCTATTGCTGCTTATGTGAAGAGACCCTGGAAAAGCAACAAGAAAAAAAATCTTTTTAACTTCTGCTCACTGGAAAAATGCAAAGCCTCCTGCACTTTTGTTGTTCCTTTGCACATCAGACTTTTAGATGATTAAAGTGTGGTCTAATTAGTGTCAGTAATATTTTAAAGAGGGCATTTATGCATGCCAAGGCCAGGCTAATTGATGTCATACTCTTTCTGTGTGTTGTTTTTCTGCTCTGTTTAACTGACAGAGCTGTAGGCGGTTGTGGTCAGGTGTATGAAAGCTACACAGAGGAGACAGATACTCTGCACAGGGATAATTACCTCCAGCAATAAGGGTTAATAAAACACTTTCCTCACAGTCATCACAGTGTGTTCTGCACTTACTGTTATGCATTTCAAAGCAAATGACTTTTACTTCACAATTTTTAGCTTAATTTTAAAAAGCCTTATTTATTATTATTATTATTATTATTATTATTATTATTATTATTATTATTATTATTAATAATAATATTATTATTATTAATATTCATTAATTCATTTTCCTTCGGCTTAGTCGTCCAGCATATGTTTTATGCAGTGGATGCCCTTCCAGCTGCAACCCATCACTGGGAAACACCCATACACTCGCATTTAACACTACACTGTTAACCCTTACTGTAGATTGTGCAGTAAATAACTGTAAAATAGCCAGTGTTTTGCTGTAATAAAAGGAAACAGTATTTTACTGTAAAAGGAGCAGGATTTGTATGAAACTGTGTCGTGCAAAGAATAAATTACAGTGTAAATTACGTTGTAGATTACAACGCAGTGGCGCAGTAGGTAGTGCTGTTGCCTCACAGCAAGAACGTCGCTAGGTCGCAGGTTCGAACCTCGGCTGGGCTGGGTCAGTTGGCGTTTCTGTGTGGAGTTTGCATGTTCTTCCTGCGTTTGCGTGGGTTTCCTCCGGGTGCTCCGGTTTCCCCCACAGTCCAAAGACATGCAGTACAGGTGAATTGGGTAAGCTAAATTGTCCATAGTGTATGAGTGTGAATGTGTGTGTGTGGAAGTTCCCAGAGATGGGTTGCGGCTGGAAGGGCATCCGCTGCGTAAAATCGTGCTGGATAAGTTGGCGGTTAATTCCGCTGTGGCGACCCCGCAAAGGACAAAGCCGACAAGAAAATGAATGAATGAATTTACTTTATGTACCATTACAGGTACTAACTGTGATAATAAATGGTAAATTACTGTTAAACCCTTACTGCCCCATCTACTCTGATGCTTTATGTTGCTATTTATAGAATATATATATATATATATATATACATTTTAACACTTTTTATTAAAAAAAAAAGAATTAAAAAAAAAAGATTTAATCTCCAAAGTCAAAAGGTGCGTTCGAATTCTTGCAGCGCTGCGCAGACCGATCGAAATCTGTCTTAAAGCGGTGCATGCCGGTTAGACATTTTGGCCGGATTGACGCTGCGCTGACGCCATGTGACTGTCACATGTGGCATCAAAGTACCGCGACAGCGCTCCGAGATCAGACGATTGAGTCAGACCGCGCAGCACCTGAAGAGCGCCTGCTGGAACTGCGATGACGACACTGATGTTACACGATTGGCCAAGTTCACAGCATGACAACAACCACGTGTGTTGCGGGTTTATTACTGGACAAATTCCGATTCACAAATTTCAAAACAAAGAATTAAATGTTCATACCCTCTCTATCTTGTAATGCTTGTATGCTTATTAAAAGACTACAAATATTTTACTGCAGTATCATCTTTGTTAAATAATTTGTTTATAATGTCTAGATTTAGTAGTGAATGACCAAATATTAACTCAAATAAGTCTTACAGACTTATAATATAATAATTATCATCATTGATCCTGACACCCCTATAAAGATTTCTTAACAAATTAAGTAAAAAATAATTAATAAATATAAAAATATATGATTATAAAATATTTTATTTCCTCTTAAGCCATTTATGCAGAAATGTTAAAAATGACAGTGATGTACCTGCTCTTTCTGGGTATTTTTTATTTAGTGTAGCTCATTTATTGTGGTCCTTTTGTTCAATCCCTATGGATTAAAGTGCTTTTTAAAAAATGTTTTTATTATCCAAAATAATCATTGTTTAAGACTTAATCAAAACACCTTGTTTGGGGTTTTACATTAATATATAGGAAAGTTTTATATCTATAAATGTAAATAAATGTAAACCCATTTTAGCGTATTCAAACAAGCACTGGAGCAGTATTGACATACCATTCAACATCTAGTAGCCCAAAGACTGATGTTTAAACTCCCAAGAATTTGTGCTTCTTGTTTTGTTTAATGGGCCTATTTGTGGATATTAATTTCCTTTTATGTCCTCTCTCGTTTTCCCTTTATTTCTCATGCGTTTGTTATATAGGCTACTTAAATGTAATTCATAATTCCCTTGTTTAAAAATGAACTATAGTATTCTGTTTTATGTGTACTGTAAATCTTTTGTTGTTATTGCAATAAATAAACAAATAAATAAATGATCCCGCCATGTGTAAAATCGTGCTGGATAAGTTGGCGGTTAATTCCGCTGTGGCGACCCCGCAAAGGACAAAGCCGACAAGAAAATGAATGAATGAATGAATGAATTTACTTTATGTACCATTACAGGTACTAACTGTGATAATAAATGGTAAATTACTGTTAAACCCTTACTGCCCCATCTACTCTGATGCTTTATGTTGCTATTTATAGAATATATATATATATATATATATATATATATATATATATATATATATATATATATATATATATATATATATATATATATATATATATATATAGTGTGTTTACTGTTCAGTTTTGGTATGTGAATGGTCAGCATTGAGGGGAGATTGACTGCATCAGAATTTCGCAAGCTCAAACTCTAGTGTGACCGCGGATTTACCTGTAGATTTCTAACAAGCCTCAATTAGTTTGATCAGGTGTGTTTAATTAGAGTTACAGCTTAAAGCTGCGGTCACACTAGAGTTTGAGCTTGCGAAATTCTGTCGAACGGCGATGCGAAAAGGGGCGGGATTAAACAAGGTGATTAGACATTAAAAAAAGCTAGCGATTGCTCCATGTTTTAAATTTCTGTTCAGAGAGGTCATGTTTTGATCCTGGATTGGTCTCTCCCAGTCAAGTGATGCGATTTCGCAGGTCAGAGTTCACCAAGCTTGAACTTTGCATCACAGCAACCTGCGAAACTCGACGCATGACCCTGCGTTTCCGGTCTGACCCATTCGAGTGCGTATGAATGGAAGTCTATGGGGAGTGAAGTCCAGTGTGACTGCGGCTTAAAGCTGTGGTCACACTGCACTATTCTCCCCATAGATTTCCATTCATACACATCCGAATGCTGCAGACGTTGGAAAGTTCAAGCTTGGTGAACTCTGACCTGCGAAATCACATCATGTGATTGCGTGAGACCAATCGAAGATCAAAACATGACCTCTCTGGACAAAAATTTTAAATATGGACCAATCGTTCGCTTTATTAATCTCTAATTATCTTGTTTAATCCCACTCCTTTTCGCAGCACCGTACGAATTTCGCATGTAAGATGATATGTAAATGTTTGACACCTGTGCTATATACACTTCAGCTGTTGTCTATTAATTTAACCTTTTTGTTTCATTGTAAATAGAAAATATATTGATATATGCTGCTTTAATTTTGTTAGACATTTTCTGTTGTATATTTGTTTGCTGCCAAAAGAATACAATACATTTGTCTGAAGAATTTATATGCTTTCTATTTTTAATAAGTTAAGAATACTTATTAATTTTAGGAACACTACAATAACTATATATGACATACTATTAATGTGTATGCAGTATAATGCTGTAAGTTGTAATACTACAGTACAGTAATTAGCTGGTAAGTAGTTTCCAGTTAGTTACTGCTACTGCTCTATTACAGTAATTAACTGGCAACACTGTTGCCAGCTACTCACTGTAATGGTTCGGTTACAGTAATTAACTGACAACACTGTTGCCAGTTACTTACTGTAACCAAACTATTACAGTGACTAACTGGCAACAGTATTGCCAGTATTCTACTGTAAAAAAAAAGCCTGGTAAGGTCTAACAGTTTACAACATGGTTAACAAAAGTTCAGGTGTGAATAACGGCTACCTTAATTACTCATTAGTACATGTTGTTAATTAATGTAATAAGTAACATTTAATCTTAAGCTAAATGTACCCAGCATTAACTGTTAATGTATAATTATGTCATGAGTTTTGGAGGGGCACATCACCATTAACTCATCCTTAACTACACATGAACTCCTGTGTTTAAACTGTTCATGTTGATACTGACAGAACACTTTTGTCTTTCAGTGTAAGCGCACTAGTTGGACGTGCATATGGAGTTCATGTGTAGTTAAAAATGGGTTAATGATGATGTGCCCCTTCAAGTAAAGTCATGATATAATTCTATATTAACATATCATGAGTTCACGATGGTTAAATTAGTCATAGACTAATGTGGTAATTGATACATTAATTAACAAACAATCACGTACTAACAAGTAATTAAGGTAGCCATTATTCACACCTGAACTCTTGTTAATCATGTTGTAGTTAAAGTGAGTTCATGAATAGCGCATGCGTTAACTCATCATTAGTTCATAATAAAGTAATGTTTAGTTTACATATTAACACATCATTATTCATGTACTGTTATTGTAAAGTGTTAGTAATAATAATAATAATTATACACTTTATTTATAGCGCGCTTTTCTAAGACCCAAAGCGCTTACAAGAAAGTAAAAACAACAAAGCACAGTAAAACAATAAAATATACAAAAAAAAAACACAGTAAGAAAAAAAAAGAGATATCACAAATTAAAAACAGTCCTAAAAAGATAAGTTTTAAGTAGCTTCTTAAAACAGTCCAAGGAGCCAGCATTACTAATGTTTGTGGGGAGAGCATTCCACAGTTTGGGTGCACGGAAAGAGAACACCCTACCTCCCATGGTGCTGAGTTTACAGCGAGGCTGAAACAGCGTAGGACCCGATGCAGAGCGCAGACAGCGAGAGGCAGAGGAAATGGATATCAAGTCCCAAATGGAACCTGGAGAAGAACCATGAACCGCTTTATATGTTAAAATCAATGTCTTAAAATCAATACGAGACTTGACGGGCAGCCAGTGAAGCTATTGAAGTACAGGAGTGATGTGCGACAGTGATGATGTATGTGTCAGCACACGTGCTGCAGAATTTTGGATGTATAGAATCTTGAGAGAATTAGCCATTAATTAATTAGTAATTAATGTTACAATGTGCTTTAATTGTAGGCTATCATTTGGAGACAGAATTACCTGTGAACCTGTGAAATCAGAAATGAATGAAACCAGTGAAGTGAATACACAAATCAAACCTCAGATTAACCTGTAAAGGCCTACAAAACAAAATGGGGCATGCTTAATGGCATCTTTATGTTGCTATCCAAATAATTAGTTTTATCAGTTATCTACTATTTTTTGTATCTGTCCAAATGACACCATGATAAATGACTGTATTTTGAACATCGTCTCAACAAAGTTAATCACTAAATAAGTGACATACTCTGTTCAAGCATAAAGATGACCTACATTTTACCGTTAGTCTGTCGCATGAATTTCTCGACTGCCTTTGAACAGTGACGTGCCAAAAAAGTCACCACGACAGCACACATTACTTTCCCCTGATAGCATTAAACTGCCTCAGACTGGATGCCATCTGACATGTTTTCATGCCTGGATTGGCGGCGAGGCCAGATGGAAAACACGAGAGAGAATGATTGACATGCTCACGCAGGTCGGAGGTCATGTTAAGCAGTCAGGACGGGCCATCCTTCAGCGGAGACGTTTAACAGGTGCGCACAGAGGGCCTGTGAGCAGCGGGACAATGAGTTTGATTGGGGGCGATGGAGCCCAGGGTGAGGGTATACGTGTGATGACTCCACCAACAGGCTGTTCTCATTCACCGCTCAAGTCTTCCCCGTGTGATGGAGTGATGTGAATGATGGATCACAAATCAGGGCTGATTGTCGACATGAGGCTTTATTTCGTTTTTCAGACAAGAGAGCTGACCTGAGTCTCCTTTACAGCTCACGCCGCACAGATCTGTTAGCGTTGCACATTAACATTGGAGGAAAAGAGACGTGGATTCAGTTTGAGAGGTGGTAGAGTGCTTTATTTCTTTTCTCTGAGCTGAGGGGAATAATGAAAGGGTTATCTTCTGTAGAATTGGCTTCATAATTAATGGAGTTTGCAACAGTGATACTGTTATTAAAAATTGAACTTACTTGAATCAACATTTAACTAATATTGAACTGACAAGTTTGACTTTTTGAGGTGCTTTAAAGTTGGATTGAGTTTGCTTTAGACTTAATATACTTTGTAGCATTAAATGGAAGCCTGTATAAAATGAGGACTATTTATTATATATATATATTTATTATAAACTTGCAATTACAAATGAACATCTCAATATTGTTTTGTCAGACAAAAAGTCAGAACTGCAAGCAGGGGTGGATTTAGTGATTTTTGGACCCTAAACAATTCCAGCCAAGGGGCCCAAAAGTTCTAAAATGCACCTTTTGTACTTTAATTTTTTTTATTATTATTTTGCTGTTTTTTTATATAATTCAATCTCGTTTTCTACATTTTATCCTAATGCAAAATAATAATAACATGTAAAGCACCTTGTAAAACTTTTGATACGATTTATTTTTTTAAGATGACTTCACAACTAAACATAATAAATGAACTATTTCATTTTAAAAACTAAATCTTTACTGATTTGACTGCTGGATTCATCCATGCTTATGTAGCAATTATGTAGCCAGAATTTATGACTGTTCGAGTCTGGCAAAGAACGGTTCCGGAAACAAAAACAGAATACAAAAAATAAAATAAACAAGTAATTAACAGGGTGAGAATGTGGTAAAATCTGAAAACGTGGTAAAAATCCGGCGAGGGCTTACATTTTAAAACTGTCGGTTGGGTTTAGGAAAGTGGGTGGGCAGGTCAATCGATGCTTTTGAAAACACAATTCGTTGGGTTTAGGGAAGGAGGAGGGTGGGTCAGTCGATCAGTCAGTCAGTCAGTCAGTCAAGCAGTCAACAGCGGCCTCTGGTGGATTTAAGCGAGAACAGCAGGCGCGAATGGCACTTGCGAGAGAAATTTGAGATCTCAAAAAGCATACACAGCGGCCCCTGGTGAATTCACAAAAAACAAAAACTGCAAAAAACGTAGCTCCTGGGACGTATTTGGTGCTCTCCAGAAATGTATATAGAGAAACGTTTTCTGAATGAGCCAATGTTTCAACGTAAAAGAACTTTGTAACACTGTTAATGAACTAAACTGAATCAACATGAATGTAAACAGAACTCTGTGATACTTTCATCTTTATAAAATTGCACCATATAATAAATGTAGCTACTATTACATATTTTGGAGATGAAATTCACCATAAATAAATGGTCCACAGAATAACTCGGACAAAATGGGTTTAATATTTTGTATAATAAACTGGCTACTTTAGAGTATACTTCAGATGCTATTTTGGTCCCTAAACAGCCTATTTGATCTATTGGCTCTGTTCAAGTGTCTTGTCATTGTTCCTGCAATAGTAAGTCGAAGAGCTGAAGTACAATTCAAATAATATGATGTTGTTGTTGCTGTGTGCTGCTCTTGTTCCTCAACTACTGTCATCTAATTCAACATCATCTACTAAAAATAAATAAAAAACGAAAGACAATAAGGCTTCACAACCAAACAAAGCGCTCTGAAAGTGGTAAACAAATGAAAAGTGCTCTTAGTTGGTTTATTTTAACAGTAGGCTATCTTTTGAATCTCTCACCCTGTTATGTGGTAAAGCATTACATATACTGTACCGGTTGATATTCCTCTGCATTAGTGTAGTTTGATTTCCACGGTGTCTGCAAGTGGAAATAATGCTGAAATTAAGATTTCACTGGTACCTCTCATTATCTATGATAGACACCAACGGTCTCTAAATGGCCTCCTATAGCTGTGCCACTGCTTATTTTATTCATACCAACACAACCCTTTAGGCTACAGTTGAAAGTAACTAACATCAGCAGGAATGGACAAGCTTCATTTTCATAGCTTCCTGTACCGGTTCCAGGGTTTGTTTGTTGTTTTGCCCCCCCTGTGTATCCGTTTCCTCCTGACTGGCACTGCTACCCCGGGGCCCGTCTGCTCATGATATTAAAATATCTAGGGAAAGGGGGATGCTGCCATCAAGAGGTGCGATAGTATCTCCATGGAGGAATTAAATATTTAATCTGCACAGGAATATGGTGTTATGAGCTGCTACCAGACCGCTTTTGCAAACTGCACATTTCTATGCAAATAATGTGCTATGGTTGTGCTAATGTAAACTAAATGAAAGGTACAAACTGAAAGATTTTGTCAGATTTTGTCTTCCAGATATAATTTCAGTTTGTTTAGTAGAATTCAATGAATTTATTTTGATTATTTCTTTTAATTATTTATTTATGAGGAATGTTTAGACCTAATCATTTTAGGCATTTTTAGTTTTATGTTAAATATTGTTGCAGTGCTCAGCCTAATTGAGTACACCCCATTTCAGGGATGTGCAGAGACCTTTTAAGGGGCAGGGGCTCAAGTGGAAAAAGGGCACTTTTTATTAAATAATAATAATAATTGTACTTTAATAAATAAAATATATTAAAGGAGATTTCCTCCTAAATTCAATATATACTCACCCTTAAAAGGATAGTTCATTCAAAACTGAAAATTCTGTCACCTACTCACCTTTTACTTGTACCAAACCTATTTGACTATTTTCTTCTGTCAAACACACAAAATAATATTTTGAAGAAAGCAGGAAACCTGTAACCATTGAGTTTCATGGTATTTGTTTTTCCTACTCTGGAAGTCAATGATTTCACGTTTATAGCTTTCTTTAACTTTTATTCGTTAGTGAACACCTTACTTTTGAGGACAGGGTAACAATAGCATCCTCATTTGTAAATATCATCTCGCATGTGGTTTTTCTTTCTAAATAGCAGTTCGAGGCTCGCTTGGAGCGGCTAGACTAAAACCAAGATATACTTTAAAATGTTGTTTTTTTTTTATTGTCTGACAGGGAAAGCTGTCCTTAAATAGAACACGCATTAACTTATACATATATAATATTATTAATAGTATTTAAAAAATAATTATTAATCCCAGGAAAAAAGGGCACTTTCTCTTCAGGAGAAAAAAGGGCAGGAGCTCAAGCACCCAAAGCCCCCACCTCTGCACGTGCCTGCCCCGTTTTGAAAGTGAATATTTTTACCCATTTCTCTGTGAATATAGGCAATGTATTTTGGTGCATTTAAACAAAACAGATTTAATAAACAGATACATTTATTAAAATAATATTTTAGTCACCAAACATATTTAGAAATTGAAAGATAATACAATTAAATTCAAGCAAAATAATGCAAAAAAAATAATTACAACCTACAAAATTTCAACAAATTATTACATTTGTTTGCTTCTCTTGATTTTTCCTCATTTAAAATTTGTATTTAATATTTTTCTATTACATATAAATTTGTGTGTTTTTGGACCGTTATCGTAAGTTATTTTGTTAGATAAGCTCCTGATTTGGCTTCAGTACTGACTAATCTAATGATATGCAAAAATATAATATTGTACAGCTTTCTATTAAAAATATGAATTTAAAAGAGAGATTTGTGAGGGGTGTACTTACATATGCTGAGCACTGTACATGTTAAACATTTCATACTGTGTATTGATTATTGCAGAAGGTTAGCAGATGATCAGTGCAATGTTTAAAAAAATATACTAAATAAGTTCCTCAAATGTCTAAAACTACATCATAAAATAAAACAAAATGTTAACATAAAATGTCATATATTTTTTTAGGTTTTTTTTTCTGAATGAACATGTATTTTGAAATCGTTAAACAATTACTAAATGAAGCATTCATAAAGAATGCGTTTTAACTTTAATTATTATTAATTTGAGGTTTTCAGTCTTAGTACTAAGCTTTTTTATGGCAGTGTTATCATTATTAAACCGTACTGAATGAATTCTTGAATCAGTCAGATGGTACAGTGTTCATCTGTATTTTACAAGTTGTAAATCTTATATATAGTATTTATGATATGATACAAAGGAAGCTAATATATCCTTAGGGCATATAAATGCAAGACGAAGAGTAAACAAACCAGACACAGGTGAGCATAATCAGTGAACCAACCAATCATCAATAGTTCAACCAACATTCATTCATTCATTTTCTTTTTGGCTTAGTCCCTCTATCAATCAGCGGTCGCAACAGCAGACTGAACCACCAACTTATCCAGCATGTGTTTTATGCAGCGGATGCCCTTCCAGCTGCAACCCATCACTGGGAAACACCCATACACTCTCATTCACACACATACACTACTATTTAGGTTACCCAATTCACCTATAGCGCATGTGTTTAGACTGTGGGGGGAAACCGGAGCACCTGGAGGAAACCCACGCGAACACGGGGAGAACATGCAAACTCCACACAGAAATGCCAACTGACCCAGCCGAGGCTCGAACCAGTGATCTTCTTGCTGTGAGGCGATCGTGCTACCCACTGCGCCACCGTGATGCTCACGCAATACTCATTTCACAATGTCCAGTTGACATTCAGACTAATTATCAATATAATGTCACTAAACAGTTTGCTATTGCAATAACAATACTACACAACAGTCTTGGAAGCAGATTAAAACATTAATTGCACATACATTTACATGATATTCCTTCAGAAATGACTAAATGAGTGACAGTAAATAATAATATTTGAGACCTTTTACAGGTCATGCTATGTTTAAATGAGATGTGCACAGGAACTGTGCTTAGGTCACAACTCCTGAAACTGGCATTAGTTCAGGTAGTTACAGTCAGGAAAACATGTCAATCAGCACTGAGGGCCTATTGCCAGACACATTTCCCCCTGGGGTTTAATAGGCACACTGATGCACTGCCATCCACAAATGCAAAAATCAGGTAAGAGTAAATAATCTAGTCATACGTGATTATTTTGGCTGTATTTAACAGACTATTTATGCAAACCTCAAGATTTTTAATATCTTCAGTGGCTGGCCTAGAATTGACTTACCTAATGTTATATAGTGAACTAAGAGAACTTGCATAAATAAAAACGAAGACACATGGATCTCTATGCTTGAGTGACGAAGAAGCAAATGAGACTTTAATATGCTTTCCTGTTGGAAAATTTTGGAAATGCACTTGTGGATGCAAATGCATCAGAAAGTACACAAAAAATATCCTCAGCACCCACAATGAATATATTTTGGAGCCAAACAAGTACCTCAGCTGCACATCTGAGATGCCACAGCGGGTCTATGAGGCCATAGGCGTCCAGTCTGTCGAAATGGGGTTTATTTTCTTTCTGCTTAGCTTAACCCCACTGGTTCCCTGTGGTCTACACACACAGTTCTGCTGCATTTGCTCTTTCTTTGATTATCAGGAAGAAAGCTGTATATATTGTGCCAAACTTCCCTGAAGCGAGACAAAATTTGGCTTCTTTCACACAGACCTGCTTTGACTATGCCCCTAGTGTCCCCTTATAAAAGACTCCCTTGTTATCCAAGACTTGATGAGACTAAATTTTAAAGGTTGAAAACAGGGGCAAAAGGGAACATGATGTTTCATCAAGTGTACGTACAGAACTGAGAAATTGAGCATTTTCATTACCTTCCTTCGAGAAAAAGGCTTGAGTGAAGGTTATGACCATACTTCTTTGGCATTATAATCGGAACAAATACACATTCACATAATTCCTATTGTGTCTTTTTCGTCTTTTATCTGTTTGTTTTTTTAGCAAAGCCAAAATATTGCTGTTCAGTTGGAATATTTCCAAATCACCCACTTACAAATGGTCACATTTGATTGATGAAGAACATCAGGAGGTCTTTAATTTAAATTGAAATTAAATTAGCAAAGACAACAGAGGGAAACAGGGCGAAAGTGTCCAGTAGAGGGCAATGTTGCTTTTAACCTGGTGAGCTAAACTGTAAGGCAAGACCAAGACCATTAGCACATTTGTTTTGTCTTTTATTTGGGGGAGGGTGGGGGGTCATATGTATGTCACATAGCATTTGAACAATATTATATCATATTATATTATATTATATTATATTATATTATATTATATTATATTATATTATATTATATTATATTATATTATATTATATTATATTTGACAAATATTTTTTCCCTTTGTCATTTTTTTGCACTTGAATAGAGAACAAATTAATGACAATTTAATGAAACTTAATACTTAATAAAGATTTTAATAAATATTGCTTATCACTGTTGTGACCTTGTCTTACAATTGTGACATCTCAGAACACTCTTAAAATAAAGGTGCCAGGAAAAGCATTTTAATATTCTAATTTGACAATTTTCCACCTTAAAGGACATTTTCTGTCATGTAAAAGTTCAATGGATGTTAAATTTTCTTCAATGAATAACCTTTATTTATTTATTTATTGCATGATTCAAAAAGTAAATCTTACAAATATGATTTTATATGCAATTATGAATTTATTTATCATAATGTGTCTTTATCAGCGCTATAAATGAGCAATATCACACTTATAGCAGTGCGATATGGCTGTATATCAGCACTGGTGGGAGGCGTGCGTTGGCTCAAGGCCACAGGCCGAGTGTCTTAGTGTTCCACCAGTGCCAATATACAGCCATATCGCACTGCTATGAGTGTGATATTGCAACAGTTTGACGCATAATCATGTGTATAAAAAGTAAATCAAACATAGAGACTCTCAAAAACCCTTTTTGTATGAGAAACTACTTTCTTCCACCACTCATTCTCATCTGCAGCTGATGTCAGAACAGCAGAAAACGTTGTTACTTCACCAATGTCACTTTAGAGCTAGTCTTTAAATGATAGTGTCTAAAGTGATGACAAAAACAGGTCATTTTTGCTCACATTTTAAGATTATAAGGCTGAACGGCATGAAATGCCATCAATCTACAAAGATTTCTCTATTGCAATCGGGATTTCACAATAATTAACCCATAGCAAAGCAAACACTACCAGTTTTTGTGGTATAAATACTACACTTAAAATACAAAAGAGAGAGATTGACTCAGAATGTCACTTACCTGATTTATTTGTTCAGCTGTAAATTTACGTGGAGAAAATGCTGTTTTTATCCCTCAAGCACTTATTATGCGGTATCTCTCAGAAAAGACAAATGTTAATATTTGTTTAAATACTTTTGACATAATTTTCTTTTATTACAACTCTAAATCTTGCATTCAGTACATTGTTAATCTTTTTATTATAATGGGTAAGTTTTTTTATTCACAAGTGTACATTTTTGGAAAAAAAAATTCAATTCTGGCTATTTTTTAATTGACTATAAGTCATATATTTTGTCTTTAGTGGGCATAAAAAACAAAAACGTCTTTCAATGGATAAAAAATGTAAAAAAAGAAAAAAAATGGCTTTCAATGTATAACCTTATATAATTTTACCTTTGGTCTCAATTTTTTGTTTTTCTTTCTTATTTTTTATTCTTTAAATTGTATTATGCAGATTGTAACAGCATCTAATTTTTTTCTAATGTTCCAAGTTTCTGCAATCCATTGTTAACTGTTATTGAAACCAATAAATTAATAAAAAAAAAAACTTATGCGGTCTCTGTCGCCATCTTGTGGCGTAACGTCAACCGTCACTTTCTTTGGTCTGCTCAGATAGGCTGATGGCGGCCGATGTACTGAATCCGATGCTCCAAAATTATAAATAAAAATAGTCACTATCCTTATAAATAAACTACATAGTTACAATCTAAACAACTACAAAAAAGCCTCAAAAGGACATAATGTTGTCCAACAGCAGCAATATTTGTCAAACTGTAGAGTGTCCTCTGCTTATCTCTGTATGTGGGCGGAGTAATACACAAGGGTGAAAGATGAAGAGGCTGTAGTGCTATTATTTGCAGAATATCTCACGGCTATCAGCCAATCAGATTTAAGAACCAGACAGAACTGATGTACACAGTAAATAGACATATCGAATATGGCTCAATGTCATCATAATGACCTTTTTTTGTACTCTGAAGAACAAAGTCAAACAGTTATAAAATCACTAGTTTTGTCACATTCAGGTTTTGAACTAGTGAGGTCTTGACTCAAACCACTGTCAAATTATTATAGATTTTGTATGCAAATCAAGGAAGCATTTCAAACCACACTGTAAATTATTTTGCATGAGAAGTTTTCCTAACCATTTTAGAAAGTGTAAATGAATTGCTGTGGATGTGTTGCTCTGTGACTCTGAATGCTGACTGCGCAGTACATACATAAGTGCACTGTGCCGTATGTCCACTGCGATGACATGATTTCATCCAGGTTGTGGTGTTTATGTGGGTGCTGGGGTTTCTTTTGCCAAGAGTAAACAGTGAGAGGTGCTGCTTATAGAATTGGGCTCCTTAATGATACAGTCAAGAGAGGGGCTAGTCCTCACGGTCCACGTCATCTCTGACCTTTTTTCTGTTTGGAGGAGGTATTTGATTTCACCTCTTTTTTTCTCAAGTTCACACATAAACCATTGTGGATAGTGGGTGAGTGTAAAATAGTAGCTTTGTTTTGATATGATGGAGGTGAGGCTCTGGTGAAAAGCTGGCAAGGCATCAAAGAATGGCATGCAGTCAACAAGAAAAAAGGGTTTCAATGCTTTATTATTATTTTGGTCTTCTAAAAGTGTAAAATAAATTACAGTGTAACGCTTGTGTCTTCATTTGTATTACATTCATGTATTTGCCAAATGATTTTAGCCTCAGCCACATGTAATTACTTAAAGGGCACCTATTTTACAAGATGTAAGATTAGAGATTAGTGTCTCCAGAATGTGTCTGTAAAGTTTCAACTCAAAATACCCATCAGATTATTTATTACATGATGTACAATCTGCCCATTTTGGTGTCTGAGGGCTATGTAGCTGTTTTTGTAGCCTGTGGCTTTAAATTCAAATGAGCTGCTTCTCCCAGCCCACTGCTCTGACCTGTGTGTCTGCTTCTCCTGCGTTACATCAGATAAACAGCAGTCAGTGATAGAGACAGGCACAGATGAAGGCGAAATAAGCTGACTAATAAAAATACTAAGTAAGTTTGTTTGATGTATTTGTTGTGGAGTTTATTCAAGCCTTTCTGAAATGATGAGTCACACACAAATACCGTTTGCAGTACACACACACACACACACACGCACGCACGCACACATGCACGTTTACTGACGCCATGCGGCCGTGGTGATTATCGCGGTTAAGAATTAAGAATTATTTTTACTCTATTAAAAACATGCTCTGTTTTAAAAAAAATGTAAACTTATAAAATTATTTAATGAGGTGCAGCTGATCACAGAAAGTTGTAACAGATATTTTAATCCCTGTTTCTTCGCAAAAAAAAGTTCTGTGGACATGTGTAAAGATGTTATTATGGAGACATAGCACTTGTCAATCAATTCAGTGGGCGGGGAAACACTTTGCTGTGGGCCTCAAAATCACGGTCCTATTTTAACGTCAGTAAATTTTAAAAAAGAGACTTGTGGGGTTTCTATCACTCCAATATGACCGTGGACACACTATACCTCATACCTGCCAACACTCCCGTTTTTCCTGGGAGTCTCCCGTATTTCAGACTCATCTCCCGTATTGTTTTGTCTCCCGGAAAACTCCCGGAATTCCCCCCGCTCCTCAGCTTTTTGGTACAGTCCGGCCAGAAACCCGGTGCATGTTCACGCACCAAACCCAACACGCAACCATCCCCATGCGCACCAAACATCCCCCCTCCCTTCACTTCGTGCACATACACCCCCCGTCTGCTCTTCAGTTCGCACTCGACACAAACCACGACCCCACCCTTCCCACCACCCATTCTCCCGGATTTTATGAACCAAATGTTGGCAGGTATGCTATACCTACACAGGTCTGTCCAAACAGCTCAGAAAAGTTGATTTTCATCACAGGTGCCTTCACTGAGAATGTAACCAATCACATTTAGTTTCAATTACAATTTGACATGATAGTTGACCAAAGTGCTTCACGAACATGGCAACAAGAATAAACAATTTGAGAGACAAGACAATATATGCTACAATAAAATTTAAAAACTAAAGATGAATGTAAAAAATCTGTATAGTCAATGAGTCCTAAAAAAAGAAAAAACTAATTCATATCAATAGGCCAGAGTGAAGAGGTGGGTTTTGACTTCTAAAGGTAATGTGTTTTGGAGCATAGACTGAAAAAGCTCTGTCTCCTTTGTTTTCAACCGGGATTTAGGAACAATTAGCAGGAGCTGAGCAGAGGACCTGAGGGATCTTTGGGGAAAATACAAACTTAAGAGTTGACATAGGCTGGGGCAAGTCCATGTGGAGCTTTAAATACATATATTAAAACTTTAAAATCAATTCTCTGTTTCACAGGGAGCCAGTTAAGAGAGGCCTTGATGGAAGAAATATGTTGTCAATTTTTTGTGTCCCAATCAAAAAATGGGCTGCTGCATTTTGGCTTATCTGTAAGCATAGACTGATGCCAGTGTAGAGTGCATTACAATTATCAAGCCTAGAAGAGATAAAAGCGTGAATAACAATGTCTAATTGTATGTTTTTGTTTTTTTATATAGTTTGAGCTAATTATAAAAGCTTTTTTATTGTCATCAATGTTTTCCTGAGAATATTTAACCATCCATAGAACATTTCTACACTTCACCAAAGATTCTTTAGAGGAATATTTATTATTCATTCATTCATTCATTCATTTTCTTGTCGGCTTTGTCCCTTGCGGGGTCGCCACAGCGGAATGAACCGCCAACTTATCCAGCACGATTTTACGCAGCGGATGCCCTTCCAGCCGCAACCCATCTCTGGGAACTTCCACACACACATTCACACTCATACACTACAGACAATTTAGCTTACCCAATTCACCTGTACTGCATGTCTTTGGACTGTGGGGGAAACCGGAGCACCCGGAGGAAACCCACGCAAACGCAGGGAGAACATGCAAACTCCACACAGAAACGCCAACTGACCCAGCCCAGCCGAGGTTCGAACCTGCGACCCAGCGACGTTCTTGCTGTGAGACAACAGCACTACCTACTGCGCCACTGCGTTGCCACATTTATTATTGCTATTTGTTTTTTAATTGTCAACTTTCATTGTTCTTCACACTAAGAAAAGCTTATATATCAACACACACACAAAGTATGAGATAAGATTATGAGATATAAGGTCACAATTGATATTCTTAATTGTGAGCTAGTGAGATAAATTCTGAATTGTGATATATCATGTCACATCTTTGTGAATAAAAATTCCCAACTGCGATATAAATTTACATTTATAAGACAAAATCATAAATGAGATATAAAGGGACATTTGGAAAATAGAAACTTGCAGTTGTGAGTTATAAATCCATAATTGGTTGAATATTTACCTTATTTTGTGAGATGACATTCAAAGTAATGTCAAAGTAAAAAAAAAGAATTGTTGAGTTTAAAGCTGAAGGGCATAGAAATGTTGCTGAAAATTACAAGCAAGATGTTATTAATGCATGAATTATGAAAAATGCCGAATAGCAGTATCAAATCAAAACTTATATAAATCATGAATATTCTGATCAAAATAACCCAGAGGCTTCCAGGTTCCAACTAAAACAAACCACTCTTTCTGTTTGTTTCACACAAGCTGATAAAAACTAACCCTCTGTCGTGATTTCAAGACATGGTGTGTACTCCTAATGAGGCAAAATATACAATCTAATGAAATTCATAAATATTAAGATGAAAATAGTCGGGTTGGTTGTGTGCACTCCGCTCAGGTCAGCGACAGGAGGGCACCAAGGGCTTGTGCCAAATGTTAGCATGCCTATTTTAGCCGTGGCGGAAAATTTTCCTCAGGTTCTTCGAGGACATACAGCGGGGGTACAGGGCAGTGGGCAGAAAACTCTTTGCTTTACGACTGCTGTGTGAACATAAGGAAAACTTGCACAACCACCACACTGGCATAACCTCAGTGTGTGTGTGGGATCTTGACAAATACATCTCAGAACACAGCCAATATCGCAACCGGCAGGGTGAAACGCACAAGATTTAGGGTCCTGAGAAGCAGGATGTCTGGCAAAGGATGTGTGTGGGTGAACAGAAAAAAGGTGAATAATGTTTTAGCACAGGAAGCCACTTATTATTATTTTTTTATCTGTTGATTTATATTTTAATTTGGGGATGAGGGGGTGTGATGATTTTCTTTTTTATTTAAAAGAATTAAATGAGTTCAGGATTTAAGGAAATAAAAAATAAGATCTGTAAAAGATTTGTAATGAATTCATTCATTCATTTTTATTAATCTGGGGTCGCCACAGCGGAATGAACCGACAACCTATCCAGCACATGTTTCACGCAGTGGATGCCCTTCCAGCCACAACCCAACACTGGGAAACACCCACAAACTCTTGCACACACCAATTTTGGCCAATTTAGTTTAGTTTAGTTTACCCAATTCACCTATACCGCATGTCTTTGGACTGTGGGGGAAACAGGAGCACCCAGAGGAAACCCACGCAAATATGGGGAGAACATGCAAACTCCACACAGAAATGCCATCTGATCCAGCCAGGGCTTGAACCAGCAACATTCTTGCTGTGAGGAGATTGTGCTACCCACTGCACCATTGTGCTGCCTCATTTGTAATGAATGATAATGGCAATTCAACTATTAATGTACTAAACAAAACTCTACTTGTTTTATTTATTTATGAAGACAGTCTGTAAAAAGTGTTGTGACCCCCAGATAAAGCAGGGAATAAGTCTAAGGAAAGTGAGTTATAGAAACTACTTAAGTCTGTACAGTACAGCGAGTCTGTAGAAACTACTTAATTTTTCTGTCTGCTTAAAGAAAATTTGTGCATGATGTAAACCTAATATTAGCCTAATATTAATATTTTACGTGTCTTTGACAGATCTAAATGTGAAATGTTTAATGATTTGAATGTTGTTAGGAAAAAGGAATTACAAAGGAAATTTTTAATATATTTAGTCTCTTTTTCTTTTCAGTAAACAATTGTATTTGTATTACTTAAAGATGATATTAACTGAACATCTTCTCGAGTGTGATGTGTTTTGCATACTTATGAAGCATTTTTGCAGAAGTAGATGAAGGTTGCCTAAATTAACTTGAGCTTTGCAGCAAAACTTCCTATGAGCACAGAATTTGCAAGTCTTGGGCTTTTTAATGTTGTGCAGAGAATTCGTAGAAAAAGAGGACGCGTGTATGGGTGCGGCCAATGGAGGACTGGAGAATGATTGACAAGTGACGAATTTGACAAGTGAACTCTACTTGTTAATATCAGCTGCCTATATGAGTTGAAGTCAGGAAATGAAAACTGCACACCCCTTAGTGTACAGTAACTCTTGCATTTCATTAATAATGACAGAATTCTGTAAATCGAATGATTCATTTGTATACAATAAATTGCTAATGTGGTAAACCTTAAATAAAAACCTCTCCTGACCTTTTTTATTGAACACACATGACATTGATTGAATATTCCAACAATGTTCCATGTAGGATTCCTGCATGTTGACCTTAGGAATTCTGCAGGAGTCCTGCATGTACTGTAACAGTACCTTGTAGGATTCCTGCTAATGACTACTGTACTTAATGACTAAATAATAATAATAATAATAATATGGAATATTGTACAGAAGACAGCAAAATATATAACAATTCTAATGTTTGTTTTCTGATCTATTCAATAATATAATATGAAATATTTGACTTTTAAATGTCTATTTCTGTGCTATTTTAGTGAAAACAACTAAAAAGTAATACAGGAGTAATGTAATGCATTATAATTCTGAAACAGTAATATTGTAAAGTAATGGATTATTTTTAAATGACAGGAACAAGTAATCTGTAATGCATTACAAACAGAAAGTAACTTGCACAACACTGAAAACAATGGGCTAAAATATTAGCAATGTACTTAAATGCAAGCAATATGCTAAACCATGTTGCACTGTAAAACCCAAAAAGTTAAAGTAACTCAAACCATTTGAGGAAACCGATTGCAACAAACCATTTAATTTCAAAAACTAATCCTAATGAGTACTGTGAACTTAATCCATTTGAGTAAACAAAGCAATTTGAGCACAGTAAAACCCAATAAATGAGAAGAACTCAAACCAATTGAGTACTGTAAGACCCAATAAGTTAAGGAAACTCAAACTGTTTGAGGAAACCGATTGCTACAAACCATTGGAGTTAAAAAAAACTAATCTATATACTGTGAACTTACTCCATTCAAGTTGAAGTAATTAGGTATTTAATTAACTCATAACCTTCAACACTGAGTTCAAACTCTTCAAATGAGCAGAATTAACTTTCAGTTAATTTTGAGTTAACTACACTCATTTCATTTGATAAAGTTGACTGTTGGGTTTTACAGTGTAGCAATGTGGTAATGCTAGATAACAAGGTGTTAAAACATGCTAGAAACATGCTTGTGCGAGCAAAATTAACATATTGATTTTGTCTGTCTGCCTGCCTGATAAACTGCAGGAATGCCTGACTTCAATTTTCTAAAACTACATTCTTGTCAGGCCTTCTCAAGCCAACATCAAAGTCTGCCTTGATTATTGGTTTACTTTAATTTGCTCCTATTTGGTATCTGCGAACAGTAAATCTCCACCTTTCTTGAATTGATTAGCCCTTTCAGTTATTTTTGCATTGTTAGAAATTAGGGATGTTCAGGTATGATCACATGATCAGAAATTGGACCTGATCACACAGTTTCAGACTCGATCTGACGTTACCTCCTGATTAGGACTTGAATATATATGCATATTATATTCTCACTTATGTTTTAACACATCTAGTCATGTGTTGGCACAGAGTTAGACCTCTTTCTTGACTTCACACAGAAACAGCAACACGTGCGGCATGACACCACTTTGTTGCAAAGACACTATTGGTTAAATGTCGGCAAAGTAGAACACGGAAGCAGCTTGAAGCGGAAAGCTCGAGTATGTCTGTGATCTGGAAGTATTATAAAGTTGATGACAACATTGCCATAGCAAACTGTGAGATATGTAAACTTGAAATTGCCTGCTGAGTATTTTAAGTTGAGGTGCTATTTATTTTTATATTAGATTTTTGTTTTTATATTTACTGTTGCACTAAAGTCCAAAAGTGAGGAATTTATGTCATTTATTACTTGATTGTTCAAGCTACCTCACAGAAGTGCTCTGTTTGTTAACAGAGTTGTTGAATGTTAAAATAAGGTGAATTAAATAAAAAATAATGAACATCATGGATCTGTTTCTTCGCTCTTCTTTATTCATTTTTTAATGTATTATAGAAGTATCGGATCGGGTTTCGTTATCGGTATATACTCAAAATCAAATGACTTGGACTCAAGGGCAAAACAACCTGGTGTGTTTCCCAAACAACAACGTAACTTGCAGCTGAACTATCATAGTACAATGCATCGTTTGGGAAAAGAACGATGTAGTGACGAGTGTTTCCCAAAACCCGTAATTTCTCTGTCGCAGATCCATGGTTTGAACCACGTTAGTTATAACGTAAAACACCCATAAAGATGCTCTAAACGGGGTGGAGTAAGAACTTCTTTAGAGAAGTACCCCATCATTTCTTTGTGCAAATTGTTTTACACAAACAAGCATTTAAAATAAAATCCAATATTAGTTTTGATAAAAACTTGCACTCGTTTTCCATATTAATTGAAATATATGTAAACGGAACATATAGGGCCTGTGTTTCCTTTACAAATATTATTGAGAACATTACATATTTTAATCTAAAACATAAAGTCACTTACAAAAGCTTATTAGGAAATGAAAAAAAAAATCCAACTTTAATAATAATATTATTAATAATAATAATGATGATGATGATGATGATTTTTTCACATACACAGTATTTTTCACATACACAGCGCGCCCGCTCTGAAGCCCAGGACAGCGCACACACAGCGCGCTCCCGCGGCCGACACAGAAACCGCCAGCACACTCTCTGTTTCTGTAGCGGATGTAACGAGATCTTTCCGTCGCGTGAACATCCGAAAAGCTACGGGCCCAGATGGCATCCCTGGACGGGTACTTAAAGCATGAGACACCAGCTAGCGGGGGTTTTCACGGACATCTTTAACCTCTCGCTCTGTGGTTCCTACATGCTTTAAGACAGCTACTATCGTGCCAATACCGAAATCAGCTAAAACCACATGCTTGAATGACTGGCGTCCGGTTGCACTGACACCCATCTTCAGCAAGTGCTTTGAGAAGCTGATTAAAAACCACATCTGCTCTGTACTGCCCGCTAACACTGACCCTCTGCAATTTGCATACAGAAACAACCGCTCCACTGATGATGCAATTGCTTTCACCTTGCACACTGCTCTGTCTCACCTGGAAAACAAAAACACATATGTGAGAATGCTGTTTGTGGACTACAGCTCAGCATTCAACACCATAGTGCCTGCCAAGCTGGTGGTGAAGCTCCAGGCTCTGGGCCTACACAGCTCTCTGTGCAACTGGATCCTGGACTTCCTGTCAAGCAGATGCCAGGTGGTCAGAATGAACAACATCACCTCATCCACACTGATCCTCAACACTGGTGCTCCACAGGGCTGTGTTCTCAGCCCACTCCTGTACTCCCTGTACACACATGACTGTACATCCAAACACAGCTCCAATGTCATCGTTAAATTTGCTGATGACACAACGGTGGTGGGCCTAATCACCGATAATGATGAGACGGCCTACAGAGAGGAGGTGCACACTCTGACGCAGTGGTGTCAGGAAAACCACCTCTCACTCAACATCAGCAAAACCAAGGAGCTGGTGGTGGATTTCAGGAGAGAGAAGAAAGAACACACTCCCATCACCATCAACGGGACACCAGTGGAGAGAGTCAGCACTTTCAAGTTTCTTGGAGTACACATCGCTGAGGATCTGACATGGACTGCCCACACAGACGCAGTGCTGAGAAAGGCACAACAACGCCTCTTCTTCCTCAGGCGTCTCAGGAGGTTTGGAATGAGCCCCCACATCCTCCGCTCGTTCTACACCTGCACTGTGGAGAGCATCCTCACTGGCTGCATCACCACCTGGTACGGAAGCAGCACCAGCAGCAATCGCAAAGGTCTACATAGGATCGTGCGTACTGCTGGACGTGTAGTAGGAGGTGAGCTTCCCTCCCTCCAGGACATCTATACCAGGAGGTGCATGAGGAAAGCCAAGAGAATCATCAGCGACTCCAGCCACCCAAGCCATAGACTTTTCTCTCTGCTACCCTCCGGCAGAAGGTTCCGCAGCATCCGTTCACGCACCAGCGGACTGAAGGAAAGTTTCTTCCCTCAGACTATCAGGCTAATGAACACTTAACACACCCCACACAAACTCTTCCCTACCCCACACTGCACACCATCAAGATGTAGCATGCACTGCACTTTAACAAATCCATACTTAAAACAATACTGCCTACGTATCGCTGTCAACATTGCCAATTTTACATTGTCTTGTTTTTTTGTGAGTATGTTGTTGTATACTGCACTGTCTGTATTTTGCACTGTCTGTATCCTGCACTGTCTGTATTTTGCACTGTCGTTGTATTTACACTGTCTGTATTTTTGCACTGTCTGTATTCTGCACGGTCGTTGTATTTACACTGTCTGTATTTTGCACTGTCGGGAGCCAGCACCTAAGCTTTTCACTCATCATAGCACACGTGCTGCTGATGATGTGACAAAAGTGATTTGATGATGATGATGATGATTATTATTATTATTATTAAAGTAGGATATTGTTTATTTATTATTATTTTTTTTAAGTCTACTTTTACAATTTGACACATGTAAACCACTGCAGAAATGTTCTAACCAATAACCAACAGGTCATATACAGTACAGATACTTAATAAATAACCCACTATAACTTAAAAGCATGAACGTACTGTAACGGATCAGAGGAAAGACAAAGGCGGATTAACAGAAAGAATGGGTATTTAATGATGCTTTAAACAAACAATGTAAAAGAGGGTTATTCAGAACAGAAATATCATCAATACCAACATAAAACAAAACAAACAGAACTTAACTTCGGGTGGTAATGGAAACAAGATGATGCCGGTGTTGGTAAACACAATACAGGATACAATGGACGAGACAACAGATGGGATGACAGGAAAACTGACGAGCTGGCAGACTAGTAGATAGGATACAAAGACAGGTAAATGTTACATAAGCTGAGGAGAAATGAGTCCAGGTACTAACAAGTAGATCAGACAGAGAATGAGTGAATGTTCCAGGCTTATATGATGTGAGCGGGGTGATGAGTAACAGGTGAAAATGATTAGTATTCTGGTGATTGGGGCTGTGCAAGTGCAGTGAATGAATCTGACAGTCTGAAGGGATTCCTGACACGTACGCTATGTTTTTTTTTGTTTTCACAACCTTTGGAGATGTAACATAAATTCCACTTTTAAATAATAGGTCACCTATAGCTTTTGTCATGAGGCTGTGTTCAAAATGACAAATGTTTTCAAAGTGCACTGTGAAGGGAGCGCAATTGTAAACATGAAGATCGCTAAAACTGAACTGTAAAAATACTTTGAAAGCAAATTACATAAGAGTGACGACTTTAATGCTTTTTAATTTTTAATCTTTCCAAGTTTAAATGTTAGAATGTTCTAAATGAATAGGACAGAGGGGGGATAAGTGGTAATAGAACACAGCCAGGAACTATGTTTCTAACTACAGCTCCAGACTTGTAGTTGCAAGTGCACAAATTTGCGACGCAGTTTGCAAATGTTCATTGGGAAACGGCAAATCAAAGAACTATGTTTGTAACGACAGAACTTGCGATCTTAGTTGGCTAACCATGGTTTTGGGAAACGCACCCCTGATCGGGACATCCCTATTAGAAATTTAACTTTCAAAAATGTTCTGTCATACTCACAATAAAGAGAAGCATTAATATCAAACAACGGGAACAGTTTGGTTATTGCAAATCTCAGCATATCAGCAAATGGTGTGGCCAACTGTTTGAAAGATTTATATTAGACAAACTCATACTGGCCCACACTTACCACCCATCAGAATTAACATAAACATCTGCCTGTATTTCTGTCCCCATGCACAATGTCTTATTTTCAGAAACACACTTACATGTATAGAATGAAAACATCTGGAAGCAGATATGACAGCTTCTGTGGGCCACGAGCTGGATATTTATGTATATAAGCACAGTTAAAAATATTCCATTATCATTATACAAAACCAGCAATGCAAAGAAAAGCACCCTCATCACCAGGTTCCTGCTGTAAGTATGTTAGAATAATACTCATTAAAATCTGCTGTGGCGGTGAGCTCTGCAAACCCTTATGCGAAGGTACTTATTGTTGACCACATACTCATCATATACGTCTACTCAAGCGAGCGGCTTCTGAGGAATTCATATGAATGTGCAAGTCATTTCTAGAAACTGGTTTACAATGTCCAGGCTGTGGATATCAAAAATGGACTGGTCACAAATAGACATGTTCACTATTCAGTGGTTCTTGACTAGTGGCCCACAAGTCTGTTCTGTGGACTGTAGGGAGAATCCAGTGTAAAGTATGAACACTATAATGCAACTATCCATTTTTAGATGAAACTTTGGCATTATATTTAAGGAATGAATGGAAACAAGTTATAAATATGCAGATATTTGCGTGACATGTTTTTATCTTTAAAAACCATGAACAAAATTATGCAAGGTAAATTTGAGCCAGGCTTCGAATGTATGTGATTTGCGCAAACCACAAGGTGCTTTCCGCTGTGATTTATTTTGCAGTTAACATTTTTAGTACCATATCAGGTTGTTATGCCCTGTTGTCAGCCTGTATACATAAAGACACATGCTATTATATATATTGTATGATATTATAAAGGTTATTTATCGTTTCCTTTTGTTAGCACAAAGGAATTTATTAAAGTCAGAATATTGTTTTTTTACTCTTTATTGGTAATTTAATGGGCTACACGGTGGCTCAGTGATTAGCACTGTCACCTCACAGCAAGAAGGTCGCTGGTTCAAGTCCCGGCTGGGTCAGTTGGCATTTCTGTGTGGAGTTTGCATGTTCTCCTTGTGTTCATGTGGGTTTCCTCCGGGTCCTCCAGTTTCCCCCACAGTCCAATGACATTTGGTATAGATGAATTGAATAGTGTATGTCTGTGAATGCAAGAGTGTATGGATGTTTCCTAGCACTTGGTTGCAGCTGGAAGGGCATCTGCTGTGTAAAACATATGCTGGATAAGTTGGTGGTTCATTCCACTGTGGCAACCCCTGATGAATAAAGAGACTAAGCCTAACATTATTTTAGTAAACCTAACATTATTTAAAGTATTTTAACATTAATATTTTAACTATCAAATAACACAGTTAAAGCAACATGGAAATTCATGTTAGCAAAATGCTAAAAGCTGTGCTAACAGTGTACTGAGTACAAACTTTGTCAAGGTGCTAAAATTTAACAATTTGTTAAATCCTGCTTGCATTGTGCTAAATAGCAGGGTGAAAAATGTAGCAACATGATAATACATAGTAGAAACATGTTAGCAAAGTATGCAACATGCTAAAACATGCTTAAGCATGATAGGAGTGTGCTAAATATGTTACAAATATGTTATTAATTACACAATTAGGCTATTATGACTACAATGTAAAAAATTTTGCTGCTTTTTTAGTTGAATCAAATTAACTTGTCTGGTCATCTCAACTTAACATCAATTAAACTGACTAAATATATTAAAGTAATCTTGGATAACCTTTAAAATATTAGTTGAAACCTGATTAACCTATTAAATTAAGATTTTTTGTCATTACTTTTTGTCATATACATGCACAGTGTTTACAGTGCATCAAGTATTATACACATTTAATAAGGCTAATGTTTTACATTAGCATGGTACTGACATCCTCAAAATCAATCACAATGAGAATATATCATAAACCTGCACCTTTGATAACTGCTGATCTTGACCATAATTACATTAATAATTATGTAACATTAGTAAAGAATCTTTCAATCCTCTGTAAAATCATATTTCTACACTGTATGTCAATGCATCACAATAGGGAAACTTGAATAAAGTTATAGAAATAACTTGATAAATGTACAGTTCTTATGTGAACCTGCATCATAAAATCATCTAAGCAATTTTGTTTATTCATATTTATACATAATCTGAAAGCTCAATAAATATTCTTCCCATTAATGTATTGTTTACTCAGACAATATAGGACAATATTTGACTAAGATACAACTATTTAAAAATCTAAGGGTTAAAAAAATCTAAATACAGAGCAAATCGCCTTTAAAGTTGTCTAAATAAAGTGCTTAGCGACGTACATTACTAATATAAAATTGAGTTTAGATATATTTACATTTGGAAATTTATAAAATGTCTTCATAAGACATGATCTTTACTTATTATTCTAATGATTTTTGAGGAAAAAGTAAAATCGATCATTTTGACCTATAAGATAACAGACCCTTGTAACTTAAAACTGGTTTTGTGGTCCCGAGTCACATATATTGATCATAATTCATTTTGACCGCCATCTGAACCACAATCATTTTTCATTATATTATATAAGCATCCAGCCAAAAGTCTGTTGGGTGCAAATACAAAATATAAAGTGTCACTGTTTTCAAACCTTGGATCTAAACCAAGAACACATGAGCATGCGAAACCAGTGTAGCCTCACACTCGGTTCAAAGTTCCACAGCATGGGTTGAAGATAAAGCCATGTATTTCCTTAGCCTGACACTTTGAGAGACTGTCAGTATGTAAACAAATAAATGAACAAATAAATGAACACCATGCACAACACCATTGCGTTTTGTACTTGTATTCATAGAATCATTTCTCTGATAGTTGTGCCCTGAGTAGGCTACAAACATGTCCTTTTCCTGATCCAGCTCCAGCTTCTGCCACACTGGCCTGTGAATTTTGACAGAGCTCTGATGCATGCCTCTTCTCTCTGGAGACCATCATACAGATCTGCAATGCTTCCAGTGTATCCTGGTAACTATGCACTTAACAGACTGTTGGGTAACCCAGCTGAAAAATGTAACAGAAGACCTCATTTGTAACGGTTTTAATACTATAATCAGAATTGTTTTAATTTTATTGGCAGCTGTAATGGTCCATGTAGGACTCCACTTCATGCCTTTTATTGGTGTCATGTTAAAACCATAAACTTATAATTGAATATGTTCTAAAACACACTTGAAATCATTAGAATGTACTGATTTTAAAGATTAGCCGTTTTAAGGTTGTCTGTTGTGGTGTTTTCCAGTTTTTTGTGCAACTGGCAACACGATCTCATGGCAATTTGAAACTTTTTGATTCAATGACTAAGTCATATGAATTTGTACGATCTCATTCATACAGTGTAATACAATTTGCTTATCCTCCAATAGAGTGGAGGAACTATGATGTCACCAATTGGCTGCTAGCACAAAACTGGTCCCCTCGATAAAATCCCCATAGGATTTTCCCATAGGCTTTTCGAGGATTGCAAATAACAAGCTCTGTGTTCAAACACAGTTCATTACACTTACACGTTTTGTCCAAGTGAATGATTCTCACACAATAATAGAACTTTTATCACATTTGGGTCCTAAATGCAAATGCAAGAACTTATTTAAGCAATTTAACCGAAATCCCATTCAAAAAACTCTTTGACTTTGGGAGGAACTTTGGGAGGAACTGGAGCTGCTAAAATAAAACTCGCTTCTGGATTTTTGCATACAAATTGACGTCATAGTTCCTCCACTCTACTGTATGACGATTGGGTTTAGGGTGGGGTTGGGTGCCATGCCTCCTTTTTAAAATTGTATATTTTCGTATGACTAAACTCATACGAATTTGTATGAATTGGTTACTAAACTGACAAAGCATGAAATAGTTATGTTTCCTCGTGAGATCAACTGACAGGAGTATGAGTCTTATATCAAATAGCCTAGTTTTTCTTTTACTCATGAAGAAGCTTTATTCTATTGATACCATGTTGTGACTTCACAAAGATGCTTAACTGCAGAATGATTGTATGTTCAGCTACAAAGTAAACTCCAAAAAATGCTGGGATGTAAAAAAAAATACATAGTTGCATTTGTCCATATTTGTATTAATACAGCACTATAAAAATGATTTGACAGTCATGACAACAAATATATTTGTTACTTTAACTTATTAAGTTAATCATGTTTCAGCCACATTTTTGAAGGTATACAAAGTTTAACTTGTTATTTTAGTCAGTTTGATTGATGTAAGTTGAGATGACTATTTAAAGTTAATTTTTTTTACAGTGAGCTAGCATTTATTATAGTGTAAGGCTTTGAAGGTCATCATTGCGATTACAACAAAATGGCGTCCTATTTGACAGTGGTTCCCAAAGTGGGGGTCGCGGGACAATAAATGAGTTGCTTGGTGATTACCAAAAGTCGAATTACCATATTTTATCCATAACCCACAGAAGATAAAAATAGCAATTAATTGTTACATAAAAAAGCAACAACATGCGAATAAAAGCTATCAGCCTTTAAATTTTTTTGATAGGATTGTGTGTTTACGTTAGATTAACAACACAGCAATAGCATCAGCTGCAGCAGATTGATTTTATAGCACCAGGCTAAAATTTCTGGCAATAAGATCCACTAAAAACACATACAGGCGACAACTGAACATTGTGGATGATCTCTGAGAGTCCAAAATTAACCAAGATTAGACTTTTGCTGCAAACATTGTGCCCACCACTCTCATTAGGTGAGGTTAATATTAAATTAAACAAATTAATAATTGACTATAAAAATTATAGCCTATGATTGTTAGACTATTGCACTTTTTTGTGTTGTCAATGTGCTCATGTTTATATAGGCCTATTGTTGTGCGTGCAACATTTGTATATTTATAACCACCTCCGGAATGTGGGGGTCATGAGTCACAGGCATTGTTATTTTGGGGGTCACAGGTTCAAATTTTTGGGAACCCCTGCTATATGAGACAATCCATTATTTGTAAAACAGTTTTTTATAGTCACTTTTATGACTTAAGTCTTACTTACATGTGATTGTACAGAATTTAATGACAGAAAAGCTTGGGCTATTTTTTAAGTTTTTGAAAGAAGCCTTTATTGCCGTATTTTATTTGACTAAATAGTAAACACATCATATTGTAAAATGTTCATTCATTTTCTTTTCAGCTTAGTCCCTTTATTAATCCGGGGTCGCCACAGCGGATTGAACCGCCAACTTATCCAGCACGTAGCGGATGCCCTTCCAGCCGCAACCTATCTCTGGGAAACATCCACACACACTCATACACTACAGACAATTTAGCCTACCCAATTCACCTGTACCGCATGTCTTTGGACTGTGGGGGAAACCAGAGCACCCGGAGGACATGCAAACTCCACACAGAAACCTACTGCGCTACTGCGTCGCCTTGTGAAATGTTAATACATACAATTAAATATTAATGTACCATAAAATGTCATTTATTTCTGTGATAAAGCTTCAGTGTCACATAATTATTCAGAAATCTTTCCAATATGTTTATTTGCTGCTTGCGGCAGGGTGGCTCAGTGGTTAGCACTGTTGCCTCACAGCAAAAAGGTTGCTGGTTCAAGTCCCAGTTAGCATTTCTGTGTGGAGTTTGCATGTTCTCTTCGTGTTCGCGTGGGTTTCCTCCGGTTTCCCCCACAGTCCAAAGACATGTGCTGTAGGTGAATTGAATAAACTAAATTGTCCATAGTGTATGAGTGCATGTGTCAATGTGAGAATGTATGGGTGTTTCTCAGTACTGGGTTGTGGCTGGAAGGGCATCCGCTGTGAAAAAAAAGATATGCTGGAATTGTTGGAGGTTCATTGCGCTGTGGTGACCCCTGATAAATAAGGGACTAAGCCAAAGAAAAATGGATTAATGAATGAATGGATGATTTGCTGCTCAACAAACATTCACTATTCATATCATTGTTAAAAACAGTTATTTTTGTGAACAGTGATCTTCTATTTCAGCATTCTTTAATTAATAGAAAGTTCCAAAGAAAAGTAGATATTTCCTTTTACAAATCATTACAGTTTACATTATCATTACATTATAAATGCCTTTACTGGTACTTTTGATCAGTACAATACTAGCTTGCAAGTAAAAAAAATATTTTAAAAAATAATCATACATTTTTTGGCAAAATGTGAGTACACCAGTTTTTTCAAAAACTTTGAAGACTACAGAAATGCTTGACTATATAAACCAGGCAGAAACATATACTTGATATTAAGTGATAAACTGCACAGGGCTGTAAGTCTGCAGGCAGAGATCTTGAGGAGCCGGAGAGGGCAGTCAGGAAATGAAAGAGGTCAAGGTAAGTGACAGAGAGCTGCTACCACCACTCCACCACATCTGTGCCTGACATGGAGGAAATGCACTCCAGGAAGTCAGATTAAAACCCTCACACACACACACACACACACACACACACACACACACACACACACACACACACACACACACACACACACACACACACACACACACAATGTCCTTCTTTGTCTGTGGCGCCGCTGCACTGCCAGCAGAAGTTGAGTGTTTTCACATGAGGCGCGTTGGGTTTTCATTCTTCAAGGTGTAGGGGCTCCGTCTGAGCTCTCGAATTTGAAATCACCTCACAGCTGTGTTTAGCCAACAATCACAGAAATTCAAATACATAATACATCAAAACCGGACATTGCGAATGGAGCATTGTGAAATACTTCACTATATACTTTCTCTGAAATAAAATGTACTCAAGATGTTCATATAAGTCATAAGGGTAATACACTGTAAAAAAAAATAGCTGGGTTCCACACATTTGATTTGTGTTTGGACAACATGAAGCAATTAAGTTAACATGTTAGTTTTTACAAATTTAAGTGGCTTGAACTTAAAACAATTAAGTTGTCCCAAAAAAAAACTCAGGAGTTGTTTCAGCTCATTTAAAAAAAGTCGTTTGAACAAACGTCATTTTTTTGGAGTGTACTGTATATGTAACGAAACAGTCAAGAGTCTAAATTTCTTTATTTTATATTGCATGCACTGTAAAACCCATTAAGTTAAGGTAACTCAAACCATTTGAGGAAACCGATTCCAACAAACCATTTAAGTTTAAAAACTAATCCTAATGAGTACCGTGAACTTAATCCATTTGAGTAAACAAAGCAATTTGAGCACAGTAAAACCCGATATATGAAGAGAACTCAAACCAACTGAGTACTGTAAAACCCAATAAGTTAAGGCAACTCAAATCGTTTGAGGAAACGATTGCTACAAACCATTTAAGTTGATCTATATAAGTACTGTGAACTTACTCCATTTAAGTTGAAGTAATGAGGTATTAAATTAACTCATTACCTTCAACACTGAGTTCAAAACTCTTTTAGAAATAACTTTGAGTAAATGTTGAGTTAACTACAGTCATTTCATTTGATAAAGTTGACTGTTCAGTTTTACAGTGTGGTAATAAATAACAATCTCCACACATTCTCTCCACTTTTTTGTTCATATTGCTCTTTTGTGGTAAATTTCTCGAATTCTTCGAAAGCAATAATGATTTCCTGGCCTGCCAGGTTGTTACCGTATCAAATTCTGAGTATATGCAGCATAATATATAAACTTTAAAATATAAACTATAAAATAAGGGCTTTTAACACATGCCACTTGTTCTGACAGTTACACAGTTGTTTGCACGCACCATTGCCTATTATTGTTTTACTTTAAGGAATGCTTTATTTCTTTATGTGCTTGAATAAAATGTACTCAAGATGTTCGTATAAGTCATAAGGGTAATACACTGTAAAAAAAAAAAAATGCTGGGTTCCACACATTCGGATTGTGTTTGGACAACATGAAGCAATTGAGTTAACATGTTAATTTTTACAAACCTATGTGGATTGAACATAAAACAATTAAGTTTTCACAAAAACACTCAAGAATTGTGTTGTTTCAGCTCATTTTAAGGAAGTTTGAACAAACGTCATTGTTTTGAGTGCATATGGAACAACAATTATGAGTGTAAATGTCTTTATTTATATTGCATGGTAATAAATAACACTTTCCACACACTTTCTCCACTTTTTTGTTCATATTGCTCTTTTTGTGGTAAATTTCTCAAATTCTTCAAAAGCAATAATGATTTCCTGGCCTGCCAGGTTGTTACAGTATCAAATTCTGAACATATGCAGCATAATATACTGTACTGTAAAGCGCGATACACCAATGAGCAGCCTATGAACACTGATATAAAAATATGATTACAAAAATATAGACTATAAAATAAGGGCTTTTATAACACATTCCACTTGTTCTGACAGTTACACAGTTGTTTGCATGCACCATTGCCTATTGTTTAACTTTAAAGAATGCTTTATATCTTTATGTGCTTAAAATAACAAGACACCTTTGTGTAAAAACATACAAGATCAAATGTAATGCATTGAAATTCACTATATTTACAACTTATATACACAAGACATTTACATGCAGATATAAAAAAAGGAGACTGGAGTTTTCTCAAGAGCAGATGGTGTCAAAGTCAATGTCTTTTTTTCCTGTAGAGGAGATTTTTCGTGACAGTGCTGGCCTTACATCCAGCCCAGCACGACCAGCAAACCAAATGCGTGGTAATTACCGGCTGTAACATTACCAGGAGCTCTATTTCTTTGCATCCGTCCTTGGAGAATGGTTTCAAATGACCGCAAACACTCGGAACGCTTTGCCTCCTGGGGGATTCTGTAGGCTGAATGGAAGAATAATGGCCGATATTAATCCAGATCCAGCAGGACACAACGATGTATGATTTAAATGCTAGTTTGATTTATTAATCGCCCTTCAGATACTCATGATACCCTCAACCTGCCATGTAATGATGCAAAATGAAACCCAACTGTGTAGGTGGTCTGGTTTTATTTTGCAGAGACAGAGAGTTTGTGAGATTACGGTTCAGCCACCCACCAAATAAAATGATTACGTTATTCAACCAAGCTCAGATGAAGGCATATTAGAGAATTCATCTGAAAAACAGATGAAGCTATGAGGGAATGATCTGCAGAATCAGCAGAAAAGCTGACTTGAGCATTGTTTAGAGTGTCCAAATCAGATTCTTGTGAGAATTTCATCATATTTATCAATGGGCTATATGCACAGCTAGTGTTTTTCAGCCAGAAATTAACATCCAGTGAAAGCTTAATGTGACAATTTTGAATTTCATATGGTTCCTTTTACAGCATTGATGTTGTAATGTAGTTAAAATACATTCAGTTAAATGGACTTAATTATTGAAGTTTGCTGTTTTTTAAAGAAATCAGATCTTAAACGCTGCGATTTTGTATGGAATGACAATTAACCAGAAGCCCTGGTGCTGGCTGACTGAAATTAAAAGTCTGTGCATATGCCAAAAAAAACTTCATTCTTACTTATTTATTTTAAGCTTCAATTTTATATTTGCACATAAATACGCATAAAATAAATAAATAAAAATTATATATACATACTGTATATATATACTATATATATATATATATATATATATATATATATATATATATATATATATATATATATATATATATATATATATATATATATATATATATATATATATATATATATATATATATATATAGGGCTTGACATTAACACCCGCCAACCAGCCAAATGTGCGTAGATTTCACCTGTGGTGGGTTAGACAGACAACCCCACTATAGCCACTTTGGCTGGTTGAAAATATTTTTTTTAAATTGCCAGTGCTGCCTAATCATCAAAGATTAAAATTTTAGTTCAAGTCCGTTTGTCAATATGCAGCAAATGTGATCGTAGACTCGAGAAGCAGCACGACTGATAAGTGTTTATGCGAGTAAAAGAAAGCAGGTGAATACCGAATGAGAGGATGATCAGTCGCACGGAGATCCTCGCTCACTGACGAATGCTTTAAAGGGCCACGAAACCCCCTGTCTCAGCAGGGTGTTTTCACACCTCTGTTTTGAAAAAAGTCAGGAAAGTTGGGCGTGTCCAGCTCTGGGAGTGTGGGAGTGTCGGGGGAGGGAAAGAGGATAAGATTTTGCATAGAAGGGAGTTAACATTTGGGCACGCGCTAAGTTTGACAGGAAAAACAAATACACAGAGGCTGATTTGATACGGCGAAAAAAATCCTCCGCATTTCTCTGTAACTTATGTACTCGGTAGGTAGCGTCAGAAAGCCGTGTGTGTATAGACTATCCTGTCACAAATTGCAACGAAAATCCTCCACGACGGGAATAGTTTGTGTTTACATGTTTACACTCGGAGAGCAGCATTTAAACAAAGGGCAGTCCACTGCAAACACTTACCAAATCTGTAGACAGACAATCAAACTGGAGCTGTGTCTTTTTATTAAAAGGAGACGAGCGGCAAATACGGATTTCACCATTTCCAGATGCGAAAAACTCTCGGGTAAAAATGTTCCTTACAAACGCGTTTCTGTCGAGTGTCGCGTGCACTGTAATCCACACGTGAGTCCAGCTGCTCTCTCATAAAGGGAAAATGAAAACAAAACCTTCGTTGCAACACACTAATAATACCTACGAATTTTGTCTTGAAATTCTTGTACTTTCACTTGTTTTGGCAACACAACGTGGCGTCTCTCTGCCGTCTGTACAGTGTAAACTGTCTCCGGAGCTATCATGCATATTAATGAAGTTTCACGTCATACACAATAGAGCGCGCTGATTGGTTTGAAGCACGTCTTTCTCATGAATTAATACTGCACACTCAGATACGTAAGAACGTCCTAGAAAAGACAGACAGCCACTCTCCAGCTAGATTTACACCTAAGTATCTCATGGCCGTGATGCAGCTTCAAAAATTCGTTTCAAACCGGAAGAACGAATTTGCTCAAAATATTGCAAAAACAACCAATTTTCACTTTTTAGTGCAATATATGTGTCCTAATAGTGTTTATAGCAGCGTGGGACACATATATGACTGTCAACAGCTCAAAAAAAGTGTTTTGGTGTTTTGTGACCCTTTAAAGCTCCAGTGTCCCGTTTCCTTGCACGAAGAAACGCAACTGGTGCGATCGTTTTCCTTTGAAATAGACTGGAAAAAAGCGGTGCTCATGCATGCACAGTACTTTCAAGAGCTCGAGATTGTTTGAAAGCAGCAGTGGTTGCTGCTTTCGCTTTAACCATAATTTGAACAGATTATTTCACTGGCTTTCTTTTGCTTACAGTTATTTTTGTTTATGTGTTTAATTATCATTCAATAACATTGCTTTAATAGGAGATTAACTCCCCATTTATTAGTAACTGGTGATCTGGGACCTATAGCCTGGACAGACTGCCGTGTAGTTCTAGATACATGAGAATAATTTTTTAAATGTCAATTGTTTTTTTAAGAATATTTTTGTTGAATGAAAAGTTATATTTTGCTTGTTTTGACCCATTATTTAAAATTTGTGGCAAGGAAATAATTAGTTTGGTGTGGCCAGAAGAAAAAAAAAGGTAAATCCTTAGTGTTGAGCTCTAAAAGTTAAATAAAACTAATTGCAATGCAACAACATGAAACCACAATTCATTTGCTCATGCTCATTGAGCAAGGTCACAATACACAAAAAAGATAAATGACAGAGGAGGCATGTGGAAATAACTCAAAATCTACATTAAGTAATTTTAGCATGTCAAAGTCAAATTTATGCATATATATATATATTTCCCAACAACAAAATTGTGGCTAGTGAAAATGGCAAATGGCTAGTAACGTTAGAAAACTACTAGCCACAGTGACTGGTGATCAGAAAAGTTAATGTCAAGCCCTGTGTGTGTGTGTGTGTGTGTGTGTGTGTGTGTGTGTGTGTGTGTGTGTGTGTGTGTGTGTGTGTGTGTGTGTGTGTGTGTGTGTATATATACTGTTGAAGTCAGAATTATTAGCCCCCCTTTGAATATTTTTTTCTTTTTTAAATATTTCCCAAATGATGTTTAACAGAGCAAAGAATTTTTCACAGTATGTCTGATAATATTTTTTCTTATGGAGAAAGTCTTATTTGTTTTATTTCTGCTTGAATAAAAGCAGTTTTTGAACCATTTTGAGGACAAAATTATTAGCCCCTTTAAGCTAATTTTTTTCGACTGTCTACAGAACAAACCATCTTACCTAATTACCCTAACCTGCCTAGTTAAGCTAATTAACCTAGTTAAGCCTTTAAATGTCACTTTAAGCTGTATAGAAGTGTCTTGAAAAATATCTAGTAAAATATTATTTACTGTCATCATGACAAAGATAAAATATTTTTTATTAGAAATTTAAAAATCTTCTCTCCGTTAAACAGAAATTGGGGGGGAAAAATAAACAGGGGGGCTAATAATTCAGGGGGTCTAATAATTCTGACTTCAACTATATATATATATATATACACACACACACACATTTCTCTTATTCAGTGCCACATTTAACAAGACTATGCCCATTGTCTGTATCCAATTTTTAAAGACATGATATCGTCTTTTGAAAGTGACCTATATGCAATATCTGCATTTACAGTTGTAAATTCTTCTTCTGCAAGTACTTCTACTGATCAGCAAAATCTAAAGCCACAAAGGAAGTAAAATTAGCAATTTGTTTGATTTCTGTGCCATTTGCCATGGTCAGCAACTGTTGAAATGTTGATTCATCTGCCATGATTCATTTAAGTTTTATTTCCACATTAAGTCCACACAGGACTGAAAATGATTGGACAATATTTATTTCCCTATGCTTTTTCGTTATATCCCATTGCCACATGAGAAGAATAAATATACTATATATTGTCTACCTAAACCATGTAAACATGTCAGATGATTATTATTATAAGCATACCTACAACTAGCAATTTATTCTATACAGTCAAGCCCAAAATTATTCATACCCCTGGCAAATTCTGACCTAAAGTTTTGCTTCAAATGTAAATAAAAGCTTAGAATTTTTTTTTTTTCCCACAATTATGCCTCCTTTACATTATCTTATTATCTTTCTTTAGAAGCCTGTGCCGTTTCCAGTCAAAAAAAATAACTTGTTGAATATAAGTAACTGAGAAGTACACAGAAAACAATTTTGTGTTTAATAGATGTCTAAAAAACATCTAAACGTAGACAGCTTGGCTAAAATAAGGCTAAATTTAGGCTGTCAGTGAAAATCTAATAGACATCTAAGAATAGCCCAAAACTAAACTAGTCTTTAAATAGACAGATTAGACAGACTTTATATGTGTAGTCAATCATTTCTGTTTATTTGATGACTAGTCTAGTTTTGTCTATTAGATTTTCACGGACAGCTCAAATTTAGCCTTGTTTTAGCCAAGATGACTATGTTTAGACCTCTATTAGACATCATGTAAAAACAAAAAATGCTTGCTGGGTAACTAGGAGGAAAGTAAGTAAGTAAGTCAGAATTTGCCATTGGTGTGAGTAATTTTGGGCTTGACTGTATTTCAGCAAACATATCGGCGATGGATGAAAATGCTTATTTTTAAGCTTCTCATTATCGCCCTAATTAATGAAATGAACAAAATTAATTACTGGCCGATAAAATGATGGATTTATTTCTGCTAGCTGATCCATGTTGGAAGAATGCAATGGACTATGCATATTTTGATCGGTGCCTCCAATTCGTGATGAGATCAAGAAAAGATTCTGGCAATGTGGGGGGTTTCATCGTAAAAAAAGTGACCTCAGAACTGCAATTTGGGAAAAGAATGACCCTATAATGTATGATAATAATATAATATACTGCATAATACATTGTATTTGCTTACATTCTTTTAATTAGACTTAGAAAATTTCAGATTAGAATTGTATTCATTGGTCTTCACAGTATATCCGACACTGGTTTCTTAATATAAATAGTTATTGGCTATCAATATCAGCCAAAAAAATTTATATTTGCACATCCCCCTAACACCAATGAAGCATCATAGGCATTTAAACCAATGAAGACATTCTGTAAAATGAAAGAGAATCACAGGTCACACAAATCATGTCTGCACAGTTATAGTTTAGTTTCAGTACCTCTCTGAGCTGATGCCATTCTGGTAGGAGCCCTTGTGCTGCTTTCTCTTGTCCACAGGCATTACGTCCACATAACCTCCCGAGTCGCTTTGAATCACCCCTGCATGGATTGCTGCCCTGCAAATACTGGAATTCTGCTCAACGAGACAGAAAGAAGAACAGCAGCTCATTTCTACTGCCGTTGTAACAGAACAATTGCTTCTTAATAGCTATAGAGCGACCCTGAGGAACATTTTATTATATTGCTCTTTTATGGCTCAGGAGAACCAAGTATTCAGTTATGTTTAAGTATCAAGTGTCTTACTCTTTTAAAATTGCTTAGGAGAAATAAAAATAGACAAAAAGGAGGCCATTTTAAAAATATAACAATAATACAGAGTCAAAGTGTAAGGTGTAACAGTTCACAGTTGATCTGTGTGGCTCATGCCAAAATTGCTTTAAAACACATGTTATCTATAAATTAATTTAACATTGTTTATATATATATATATATATATATATATATATATATATATATATATATATATATATATATATATATATATATATATATATAATTTAATATACTAATTCTTTACCATTATTTACATTCTACATTTTGTAGAAGAAGGTATGTAAGAGATCTCAATTTTTATGGTGGCTGAGAGAGCTCAAACATGCTGCAATCTAAGAAAACATAGAAAACAGAAAAATACTAACATCTTTATAAGTTTGACCTTACATGCACATGCAAATTCTGTTGTCGTAGATATGAAAGGTATCTCCAACAACACAGCTGACTGAATAGGATGTAGTCAGGTTTCTAATTTTTTGGGGTCCTCCAACACATTTCTGTTGTGGTCGCTGTAAATGTTTGACTTTTATTTTGTATGTTATGTTATGTTGTATTGTATGTTATGTTGACCATTCAGTTTAGTCCATTCTAAACCATTCAAGTTATGCATTGTATGTCACGCAATGTTAATACATGTATCAATGCAATGGATCACAGAGGCCTCATGGATTTGGTTCCCTCTGATTAGCCTCTGAGCGGCTACAGTATATGTGGTCGCTACAGTTGTATTTTTCTATCTGCATGTATTGTGAGAATTTGTGTGCGCATATGTTGTCAAATTGGCGAAGATGCTTTGTTAGTTTGTAAGTGTTTTTCTATTTGCATGTGTTTTCTTAACTTGAAGCATGTTGAAGGTCTCTGGGCCACCATACAATTTGGTATTCGAGCACTGTGTTATGCTTGTACATAAAAAGAGCTGCATCTTAAAATACTCACTTTAAAACTGAGTTCACAGGTAACACTTTAATATAATGGTCTATAATGGTCTATCAGTTAATATTAGTTAATGTATGTAATACATTTATTACGGTATTTATTCAGCTTTGTTAAAGTTAGTTAATGCTACTTAAGTTAGTTCAGGTTAACTCACAGTGCATTAACTAATGTTAACAAGCACAACTTTTGATGGTAATAACACATTAGTAAATGCTGAACTATGATTAATAAATGCTTTACAAGCTTAATTAATGTTAGTATATACGTTACTAACATTAACTAACAGACCATTATTCTAAAAGTGTTACCAGTTCACATTCACATTTTGTGAAAATGGACAAATACAGACAATATAATGTCAAAATTCCCTTCTTGGTTCTTAGTTTTGGGTCTGTGCATTAGCTCTTAATGTTATCAGTATTCATCAACTATATAAAATCATTCACTGCATTTGTGTTGTAATGTTAATACGAATGAATTTATATTTAATTTATACAATTAGTTTACATGAGATTTTTTTTTTTACTTTTTAATACATTTTTGTACCCTCGTACTAGACAAACAGTTTGATATCTCGATTGGAGAGACACATTGAGATTACTACTGTATGATTTGTAGGATCTGAGAAGCAGAAACCTTTTAATCCCATCAAAACAATTAGAAATATTAGAGATCTTATAATTGCTTTAACAATAGAATGGCGTATATGCTGAAATGAGAAGATAGCAGTGATGTTTTAAAATATCCAACAAGGCTGATTGTGATAGAAGAATTCTGTTAACACAGAACCAACATTTTCACAGAACAGAATTTAGTTCTTACAAAAATCACAGTTTTTTTTAATTTTTAAAAAACGAAAATATTAGAATAATGGTTAAGGATGTTGATCTAGCACATATTTTCAAAATAATGTGGTAAAAAAAGCATACATAAACATTTAGTGTGTGAAAAAAAACCCTAAAGCATACTTAAAGACTTACATCTGCATAATAGCGGGTTCCGATTACTCGGGCATAGCTGTCATATAAGCAATTGCGAGGACAGTACAACCTGAAAAAAACAACAACAAATTATTTAGCTTTGCTGTAAATGAATATGTCAGTGATGGGCAAACTCTGTCCTGGAGGGACGGTGTCCTGCATAGTTTAGCTCCAACTCTAATCAAACACACCTGAACATGCTAATCAGTGTCTCCAAGATCACTAATTATCTATAAGCAGGTGTTTTTGATCAGAGTTGGAGCTAAACTGTCTTTGAATGTTGAGTTTGCCCACCCCTGGAATATGTATCATGTACCCATGTGTACTACATGTGGTTCTGTGTAATCTCTCAAGATTATTTCATTTACCTAGGACAGTGGCGTACTGGTTTCTTGAATGGACAGAATTGTGCCACTGTGGTTTCACAATTCACTGCTTTCACTAAAAATCACAAAATATTTGTTGTTAAATTTCTTTTCTGAAAATCTAGCTATATGATCTCAAAGACAACAATCACTTGTTGCGCACTGACCTGGAACATTTGATACAGTGAAAGCATTGGCACTCTGATTTTTCCTGAGGAATGACATGAAAGTAAATTGAGAGTGTTATTATGTTGAACTTCCATCCAGGATTATGAAACGTGCAGGTTCTGGGACTTACGCTAAAGTCTGAACTCCGTTTTTGAAGGACTTTGAGAAGCGCTGCCTTCTGCCCACTCTGGTGATATCCAGCCAGCCTCCATCGTCATCTATTATCCCAGCATGCAAGCCGCTGCCACAGATACTGGATTGCTGGATAAAGAGAGACCCTGAGCTGACCACAATCCATGCAAATCTGGATCTAGCATTTCAAAAACATCAACTAGCCAGAAGTACAGTAATGCCAAATGAACCCACCATGTCATAATGACCAGATCCAATTACTTTTCCATAGTTGTAAAAGCAGCCTGGTGGACACTCGTACCTGTTTGAACATTTAGCACTTGTGAAATAATTTATTTATGACCCAGCAATATTTGTTTGTAACTTATATGTGTATCAAACTACTGTACCTGTTACAAGTGGTTCCTTTACATTGATCACGTAATCTAGTATCACACGCTACTTGCTGAGCTACAGAGAAAAAACAGATATTTTCTTTTAATAACAAGCAATAGTATATGAAAAAGTAATATAAAACAGTTTTTTTTTTTCAGTTTGAGACTTTAAGAGAAATGTAAAATATATATAAAAAAATGTACATATTTTTAGACGTCATTGAGCAAAAATATTAAAGCACTAAACACTTATAAATTCTCTTAACAGGACAGTTTATTCCCCGAAAACTTAACTCACTATTCACTCCCCCTATTTTTTTTGTGATTTCAAATGAATTTATTTATTCTGCTCAACATAAAATGATAGTTTGAAGAAAGCTGAAAACTGGTAAACATAGACTTGCTTTGTAAGAAAAAACAAATATTATGGAAGTCAATGGAGTTTCTAGTTTCTTTCAAATCAACTCATGATCTTCTTTTGTGTTCCAAAGAAAAAGGAAATCAAACAGGTTTGGAACAAATGAAGGGTGAGTAAATGTTGACAGAATTGTCAGTTTTGGGTGAATTATAGATTGATTAATTGATTATGATTGATTATGATTAATTGAACTTGATTACGATTAATGAGCTATTATTTTATTTTATTTTTTATTTTTTTGTCCTCATAGTTCACTGAAAAGTTTTGTACAGTAAATATGTTCACATATTACAAGCGAGAGATTTTTGAGTGAAGGGTGCATTACTTGATTTTAAAACAGTTGATGGAAACACACTGTCACAGTTGTGGATCTGTCTGTTTCTCTTGTATGTGTGTGTGTGGATGTGGGTGTGTTTGTTTGGGTTTATCTTTACCGCGTGGCTGTGTGTGTTTACATTCGTCAGCTGAGCGATCACGTGTCTTGCTGCTCCTCAGTCTCACTCAGCTGTTATCTATTAACCACAGGTGCTGCGCGTTACCGCGCCCCTTTATATGTTCAGTGTTTGTAGATCGTGTTTGTCAGTTCGTTGTGTTCACGTCTGTGTCGTGTTTCCTGTTAGGCAGCTCTCGCTGAAACCGCTGGTGGTGAGTCCTCATAGAGACTGTTGCTTTTGGAAAATTCAGCGCTGCTTGCTTTTTCTCCTAAGAACTGTTACCGCTGTTGGCGTTGTTGAACTTTATGAGAGATCTCCCTGGATCAGTCTCATCGAAGAACTGCCACCGCTGTTTGACATGGTTGAATTTATGAGAGATCTTCCTGGATCTGTTACTCTAAAGAACTATTACCGCTGTTTAGCGTGTCGATTTCTTTGAGAGATGCACCATCGCTCTACCCCTTCCCTTGATATCTGGTGAGATATCAGTGATAGACTTCACTCTGGATCTGTTGCTCTGAAGAACTATTACCGCTGTTTAGCGTGTCGATTTCCTTGAGAGATGCACCATTGCTCTACCCCTTCCCTTGATATCTGGTGAGATATCAGTGATAGACTTCACTCTGGATCTGTTGCTCTGAAGAACTATTACCGCTGTTTAGCGTGTCGATTTCCTTGAGAGATGCACCATTGCTCTACCCCTTCCCTTGATATCTGGTGAGATATCAGTGATAGACTTCACTCTGGATCTGTTGCTCTGAAGAACTATTACCGCTGTTTAGCGTGTTGAATTTCCTTGAGAGAAGCACCATTGCTCTACCCCAGGGGTGCTCAACCCTATTCCTGGCGATCGACCTTCCTGCAGTTTTCAGTTGGAGCCCTTATCAAACACACCTGCCTGTAATTATCAAGTGCTCCTCACGTTCTAAATAATTGGTTCAGGTGTGTTTGATCAGGGTTGGAGCTGAAATCAGCTGGAAGGTCGATCGCCAGGAACAGGGTTGAGCACCCCTGCTCTACCCTATCCTTCGTTATCTGGTGAGATCTATACCAGTTGTTATTCCTGTTATCTCTGTTAATAAATCATCTTGCATTCACTTGCATTTGGGTCTCCAGTGTATTTGTGACACACACACACACACACACTATCTACTATCTATGATTATTTATTGACGTTAATCAACGTTGAACAACTGAAATTAAAACACACACTGCCTAAAACCAACACTCACCTTTTTTTCTTACAAAATAAGTAAAAAATAAATAACTTTTAAAAGTACTTTTGGAAACAAGTTATTTTCAATGTTCTTCGAGTATAAAGTAAGCTGATCTGTAGCTCTTCTAAATAAAATAACTCTTGCATATCCTGTAAATAATATTTCAAACCGTGCATTTCTTGCATCTTCTGTGAACAAATATTTAATGTAAATAATAATTTTAATGCAATGGAAAATATGCCATCTAAAGGCATCTCTGGTGCAGCTTCCAATAGTCGTCAATGTAGTGCAAAGTAACACAGTGGGGATACATGACTCCACACACAATAGGGAAAGTAATTGAAACAAATCGACCTAGAAAAATTAGGTCGATTACTGGTTCTCAATGTCGATTTCGATTACTTTTCGATTAATTGCTCAGCCCTATCTCAATAAGTTGACCAGTGAAATGAAATAAATGATCTTACACATCTGGGAAGTACTGGAGACTTCATTCCTCTCAATGTTCTCATTGGGAGAAGGGGTCGTGGTTTCATCTCTGTAGTGAGCGTCGTGGCTTCGGACCGGCTCTGGTTCTGGTTCGATATAGTTATTTTCCTCTGTTTCAGGAGTGTAATGATAATGACTGCCATCATCTGAAAAGGACAGTTTAATTAAGTTTAGTTTTTATTTAAAATGGCTCATCTTAGCGGAGTATTGTTTCTATAAATAGTTTATAGATATTAATTGTTTGACATGAAATCAAAATAAATGCATTTTATCACATAATAATTAATTCAATCATTAATTTTCCTTCGGCTTAGTTCCTTATTTATCAGGGGTCACCACAGCAGAATGAACCACCAACTATTCCACTATATGATCCAGCATATTCCAGCTGCAACCCAGTACTGGAAAACACCCATACACTCACATTCACACACACATACACTCCTACACTACGGTCAATTTAGTTTATCCAATTCACCTATAGTACACGTCTTTGGACTGTCGGGGGTACACTCTACACCAGGGGTATCCAAACTCTGTCCTGGAGGGCCGGTGTCCTGCTGAGTCTAGCTCCAACTTGCTTCAACACACCTGCCAGGAAGTTTCTAGTATGTAGTAAGAGCTTAATTAGCTGGTTCAGGTGTGTTTGATTAGGGTTGGAGCTAAACTCTCCAGGACACCGAACCTCCAGGACCGAGTTTGGACACCCCTGCTCTACACAGAATGCCAACTGGCCCAAATGGGTTTCAAACCAGTGACCTTCATGTGACCTTCTGTGAGGCCACAGCACTAACCACTGAGCCATCGTGCCGCCCCACATAACAATTAATAATAATAAATAGCTCTCAAATGAACATAATTCACAGATTGTTTGATTTTTAAGAATGTTTTAATACAATCGTACTAAAAGAAGAAATTAAATGTTAGTAACAGCGTAAGCATCTATTAATAAAATAGTCGGTTTAGCACCTTTATAGCAGAGGTTGTTTCTGCAGCCGCCCCCATAGCTGGGTGGGCATGCGGAGCAAGGAGTCCCATGCTTGTATGGCGCGTGTCCCCACCAGTTACCTCTGAGAAAAGACAGAAAGTTAATTATAGTGCTTTACTAGAATTATATCACATTGCATATGAGCAAAAAGCTTAATGTTCTTACGGGGGAGAGTAATTGCAGACCAGATACACAGCTTTGGCCCAAATCATGCCCCATACATTCATGTTGTAGCACACGTTGATGGCACAGCCAATTTTGTTGCTTGTGGCCCAAACCAGCTGTGAACAAATCAATACATCATCATTAGTGTAAAGCACATTTAAACTGCTCTAATTTGTTTTATGTGACTATGAAAATATTTTTTCTTTATAGTTAATATGGTGTCACACCCTGCAGCATCTTTGTATAAACGCAGTTCAACATCTAAAAGTATGAATATTCCACTGTTTATTACATTTCTTCACCTGATATGCATTTGCTGGACGCATTTAATCAAAAATATGACAACTTTGAACAAGCTTGTATTGTGCTCTACAGCATTGTGAATTCTTTCATTTTAGATTATTGATTGAAATGAAAACAAGGCTGTAAGGGACAGAATACAGTTAAATGAAATGTACAGTTGCTTAACATCATCCCACCTGTTCACCTGGCTTAACATTTTTCAGAAAAAAAAAAGTTTAAAAACTCCATACAACAGTTTTGCCTTGTGATAATTACATAATATATGACTTGTACAGTACATTTTTATACAGTATGTAAAGATTGTCTGAAGTCTGTCCCTCACAGTCTCCTTTTCTGTGTTAAATTCAGTATAAGGTCAATGCACATTTTAAAAGGGAGTAAATGTAAGATCTTTTTATCTTTTAACACACTTTATATTTTAAATGTGTGAACAGCTTGTAACAAAACTTAAACAAAACAAAAACTGATGTTTTCTCACAGTTTTAAGGGTGTTTAAGGGTGTTCTACATATAGCCCATTTCGTCACCTTGGAATTATAAGGTTCTATCTGCGTTCTGAATGATTTTGAGATATTGAGCTTCAAAGTTTTTGCATTCCATATAGCAAACAGTATGTGTGTAACATTTGTTTTTTAAATAAAAAGTCTTAAAATGTAAACAACTTATTAAAAAAACAACCCATAATGTAAATAAGTTGTCATTTAATAAGAATATGTCAATAACTCAATTTTGACAAAAATGTCTGATAGAACCTTATAATTCTGAGGTGACGATTTGACAACACAAAAACGTTGCTAGAAATTTAACAAGCAGGATTTCATAACGCCATGTAAAATGTGCAAAAATGTTCACATACCCAGGGTATATACCAAGAGGTATTTAGAATCACAATAGCTGTGTTATGCATGTTCGGTATTGCCCTATCATGTACTACAGTGCATCATTATCCAGTCAAGAGATTTTGGAGGGACATTGTTAATTTCTTAGGATGAATGTGGTTTTACCTGTGTGTAATGTGTGCAGACAGGTCCAGAGCATCTGTAGGGGCAGTGAGGGTTACACTCTTGAGGATAAGGGTAGCTGAAATCTCTCACCTCATCATACCAGGCCTGGACATGAAAAGTTGGGGGTCTGTCTCTAAAGAAAATCACATTTGAAGCAAACATTTAGTCCAGTGCATGAGATGCCTTAGTTACAAGATGTGACCTCAATCTATTTTTAGTAACAGCACCTGCCCCAGTGAGCTCCCAGGTTCTGGCCAATCCGGGTCAGTAGGTGAGACGGTCCATGTTCCCACAGACAAGTGTGTGCCCAGTGCTCAGCACTCCTCTCAAGTTCAGTGTCCCACACCTGTCACACCGAAAAGTCATTTCACACAGTGATCAGCTGTGCATTTGAGGACTTAATTTGGTTGTGCTTGGAACACCTCCAGTTCTGCTCGCCCGCCCAAGCAGGATTCAAATGAGTATTTCCAGCATCGGAGGCGAGCACTAGCTAACATACCTTTTGAGGTCAGGAGAGTGACGTTTACCTGCACACAACTCCTACTATCCCCTAAACCAGGGGTTTCTTAACTTTTCAACCCATGACCCCTAAAACAACAATGCCAGTGACTCGCGACCCCCAAATTCCTTGGAGGTGATAATAAATATACAAACTTTGCACACACAACAATGAGCCTATATAAACACAAGCATATTGACAACACAAACAAATGCAACAGTCTAACAAATATCATTATCATTTTTATAGTCATTCATTAATTTGTTTAATTTAATATCAACCTCAGCTAAAAAAGCCACATGGGCACAATGTTTTCAGCAAGTTTCAAGTCTATTCTTGATTTAATTTTGGAGACCGCCACTCTGAGATCATTCTCAATATTCAGTTGTGCCCTGTATTTACTTTTGATGCATTTGATTGCCATAAAGGTGTCAGAAAGTTTAATCTGGTGTTATGAAATCAATCTGCTGCAGCTGATTTTTTGTGTAGTGTAAACACACCAATCCTATAAAAAAAATTAAAGGCTGATGGCTTTTCATTTTGCATGTTGTTGTTTTTTACTATTGAAAACCACAATTTTATATTCTGTGGGTTATGGTTAAAATATGGTAATTATAATAGTTTAATAAAATTTAACTGACTTTTTAGAAATCACCAAGAGACCCCCTGTCATTGTCCCGCGACCCCCACTTTGGGAACCACTGCCCTAAACCTCTCTCAACAGGGTCAAGGCACCAATATATCCCCTCTTTTTCTACTATGCCTGCTCTGAGAAGGATTTATTCTGGAGTGCTACTTGAAGCAGAGATGATTGTGTACCAAAGGGAAATTCTCCTTCCAATCAAACTACATTTGGTAATATAGCAGAAGAACATGTCATACCTTCTGCAGCAAAGAAAGGCAAGTTCACACCAAGAGCAATGTGCTATGTAAGCATCCACATCCGCACACAATGTTGTTCTGTTTATTATAAACATCAGCTGCATTTTTTTGTTTGCATATTTAAATAATTGTTGGCCCAGATTTTAAAGCAATAGTTCACCTAAAAACAAAAAGGTTGGTGGTTCGAGTCCTAGCTGGGTCAGTTGGCATTTCTGCGTGGAGTTTACATGTTCTCCCCATGTTCGCGTGAGTTTCCTCGGGGTACTCCGGTTTCCCCCACAGTCCAAAGACATGCGCTATAGATGAATTGAAAAAGCTAAATTGGCTGTAGTGTATGGGTGTGAATGCAAGGGTGTATGGATGTTTCCCAGTGTTGGGTTGCGGCTGGAAGGGCATTCGCTGCGTAAAAACATATGCTGGATAAGTTGGCGGTTTATTCCGCTTTGGCGAACCCTGATGAATAAAGGAACTAAGCCGAAGGAAAATAAATGAATGTTATTTATTGAGGGGAAAGTCCTGTTACCATTTAATACTTCTATGGTATGTTTTTGTAGTAACCATTGTGTGAAAGACTAAACTATATAAAGAAAAACTGACCCAATATCACGGCATTCCATAACTATATTATGTTAGTCGCTAATTTGTATGAATTATTTTGTACAATTAGTGCGCTGTGAAATGATTTGCTCATTTTTTTCAGATACTGTGCATTTTTGTATGAATGTGATTGTACAAATTACATCCACTGCGTAATAACATATGCTGGATAACTTGGCGATTCATGCCGCTGTGGCAACCCCTAGGGACTAAGCCAAAAAGAAAATTATTGAATGAATGAATTAATTTTTATATAATGTGTATATATTAATATAATTTTTTTCTTAAATTATTATTATTTTTACTCCAAAAGAAGACTAGAACTGTTTAATATTTGTTATGAGAAAAAAAAATCGTAGAGGTTTGGAAAAGCATTTTGATTTTTGACTAAATTATCTATTTAACAAACAACTACAAATACTTGGAAATACTAAGAAAATGCTCTGATAACATTTGGCAAATGGAAAAAAAACTGCTTCTGCTTATGTACGTCAATGCATGGTTGTTTAGTTTTGACCAGTAGACTGATATGAATCTACAAGTGGCGCAGTTGAAGTTAAAAACCATAAAGAATTTCTGTTTCACTAACTTGGGACAAAAGACATATTAAAGCTGCCATTAGAATCGCCACAGGTTTAAGCCGTTTTGTATGAAAGAACAAGCACAGTGTACTATTCTGCCCAGGGTTCTGATTATTTCACTACAGAGCAGCTTAATTTAAAATTGCATATGGGTAGTTTGCTGCACTGCGCTAATCTCTTCCATATGTGCAGAGCTGGTGCATTCCATTCCAGCAGTCCTCCGTATATACTACTCCCAAACCACCTTGATAATATTGCGCAATAATATTACCTGGAAAATGTTAAAGTTTGCATTTTAAGCTGCATTCATGCTGCTTACAATAATGTTAATGCTTGCTCTCTTGTCATCACCATGTACTTGAAGTGTGCAGCACAAATGTGAATAGAATATCAGTCTTTAAAGGTGCTGTATGTAAGTTTTTGACTCTTCTAAAGCATAAAAATACCATAATATGTGTGCAGATATTTAAGAAACATCCCAAGTGAACATACTTGTTTAACTGAAAAACAATGCTGAAGTCAGATATTCTGCTTTGAAAATGGGTTTTCCGTGCCGGAACGCTGTCTTTGTTTACATAAATTTCATATGCACGATGCCAGTTTAGCCAATTATATGTCAGCACCCTGGGTTGCCTTGTTGGAAAACAGGGCATTTCATTCATTCATTCAGAAAGACTCTGAAAGCGTGCGTCCGTGACCAAAAATAACAGTATGGGAGACAGATGCAGTTCCACATGTGGTTATTAATTAGCAAATTACATAAATATTACGAACGTAAACATTAGGTGAGCAGGTTACATTGTAACCGCGTGTCCTAACAACACGCTGTGACGAGAGAGGCAGTGATCAGCTATTTGGCTGTTTGCACCAGACGAGACACGGCAGAAATGTAAATACAGCCTTTCAGAAGCACAGAATATGCACTCGCTCACCAAACGGTAAGGTTTAGAATCTATTTAATACATGTTAACCCACTTTAACATCAATGTAGATGCTGAATCACTCATATGTGTTTAGTTCTAAAGTTAAATTTCAGACGGTTTATTGTATTTTCAAGATCTGAGGTGAACTTTCTGCTTTCAGTATATGGCAACAAATGCCATGTAAAATGCATTCAAACTCGCATTGTTAGCATTTAGCACAGAATAAAGCACACAAGGCTTACCTGAGGTGATCTAGCTGTCATAGGTTTCTGTTGTTCAGCTGTGAGAAATAGAAGCCATTTCTAATATGTCAATTCGAGGTGTTGGTTAGGACAAAAACTCCTTTTAATATGGAAAATATTCCCTCTATCGCGTGTCGTTGCTTTTATTTAGAACACAGTTTAAATCGCTCGCTCCTGTACACAATCTGGCATCCTAGCGTACTTTTGTTATGATCCAGAAGTGCAATACCTAGTTCAACCACTGGGTGTCAAACTTACATACTGCACCTTTAAAGCGTATAAAAACATTGCAAGCTTTATAGATTTGAGCAAATTGTGCATAGAGATGCAAGGCCTGTTGGCGTTTTATGTGGCCTTTGAGACCTGTCTTGACATTGTTTATTTGTTGTGATGCCTAATTTGCTGTTACAGCAAGCATCTGGACGCATTCCAAGGGAGATATGCATCCTCTGTGACTCCCTCCACTTCCTTTGCAGAGTAATTACCCAGAGGACTGTGCAGAATGGAGGTAGCGCATGTCTCCTCCTCTACCTGCACCCCACACAAAGACGCATTCTGTTACGTTTCGCTGTGGGACACAGGGTTCTGGGATTTGACAGATTTAACACTGAATTGTTCAGAGCAACACAGATGTTGTCGACTCAAAAGTAACTGCCTAAGAAGAAAGCGTTCTTGTGCTGAGTGTCAGTCATATTCAACAAAATGAATGTTTTAGAAATATCTTTCAGATTTTACTGCTTATGTCCAAATACTGTAACTATAATAGGATCATCTCTGTTGATTTAATGTGTTATTTTCTATTCTGTTCTTTGATGTCCGAGTCAATATTTGCTTCCATTGTTGCCAAATGCAATGCGGCAGGGAAAAGGCAGCTTCTAAGAAGTATCAGGTCATATTTGGCCAGAAAGCAATGAGAGGTCTGGCGGAGTGCCATGTACAGTAGGTGAGCCACAGAACGTGGGAAGGAGAAGCTGCATTTTAGCCTTCCTGGTGGACCTGATGAACTGTTTGCTGTAGACCACAAACTTGACTGTAGTTCAATGTGTTTGAATGCATTTGGGCAAAGTGCGGTTATGGCCTGGTACCCAATACTGGTTGGCAGTGCTGTCTGATAAATTTATGAGCCCCCTCATGACCCCAGCAATGTATAAATATGCTTTTCCACTCACTATTCAATGGAAAAGTTGTACTTTACAGTATTTTTCAGTCATTTTACACCTTATAAGAGTTTTTCCCACTGGACAATAGTGTTTTTTTCCATGCTATACTATATACAGTAAGTATCATATTTGTTTAAGCCAATATTAGAGATTATATATAGCTTACGTAATTGTAAATTTCTCATATTTTTACATTTCGATTACTAAATTAAAGAATTCAAATACACGTTCATTCATTCATTCATTTTCTTTTCGGCTTAGTCCCTTTATTAATCTGGGGTTGTCACAGCGGAATGAACCGCCAACTTATCCAGGATATGTTTTATGCAGCGAATGCCCTTCCAGCTGCAACCCATCACTGGGAAACACCCATACACACTCATTCACACACATACACTATGGACAAATTTAGCCTACCCAATTTACCTATACCACATGTCTTTGGACTTGTGGGGGAAACCGGAGCATCCGGAGGAAACCCACGCAAACGCTGGGAGAACAGGCAAACTCCACACAGAAATGCCAACTGACCGAGCCGAAGGTCTAACCAGCGACCTTCTTGCTGTGAGGCGACAGCACTACCTACTGCTCCACCGCATCACCTTCAATACACATTTTCATTACATTTTAAATGTAAAAATACTATGATTTTTAAATGTACTATAAGCATTTCTAACATTTGTTTTAGTTTTTTTATCAGTTCCCATCCATCCATCCATCCATCCATCTATCTATCTATCTATTAGGGGTGTAACAGATCACAGTTGATCCGTGATCAGTACGGATCACAACCCACAGTTCGGAACGCACGTGACCCACGGTTTAATAACTTTTTTGAACTTGTAGGTTAATCCAACATTTATAACAATTGCAGATCGCCTTCCGCATCATTCAAATCACCTGTACGAAAGCATTTTGGCTTCTCTGTAAAATATAATGATGATGGAAAAAGTTGTTGTGGGACCTACATGCTTTCTTAGATTATTAGAGTTTTTCTCAGTGGCTTTGGTGCATTTCTCACAACACTATTTACATTTGCACAACAGTTCACGCGTTTCTCAAAACAATTAGTCATTTGTGCACATCATAGTAGCAGTTTCTCATTCCTTCCAATAAACTGCAAATGCTTTTGGACATGCATCAATTGCTTTCATACAACTCTCTGCTGTTTGTAACATTATCATTTGCTTATGTCATGTCAGTCAAAATTAACTAAACTTGTGAATGCTGAATAGTCATTCCATATAAAACTAGCAGTCCTCATTTCATTACTTGAGTCATTACATACAAAAAATGTTAAACTAGTTGTGAAAATCTGTCCAGCAAATTTTATAAAAAATAAATAAATAAATAAATTCCTGAAAATGTCTTCTAAATTGAACAATTTGATGAATGATTTACAGACCTGTGTATGTTGTAGGTTCAGTTCCAATATGTACTGCAATATTGTTTACAGTTGTGCACAGCTCTACACAAAGTAAGTTTATGTTTGTTGTAAATAAGAGTGTACTTATTCTTTTGCACAATGCTGTGAATAAATTAGAATTGCAAAGAGCAAATACAGTAAACATGTGAAACATACATATTCAGTGTGTTGTACTCAGATACCTCACTAAATGCAGTGATGTCTAACTTTACTGTAGTTTTAAAATGGCTGTGCAAATAGTATATAGTGCTGTCTTGAGCATTTTCAGGAAGTGTCACCAAAATCTGGCTTTTTTGCATTGGAAAAAATGTACAGAGTAAACTCATAATGAAAACATGACAAAGCCATTTGACTATCTTGTTTATAAACAATGGTGTCCGGACTTTTCATCTTGATGACACGGACACTTTCACTGACATAAATACTTGTTTTTGAGGAATGAGCTATCCATTTTGAGCAAGTGACAAGCTTTTGCAGGTTATCAACTAGGTTTTGCAGTTTGCACTAATGGTTTTGAGAAATGCATTAACTGTTGTGCAAATGTAAATAGTGTTGTGAGAAATGCACCAAAGCCACTGAGAAAAACTGTAATTGAAGGTGTTTTCTGTCAGTTTGTTTAGCCTGCATTAATGCATTCAGTGTGAAGCTGCACAATTAAACATTAAAAGATTGTGATCTCAATTCAAACCCGCGCAACATGATTGTTAAACGATAATTATTTGCATATGTTTATTAGTCTTTCGAAGCGCTGCATTCCAATCTGCTTTTGATCGAGATTCAGTTTTTACACTTTTCAGTTCGTTACAAACAATTAAATAACAGAAGAACTGGGAGAACAGTTTATAGTTCAGATATAAACACGTTTATGGTAAAGATTAAAATCACCATTTAATGGAACTTGACGCTGGTGAATGTTGTAGCAATTACATTGTGTAACCAACAGGTGGCGACAAACATCCATCAAAAAAATAAGTCACTGACTAGGTTTTATGAGGTAGGTTTTATGTGTGAATTGTTGAATCATTAACTGAAAATAAATATGATATCTTGTACAAGATGTTAGATTTCTATATTTAGCATTATCAGCAACAGTAGCAAAGATCATATTTCGAATTGAATATTTTCCTTTTTTTCAGCTGGTTCTTTCTTGATTTTTATTTTTATTAAAATTACAGGTTCTAAGTTATGTTTGCAATAAAACAAGCAATTGTTATTTATTTTGTACCATTTATTACTACATTTATATACTGTATAACTAAGTCCTGCTCCGAACCTTCACTTTATGTGAAATGTGCAAATGCTGAAAACTTAATTAAGTCGGATTGTGACTGAGAACCTTGTAACCTTACCATGTACTCCATGTTCGAGGCAGGGGGGTACACTTGACCCCTCAGCTTATTATGCAGATCAAGAATGAGTTGCATATCACTCTGTGAAATTGCTCTCTTGCCCCTCGACTTGGATTGCCACCACGTCTCATCCTTATCCATGTATTTTTCCAGGATGGCTTCTAAGTGGGTGGCATTGGGAATCACCATGGAAAGCACAGTTTGGACGGTCACAAGCAGCACAAAGCCACTAAATAAATCTTCCAAATGTCCACACTTCATGTTTCCTCCACACCTGTCAGCCACAAAATCCAAAGTGGTCCCTGTCCTCTGCCTGTGAAATCAGAATGATTGTTTTTATCAGATCTAAAATATTTGAATTCACATATTCATTTTATAATACTACTGAATGTGTACAAAATGCGATCTAACAGAATGACATGATAATAATTAGATTTGATCTGAGTGCATTCATTCGCATGGATGCTCAGCTATAGATCAGTTCACACATGCCTGACTGAAAAGTGCAGTTTCAGCGTTTTAACCACTGAGCTCACTTCTCAAAGACTTGTGTATGCCTTTTTGCCACACACATGCAATATTTCATACGGTCGTGTCCTGTATTAAAACGGACCACTAAAGCCTTTGAAGTCTGAAGCATCTTCAGACTTACTCTAATTCAGTCTCCAAAGAAATCAATATTACCTTTACTACAGCTGCCCTGTAATCACGTGCAGTATCGCCAATTCCTATGACATATTTTACAATAAAAGTCAAGTGCTCTTCATGCTGAAGTCATGCAGCCCTTTACCTTCTGCAGCTCCACGCGTCGCTGATGATGTTTTAGCTCCGGTGCTGATTTACCGAAATAACGATTCTCTGAAGTTTTTGCATCTCAGATACAGGTGTCCATCTTTTTCAATCAGTTTGCATAAAGTTTCTTCATGAATGAGCCATCATGTGTCATTTGCGCACGAGTCAGTTAATGAAGTTCAAATGTTTAAATTTGTGAGGCTGCTTTTCTCATTTATAGGGAACTTTTTAAGCCACGCCCATACTCGCACCGTCACGCCCCGAAGTGTTAGGTGGCAAGGCTGTATATAAACCAGTGTGCAGTGGCATGTACTGTAAGTCAAAAAGAATTATTTTGTGTGTGAATGTTTCTTTCTTTAGTTGTTTTATTGCCATGATTCTATCTATCTATCTATCTATCTATCTATCTATCTATCTATCTATCTATCTATCTATCTATCTATCTATCTATCTATCTATCTATCTATCTATCCGTCCGTCCGTCCGTCCGTCTATCTATCTATCTATGTTACAGTTTTTCTCAGTGGCTTTGGTGCATTTCTCACAACACAGTCCTTCCAACAAATTGCAAATGCTTTTGGACATGCATCAATTGCTTTTATACAACTCTCTGCTGTTTGTAACATTATCATTTGCTTATGTCATGTCAGACAAAATTAACTAAACTTGTGGATGCTGAATAGTCATTCCATATGAAACTAATAGTCCTCATTTTTTTACTTGAGTCATTACATACAAAAATGTGGAACTAGTTGTCAAAATCTGTCAACATCAACAATTTGATGAAAGATTTACAGATCTGTGTATGTTGTAGGTTCAGTTCCAATATGTACTGCAATATTGTTTACAGTTGTGCACAGCTCTACCCAAAGGAAGTTTATGTTTGTTGTAAATAAGGGTGTCTTTATTCTTTTGCACAATGCTGTGAATAAATTAGAATTGTAAAGAGTAAATACAGTAAACATGTGAAACATACATATTCAGTGTCTTGTACTCAGATACCTCACTAAATGCAGTGATGTCTAACTTTACTGTAGTTTTCAAATGGCTGTGCAAATAGTATATAGTGCTGTCTTGAGCATTTTCAGGAAATGAAAACATGACAAAGACACTTGACTATCTTGTTCATAAACAATGGTGTCAGGACCTTTCATTTTGATGACACTGACACTTTCATTGGCAGGAATACTTGCTTTTGAGGAATAAGCTGTACATTTTGAGCAAGTGACACGCTTTTGCAGGTTATCAACTAGGTTTTGCAGTTTGTACTAATTGTTTTGAGAAATGCATGAAATGTTGTGCAAATGTAAAAAGTGTTGTGAGAAATGCACCAAAGCCACTGAGAAAAAATGTAATAGTTATGAAAGTGTCAGTGTCATCAAGATGAAAAGTCCTGACACCATTGTTTATGAACAAGATAGCCAAATGGCTTTGTCATGTTTTCATTATGACAGTTTACACTGTACATTTTTTCCAATGCAAAAAAAGTCAGATTTTGGTGACACTTCCTGAAAATGCTCAAGACAGCGCTATATACTATTTGCACAGCCATTTTAAAACTACAGTAAAGTTAGACATCACTGCATTTAGTGAGGTATCTGAGTACAAGACACTGAATATGTATGTTTCACATGTTTACTGCATTTACTCTTTACAATTCTAATTTATTCACAGCATTGTGCAAAATAATAAAGACACCCTTATTTACAACAAACATAAACTTCCTTTGGGTAGAGCTGTGCACAACTGTAAACAATATTGCAGTACATATTGGAACTGAACCTACAACATACACAGGTCTGTAAATCTTTCATGAAATTGTTCAATTTAGAAGACATTTTCAGAAAAAAAAAAGTTTAACATTTTTTTATAATATTTGTTTGACAGATTTTGACAAGTTCAACATTTTTGTATGTAATGACTCAAGTAATGAAATGAGGACTATTAGTTTTATATGGAATGACTATTCAGCATTCACAAGTTTAGTTAATTTTCACTGACATGACATAAGCAAATGATAATGTTATAAAACAGCAGAGAGTTGTATGAAAGCAATTGATGCATGTCCAAAAGCATTTGCAATTTGTTGGAAGGAATGGGAAACTGCTACTATGATGTGCATTTTTTAAATAATATTTTAAAAATAACTATAAAATTGTACTTTTAAAAAAGTACACAACCATTTTTTTTCTAGGCCTGTAATAAAGGTGCATTAAAATAAACCATTTTGTAGTTTTTATAATGGTAATATTTATTTTTATATATTATATTATATTATATTATATTATATTATATTATATTATATTATATTATATTATATTATATTATATTATATTATATTATATTATAAATATATTTGTAAGCTTTCTTTAACCAAGCTTAAACATCATTTTTTACTACTTTTTTTGTTTTGTATTTCATTTTAAGTGTACTACCAGGATATATTCCTATTAAAGCATTATTTATGTAGCCTAATTGTTTTAATATAAACTTATAATCAGCTACTATGCTTTTAATTGTCATTAATGATACATTTAATTATCAATTTAGGCCAAATAAACTTGGAATGGGGGTTGTATACAGTATATGAACTGTTGTACAGTATTGTTATATTCCAAACAAAACACCAGATGGCAGTTTTGAGTGCATTTTTCGCCTTAAGATTGTCTTCATGGAAACAACGCTTGAACGTCATGAACTGTAATTACGCTATAACTAACATAAATGTCCCCACATTTATACGTAACATCTGATTTGCACGACATATATTTTAAATATGAGAAGCTTATATGTACTTTGTCATCCACTTTTAGTGTCGTAGCCTAGTGCAAAAACGTTTCCAAATACTGTAGCGTTTGTTGAGAAGTCATGCAATAGTAGTATTATAAAGCATGATCTTTCTTTAGTGTGCAAAAAAATTATTTCAATGTATCTGTTGGTTGGAAAGTCCTTCAGTCAGCCCAGTTAATGTATGCAGTGGGTTTGACCTATATTTTGCCGAAGGAGCTGGATTATGTTTGCTATTTGGTGGTGTTGAGGAGGGAAGTCTTTCAGTTTATTTCTGCTCACATCAATTGCCAATACTGATGGTCTGCAGAATTTTACAAATATTAAATTGTGGGTTTTTCCTTCTGAGAAAACATACTACTGCTTCACCATTGCTCATATTTCATCTTGATCAACATACAGAAATGCTGAGAATGTTTTGTCTTGCACAGTGATAAAGAATATTTTCAGGTGTCTCAAAACTGCTCAGGCCTGCAGATCTGAAGATTGTTCAGAGTAGTAAAAAAATAATGCACAAAATAATAATGATAATAATAAAATAAAGGAATTATTTAATCTAGCATGAATGAGGTGACTTGAATGAGACACACTGAAGAACTGTCCAGGAAAACTGGTACCATTTAGTTTCACAGACACACAAGTTTACACAATAAAGCTCACGTAATGCAGCAGCCTCTGAAATACACTGAAACAATAAGCAACATGTGCCAGGAAAATCTTAGAAATGTGTTTACAAATGAACTCAATGCATCTATTGAGCTCGAAGAAGTGCGATATTTGCTGTTTTATACGCAGTGTCCACCTATTCTGATGTTAAAACTTAATAATAATGTAAATGTAACTGTTTAAATGACACCACTTTTACCTTAAACTACCTTAAAATTACACACTCACAAATAGCAAAGGCATATTTATTAGAATATTTTCAGCACAAATGAGAAAAATTTTAATACAAAACACTTCATAAGAAATAACACAAACTGCATAATGGACTGGAGTAAATTATCTCAGCACAAAATGTATCTTGTTTAAGGGGCTAAATTAATTTACAGGCAATAAAATACTGCTACTATGTGCTGGGAATGTACAACAAATATCAGTTGATCATCATCTCAATGAGCCATCAATTGAAAGAAAAAAACAACTTATGTGTTCTGGCATTAAATATAATATCAAACAAATTTATATGAAATTACATTAGAAACGTGAAAGCTTAGTAACGCACCTCTTTTCACACAAGCACGGAATGACGATAGCAATTGTAAAAAGAAAAGCAAACAAAATCAGAGCACCTTTCCACAAATATTTATGATGGATTGCCAATCTATATGGTTAAACAAAACACAAAGAAATACAAGAGCATAAAACACGACTCAATATGTGACAACTTTAAATGACCAATCAAAAATAAAATAAAAAGTTGAATACAAATGAAATGTTATCATTATAAAACCCCAGAATGTTTTTTTTTTGTCTACAGAAAATACAGAGACAGCTGTAAAAAAATATGTAAAAGAAATTGAGGCTGCCTTTTAATTACCCTGAAAGAAATAGCTTGAATAATGTCTGAGCACCTTGGAAAACCCCTGACAAAATGAACATATAAAATATTCAGGAAATAGCTGTATATTGGAATATAAACATTGCTATATAGAGTGATAAGTAAACAGATTTAATCTGTGCACCAGAAGAGAATTAACCATCCATGAGCATCAATATGATGATGACTGCTTCTAAAACAGTTACATTAAGATGACATTATCATTAGCACCATTTCTGGGTTCAATAGTATCACATACTGTACAAAACACTGCTACATCTGCTGTACAAAATGCATATCGATTTAAAAGCCACAAACTCTAATAATGACAAAAATAATAATTCAGGGAACCTGTTAGGTAAAATTTACTGATTTAATTAATTAAATATCTAAATTAAATTGAGTTCTGTTAACTTAATGCTGAAATTAACACAGAAATGTGTGAAATTGTTGGTATAATCTGAGTAATCATTTACTAACTATTAAATTAAGCAATGCCTTAACTAATCATCGGAGTAAGTTTTAACTTGGTTATAGGGTTATTTGTACTGGTATTGTGAAGTGAACTTAATGAAATGTACTTTCTAATTTGATTATTTTATGTTATTTATTGAGGGGAAAGTCCTGTTACTGTTTAATACTTTTATGGAATGTTTACGTTTTTGTAGTAACCATTGTGTGAAAGACTAAACTACATAAAGGAAAACTGACCAATATCACGGCATTCCATAACTATATTATGTTAGTGGCTAATTTGTATGAATTATTTTGTACAATCTGTGCATTGTTAAATGATCAGCTCATTTTCCAGATACTGTACTTTTTGTATGAATGTGATTGTATGAATTAAAACAAATTTGCTTTTAATTTGGCAGAGCATAAAATAGTTATGGTTTGAGACACTTCAATACACCGACACATGACAAGTAACATATTGTTCATTAAATTAAAGAAGCTACAATGTTACGCAAGCTCTTGATATTAACTGAAATGGATCAAATAATAATAAAAATATATTTCTTCTTATTGTTATTTGGTGCATTTCAGTTAATATCAAGAGCTTGCATGACACATTTTTTTGTATTTGTATTTACAAAATTTAAAATTTCTTTAACACTTATGATTTGTTGGGGACGTTTGCATCCACTATGGGGTGCTATCGTGTCTTAATTCGGCCACAATTTTCTCTGTTTCAGCAAATGGAATGATTTTTGGTGACAAAACTCAACAATACTGTACACTGTTTGCACCATTAACTTCCATTATAACAAAAATTTTGATTGCAAAAGCCATGAGACTATATAATTATGCAATCTTGGTTGTTGCTGGTTTCCCTCTTGGAAAGTTTAATTCAGTAAATGTTTTCATACATAACAAAAGTTCTTATAAAAAATGCTTCCAAACCTTTATGAGTTTCTTGTTAAACACAAAATAATGTTTTTTTTCAAGAAAGCTAAAAAAACTTGTTACCAGTGACTTCCATAATTGATGAAAAACAAATATTATGGAAGTCAATGGTTAATGGTTATAGGTTTCCAGCTTTCTTCAAAATATCTTCTTTTGTGCTTATCAGAAAAAAAGAAACTCAAACAGGTTTGGAACAAGTAAAGGGTGAGTAAATGATTACAGAATTGTCATTTTTGGGTAAACTGTCCCTTTTAACACCAAATTGCTTGGTGGGTAATGTCATTATTGTCATAACTCAAGGATTGATGCTAACATTTGCATTAATATTATTATTTAATTGTGTCCAAATTATTAGATACTGCAAAAATGCCCACAGTAACCATAATATTGGCTCATTTAAACCAGTACATGAAGTTTGAGTTAATAGCAGGAAAGCACATGTTGTTACTGCATGAACCTCCATAGCTTGGAGGACAGGCGGAGCACGGCACACCAACTCTGTAAGGTGCTTCACCAATCCAGTTGCCCCTAAAAAAAAAAAAAATCAAATATGCTACAATAACAAGCATGTTATCAGCCAAAGAATGGTTCACTCTGTGCTCTTGCAGGCTGTAAGAATCTGGCTAGAGTTGCATTACAAGATAAAAACTTACTTTGGGGAATAATTGCAGACCAAGTACGTTGCCTCCCTCCATACGGCGCCCCATACCACCATATTGTAGCAGGTTTGGATGGCACATCCAACTCTGTTTGATGACGCCCACACCATCTGTAATATTCAGAGAGTGTCAAACATTTCACCGCTGACTTCTTTTGATTTATGACTTGCAATCACTCACTTGTGTGTAATGTGTGCACATGGGTCCATAGCAGCGCATCGGGCAGTGGGGATTACAGTCACGTGGGTACGGAAACACATAATCCCTGACCTCATCGTACCACGGTTTAACCAGCTGAAGAATGGAGCGGTAACTGGCAGAAGCATAAACAATCTGAGTGTAATTATGAAAGTGAAAAAAATACTAAAGTACTGTATTATCCACTTGCTGGACTTCATCCAAAACACAAAACTCTGGTCTGGCCTATTGCCTTGAGGCTCGCTCATCGTTTGTAATTTGATAATGCTGCCAAAGTGACATTTCAAGTCTTAAACAAGCACCAGTGATTTTTATTCTAAGAACAATACAGTTCCAAGGGGTTGCTCTATCAATGCCAACCATACGTTCACCTGCTAGACTTACTTGCCAGTTCGGACTGAGAGGTTTTGACCCAGATATCGGAGAAGGTAAGGTGGTCCGTGTTCCCAAATACAGGTCGCTGCCCAAGCTTCTGCTGACCTAGCCAGTCCATCATCCCAAAGCTAATAAATATAGATCATCAGAGGTAATTATTTGCAATAAAAATTTAATTATTTACACTTTTCTGGTTAAAACCATGGTGGAGAGCACATAAAAACACATAAAGGAATCATATATGATGCACCAATACATATCAGCCAATACTGTTAGTTGATACTGATATCTGCTGATACTAATTCCAATTTTAAATGGAAACTAATTTCAAAATAGTTTCCATCTTTTAAAATAACAGTAATTAATTATACAATTGTGTAAAAGAAATGCAAATAAAAATATCAACAAGCTGAATAATCCATATGAAAAAGCTGCATTTCAAATGGTTTCAGTCACAAACAGTTACTAGTTATTAGCTGGTAAGCATTACATACTCAAATAAAAAAAAGTGTTAAGTTTTTTCAGTTTTGAATGTTAAGTTTTTTCAGTTTTGAATAATCAGATTAGATGTGTAGATGTGTACATCAAGATGTGAATTTTAGTAGTTCACAGCTTACAACATGCAGATTTGTTGTTGCCCATTGAGTAAATCCACACTAGGCATGGGCCGGTATATGATTCTGACGGTAAGATAACCTTGGATAAAAATATCACGGTTTCACAAAATTGGGATTACTGCTCTAAAATATATTCTTTTTTAAATGTCTGGGTAAAAAACTAAAGCTTTTTCCCTCCTGAACACAATATATTTTATTTTGAGAAACATTTTGGAAAAGTAAACATGTCAGGCTAAATAATTCAAAGGGATCATTGACTTCTGCTGTCTTCATTATTTTTAAAAGCAGATTTCATTAAAATTTAAAACAGCATCTTTGGATATCTTTTCTGCTAGAGATACTGTTGTCCTAAAAAACAAAAAAAAAATGTAAAAAAAAAATCTTACCTAAAACCGTAGGAACGGTATTACAGAAAATTTGGGCAAATTTAAAACTTTGACTTTTCCGAACAGCATTATATTTTGAAAACGGGTATTGTCCCATGCCTAATCCTCACAAAAAGAATTTTATTTCCACAAAGCTCATTTTAAATGCAACAATCAGACAATACTGATTAATGCTTTTACTGACTGATTCTTGGATTTAGCCAATGGATTATGTATCAGCTTACATGTGAGTTTGCAACCACACATAACCACACATTTCATCATTATACGAACAAGAAAATGCATATTCAGACAGTCTTAAACAAAAAGTTGAGTTTGTAAGCTAAAAGAAATGTTGTAAAGAAATAATGTTTAATTTCTTGCATGAAGCTTTATAACATCATGACACTCAACATAAGTATCATAAAGAGCCACTAGTATTAATTATATATTGCCTGTATATGTTTTGTTGACTCTGAAAGTACCAGTAGCCGTTAACTTGCATTTTATGAATCACCATTAGTCTAAGCTAAAATCTTATTTGATGTTCTGCCGTAAAATACTTTGTGAAGTTTCACAAACTAAAGCTGCGGCCACACTGGACTTTTCTCCCCATAGACTTCCATTCATAAGCACGCGAATGAATCAAACCGGAAACGCAAGCTCGTCCGCCAAGTTTCGCAGTTTGCTGCGTTGGAAAGTTCAAGCTTGGTGAACTCTGACCTGCGAAATCGCATCACATGATTGCATGATGCCGCAGTCACACTAGAGTTTGTGTGTGCGAAAGTCTGTAGTACGGCACCGCGAAAAGGGACTGAATTAAACAAGATGATTAGACATTTATAAAAGCTAGCGATCGGTCCATGTTTTAAACTTCTGTCCGGAGAGGTCCTGTATTGATCCTTGATTGGTCTCACACATTCAAGTGATGCGATTTCACAGGTCAAAGTTCACAGCGCCATACTACAGAATTTCACACGCACAAACTCTAGTGTGCAGCATAATTTCGAGAGGAGCACGTGATATGATTGATCGTGGCTGGTCTCCCATCTGTAATCATTAGTAAGCCAATCGGATTATTCCAAACTCGCTATAAACAGCCGGTCTAGCATTATCTTTGTTTTTTGAAGAATCCCCCATCCACCCCGGCTCCCCCTGTTCCTCCTTTACCAGGGGTCTCGAGAACTACCTGATCTCATACCCCCTTACATGCTCATTGACCAGGCGGGAGCCCTGGGCTCAGTTATATCCGAGATTATCTTCTTTCCCGAGATAGCATGCCAAAGCTGCTATTATTATCAAGCAATAGCTAAGCGTGAACTCTTGAAACATATTTTTGTCACTTACATCTTGTATTGGCTGAGATATAAAAAAAGAAAAGAATAAATATATATATTCATTCATTCATTCATTTTCTTTTCGGCTTAGTCCCTTTATTAATCTGAGGTCGCCACAGCGGAATAAACCACCAACTTATCCAACACATTTTTACGCAGCGGATGCCCTTCCAGCTGCAACCCATCTCTGGGAAACATATATATATATATCACATTTTATTTTTAGAGGTGAACTGTCCCTTTAACAACCACTATCATGATTTGGAAAATATTCAAGAAATCCGTACTTATATTAAATTCTTCATAAATAAAAAAGAGCTTTTCAACTCAAAATTAATTCTGTTAAATGCCTCGAAGCTATTATGACAGGCTGTTGTGATATTATATTGTATCCAGCAGGAGGAGCTGTTTTAGGATTGAAATCATCGCCTGTCAGTTTTAATCAGATTCATCGGCTAGTTTTGATGTTGAGTGTTAAATTGCTTTTTATATGAATCATGAAAGCGATCAGTGGATTTCTTACCATGTACTCCATGTTGGCTGCAGGTGGGAAAACATTCGCACGCACCTTGTTGTGATAATCCAGAATTGCAATCATGTCACTTTGCGAAATGTACCGTTTTCTCCTTGACTTGGGTTTGGATGATAATCCTTGATCATCCCCCAATTCCGATGTATTAAACGTGAGATTGGTTCCGGTTGGCGTTTCGGTCGCATTTCTGATAATCCAAGCGGTCGCATCACTGGCTATGAATACAAGAAGCAAGTCGGTAAGAAAGTTGACGGTCTTCATCCCTCTTTGGTGAATACAGTTGCCGTATTATGGAGTTATTATGGAGTTCTGTAGGTAAAACAGCAATAATGACTAAATATTGAACAGTAGCATCTCAAAGCGATATATAAGTGACAGAAAGACTGGCAGAGATGACATTCAGTAGATATAAAATGTGATATAAAAAGTTTATATAGACTAATTAGTGACCTGCGTGAGCATCGTACCGTTGAATCTGCAGGAGTTTGCGGTGAAGCAGCAGCAGCTCTGAGTCAGTTATCCAGATGCAGATGCAGATCTCTCATCCTCAACTGCTGCCTCTGGCTTTTATACTGTGCTGCTGTGATTCAGGAGGCAAACGCAAGGTGCTCTGCCCGCCGGTCACCTGAACAGGCTGTGTGTCCTGCCAGCAAGAGTAGCTCACTTCACCATCTAATAGCTCCTAAACTCTCGAGGCTACTGCTTTATTAGTAGTGTAGTGAACTCAAGTCTATCTCGCACCCTGGTCAATATGTAAGCATATTTTTATTTTATTTTATTATTATGAATTTTATTTTATTTTATTTTATGGTAACACTTTACAATAAGGTTGTAATGGTTAATGTTAGTTAATGTACTTACAGCAACAGACATTGAACAACACATTTATTACAGTATTTGTTCATGTTACTTAACGTTAGTTAATGGAAATCAAGTTGTTCAATGTTAGTTCATGTTAAGTCAGTACAACAACTAATGTTAACAAGCATGAATTTGGAGGTTATGCATTAGTAAATGTTGAACTATGATTAATGAATGCTGTACAAGTATTGTTCATACTTAGTTTATGTTAGTAAATACATTAATTAGCATTAACTAACGAAACCTTATTGTAAAGTGTGACCTACTTTATTTTATTAATGTACAGCTTTGTACAGCTCTAAAAATAAGTAAAAAGAGACGACCTCAGATTTATCAGATGTCTGCATTTGCCAATAATAGTTATATGCTTTAAATAAAATGTTCAATAGATCTATACTTAAAAAAAAAACGAAATAGCAGACTTTAAAAAAAAAAAAGATTAAAAACTACATTACCCATGATGCTGTACAGAAAATCCCACCAATGAGAGTCACCGTGAGAAAAAAACACTGAGCGATCTTTAGCTCTGTCTGCTCTCATTAAGCATGTAATGAAGTCATTTTGCAATAAATCTGAGATAAATTGTTTCTACACAGCCAACTACTTTTAATGAATCATTTTAGATTGCTCCACTGTTTAAAATGTAATAATGCCATTAGTAATGGTTCTTGGGATTGTAGTTCTTGTACACAGTCATGTTTTAATTTTCTTTTTTTATATACTTATTTGATTCAAATGAAAGGTTGTAATCAAATCAAATAAAAATATAAAAAAAAACTTTCGTTTATTCTTATAACATTTTCATAAATACTTAACAGATATGTCTAAATAAACAAAACATATAAATATATTACAGCCAAATTAAATATATTGGGTGGGCACCAAATAACAGGTCACAGTGTGATGTACTGTAATTAGTCATATTTCATAAACTATAAACTCACATGCTACATTTCACCAAACACAGCAAAATATGATACATCTTTACCCACAAAGTCATTGAGCTTTGTTTTTTGTATTATATATGTTTCTATATTTTTCTTGTCTTATTTATTATACAGATACACTTGTTCAGTGTGAGTCCAAAGAGCCCATTTTGCCAGTGTGTGTGTGGAG
>LR812520.1:34418043-34557155 GCA_903798195.1 Danio kyathit | reverse complement strand
GCAGCCTAAAGTCTGGTTTATACTTCTTCGTCGTGATCGGCGTGACCCACGGCGCAAGTCTCACGCATAGCTGTGCATTTATACTTCTGCGCGCTGTTTTTGTTTCTCTGCAATACACTTCCGAAACGCTAGCTGGCAGTAGGTGTTTATGTTTCTCTGCGTCGAGTTTCTTCGCTGGTGTTTCACTTTTTTCTGAACACTTCCTTAATGTACAAGTGGCTCAAATTCGCTCATTTTGAGGCGGGAACCGGCGGACATGCAACAACTTTAATCATAAGGTAAACACAAAACAACAGTCTCCATCCGGAGCTCCTTCACGGGACTTCACACTTGTAAACACTCGCTGCATCGGGCGCGCGGCTCTCACCTCCGCACACACTCGTCAGCGCTACCAAGCCGACCAATCACAGAGCTTGCGCTACGCGTACATTTTTTTGAGAGGTGTGCGTCAACGTCAATTTGCTTCACTTTCTGTTTCCATCCTGTTAGACTTTATAAAACTCCTTTTAAGAAAAAAAAACTTTGATGAAATTATCCTTAAGAAGAGACATTATTTTTGGTGAGCAAAAAGTTATTTCTTATATCTTAGTTTTTGGTAGTTTTTTTTTTTGTTATAGCTTGTTTCATCAAAAAAAAATCTTTCCTGTTGTTAGATCACAGTGTTCACATCAAAATCAGAAAAATCAAATGTATTATTTGATTTCATATATATGATATAGATTAATCATATTTGATATATATTAGTTAAATTGTGTAATTTAATTAGGTTGCTACAAGGATCCTCAGATCTTTCACTCTTAACTGCAAAAATATATAAAATTGACGTGTTTAAAAAGTGTCAACATTAATTCACTCTTATACACATAACTGTCATCGATGTCAGATTTAATCCTGTTAACCCTCTTGTGCATTTTGTTGACATGATAATCAAGGTGATGCGGTGGTGCCGTAGGTATGCTGTCGCCTCACAGCAAGAAGGTCACTGGTTCGAGCCTCGGCTGGGTCAGTTGGTGTGTATGGATGTTTCCCAGAGATGGATTGCAGCTGGAAGGCCATCCGCTGCGTAAAACATGTGCTGAATAAGTTGGCAGTTCATTCCACTATGGCGACCCCGGATTAATAAAGGGACTAAGCCGAAAAGAAAATGAATAATATAATATAATATAATATATGTATGTATGTACAATATGTATGCATGTATTTATTTGTTAAAAATAACAATTGGTCAGAATATATATATTTTTTTCTTTTGTTGTATTTGAAAATGATCTTTTCTGAAGTTAAACTATTGGTATTGTTTTGTCTACAATGACATATAAACATGTCTGGCAACACTTGTTGCTAGTCCATGCAAAGAAATAAATAATAATCAAAACATTTAAATAAATAAATAATGTCAGTAGTTTACAGAAGTAACAAAAATCCTATAAGCTATAATTCATAATCCAGAGATTACGATAAAGTGTTCTCTTAAGTTTTTTTTTTCACAGCTGTGTATCACAGTCAAAATAATATAAGTAAAAGTATCAAATAAATATCTCCACAAAATAAAATAAAGATGATAATCAGGTGGAATAGGAAGAATCTGGCCATCTGCTGCCCTCTAGAGAAAACATTCAGAAATAGCAACATCTGAAATTCTGCAATAATATCCATACACATCTCCAAAAAAAGAAGAAAAAAAAAAAACAGATCCAGATCCGGATGTGTGTTATTAAACAAATTTCAGTATTAGCTAAGTTGTTCTCACTTTCTCCAGGGTAAGGCTAAATCATCAGCAATAATCAAACTTATGCCATCTGCTATTTTAAACCTTTGTCATATGCTGCCAACTCCAACTAATTAATTTCTCTGTTTATTCAGAAGGGAAGCTTTAGCTTATGTCACCAGAGGCCATTTGTTAATATCTTGTTTCCCCCCTCCCAGTGGTGAGTTCTCTGGGGGCACAGTGTGTTTTGTTTTGGTGTCCTAACCAATCTGGCCCTGATTTGATCCCATGGGCTTCTGTGTTTGTTTACATCTACGTTTTGACTTTCAACCATCTGATGTGGTCAGTCACAGTAGATCTTTAGTTCTTTATTAAACTGACGAGTTCAAATCGAAAAAAAAAAAAAAAAAGCTGTAAGTGCTGGGTAATTTTTTTTTCTAATATGAGCATCCTATCAGTCTTCTGTTTATGTTAATATATATATAGTTGAAGTCAGAATTATTAGCCCCCCCTGAATTATTATCCCCCCTGTTTATTTTTTCCCCAATTTCTGTTTAACAGAGAGAAGATTTTTTCAACACATTTCTAAACATAATAGTTTTAATAACTCATTTCTAATAACTGATTTATTTTATCTTTGCCATGATGACAGTAAATAATATTTTACTAGATATTTTTCAAATCATTTTTATACAGCTTAAAGTGACATTTAAAGGCTTAACTAGGTTAATTAGGGTAACTATGCAGGTTAGGGTAATCAGGCAAGTTATTGTATAACGATGGTTTGTTCTGTTGACTATCAGGAAAAAATATTGCTTAAAGGGGCTAATAATTTTCACCTTAAAATGGCTTTTAAAAAATTTAAAACTGCTTTTTTTCTAGCCGAAATAAAACAAAAAAGACTTTCTCCAGAAGAAAAAAATATTATCAGACATACTGTGAAAATTTCCTTGCTCTGTTAAACAACATTTGGGAAATTAAAAAAAATAAATAAATAAAAAATTATATATATATATTTATATATATATATATATATATATATATATATATATATATATATATATATATATATATATATATATATATATATATATATATATATATATATATATATATATATATATATATATACACAAGGGTCTTATAAAGGCATTTAAAATACATTATTATTATTATTAGAAAATGTTTAATGTTTTCTATAACGTTCTCTTATTTTTCAACTAAATTTAAGTAAATGTATAGCCTATATTTTGCTGTAATGAATAATTAGGCATAATTTCAATAACATAAAAAGGGACTAACTGGCAGCTTGCCCATTTCTGATTGCTGGGGCAAAAAATAAAAGGCTACTGACTGCCCACTGACCTATTTTCCACAGTTTAGTAAATACGGGGATTACTGCGATTACTTCTGTGCCCATATTGATAACAAATTAATTAAGAAGTATGTAAATGAAGAGTCAATAATTATGTACTAATTGGATAAAAACAATGTTTAATTGGATAAAAAAAAAAATGTTAATACGGTTTCAGTGTTATGGGTGGCTAAAATAGGCCACATTAAGTTGTTATAGTAAGCCAAATGCCATGTTTTTTATTTCATGTAAATGTATTTTATTTTAAAATGTCTACTTGTTTAATTGCCTTTTGGGCGTCACGGTGGCACAGTGGGTAGCACGATCGCCTTACAGCAAGAAGGTTGCTGATTTAAGCCCCGGCTGGGTCAGTTCTCCCAGTGTTCGCGTGGGTTTCCTCCGGGTGCTCCGGTTTCCCCCACAGTCCAAAGAGATGTGCTATAGGTGAATTGGGTAGCCTACGCTAAACTGTCCGTACACTGTAAAAAATGCAGGGTTCCACACAATTCATTCATGTTGTCCTAACACAATCGATTAAGTTAACACTTTTAACAAATTTATGTGGATTGAACATAGAAAAATTAAGTTGTCCCAATGAAATCTCAAGAATTGTGTTGTTTCAGCTCATTTTAACTAAGTAGTTTGAACAAGTTAAAAAAATATTTTTTGAGTGTAGTGTATGTGTGTGAATGAGTGTATGGGTGTTTCCCAGTGATGGGTTGCAGCTGGAAGGGCATCCGCTGCGTGAAACATACAGTATGCTGGATAAGTTGGCGGTTCATTCTGCTGTGGTGACTCCTGATTGATAAAGGGACTAAGCTGAAAAGAAAATGAATGAATGAATAATTGCCTTTTGCTCTTATAACTCTTTTTTTTCATGTTGACATTTTTTTAACCAGTGGAGGGCAGCAAAGAGCAGACTTGTAGATTTCCTTACATTTAATCTTTCCCCTAATAATGATGAGTCTTGAAAAAACGAACGATTTGAAATGTCACTGCTGTCAAATATTAAGAAACCCCAAGAAAACGAACCCCTTTTCCTCTAACAAAACCCACACCATTTATCCATTTATGTTGTAGAATGTCATGTTGACATCTATAAATGCACAATATATAGGCCTAAACACATCCATTTGAAGCATTTTAATAATTTGCATGCATTAGTGTCAGTTGACCAATGTAATGATCTTGCTGTGGTGTTTGAGATGGTTTTATTAGATTACTTTGATTGTTGTAATGAATGGAGCTCATAGTGTGTGTGTAGCTCTGCAGGTTCACACTGGGGCTCCAAGGCTTCTGCCAAACGCTGGTTCACACTAAATGAATTAGAGCTGATTTTCATTGTCAGCTGGTGGGCCACGTCTTAGGGAATTTATTGCTTGACCTGGCTTTAAAAATATACCCTCCATTTTCTGTAAAGTTATGCCTGCCCCATGATTACGACACAGACCTGTGAAACTATAGATGGCAATAACATTATGAAAGGAAAAAACATACAATAAAGAGCTATTTTATTCGTGACTGGAATAAAATTATAAATTGATTTATTATAAATTGATGGATTATTATAAAAGTATTGAGTTATGAAGTTCAACAAAAAGAAAATAAAAAATTTTTTTTTGGAGGAAACCCACGCGAACATAGGGAGAACATGCAAACTCCACACAGAAATGCCAACTGGCCCAACCGGGACTTGAATCAGCGACCTTCTTGCTGTGAGGTGACAGTGTTAACCACTAAGCCACCATGTTACCCCTGAATATAAATATTGACAATATTTTTTACATTTATTTATTAATTTATTCATTTTTTCATTTTCTTTTTGTTTAGTACCTTTATTAATCTGGGGTCGCCACAGCGGAATGAACCGCCAACTTATCCAGCATATGTTTTACGCAGTGGATGCCCTTCCAGCTGCAACCCATCACTGGGAAACATCCATACACTCTCATTCACACACATACACTATGGACAATTTAGCTTACCCAATTCACCTATAGCACATGTCTTTGGACTGTGGGGGAAACCAGAGCACCCGGAGGAAACCCACGCGAACATGAGGAGAACATGCAAACTCCACACAAAATGCCATCTGGCCCAGCCGGAACCAGCGACCTTCTTGCTGTGAGGCAACAGTGTTAACAAGTGAGCCATCATGTCGCCCCCATAAATACCCCACAATCATTTTTTTTCATCAAATATTTATACATATTTTAAAGGAATGTGTAGTAGAATTGTTGAGTTTCTAGTAAATAAAAACTTTTTTTGTGTAAATATGTATATTGTGTATTACTTTTTGTATATTTATAAGTTATTTTTCAATAGGAAACTATCAAGATTAAATTTTAAGATATCAAAATATGGTTTAGGTTTAAATCTTTAAGTATTTTGTTTAGAAATTTTACACAATCTAAAAAGCATTGTACTGCAATATCATATAATGTACTTTTTTTTTTTTAAAATAAATAGACAAAATGTACACCTTAACACTGTAAACACAGTTGATATTGCATTTGTCTGCTGTTATTTCATCAGTTTATGCACATTATGTTTCATACAAATGTAAACATGTAAACTCAATTTTAATACTACCACCTTGCTCAAGCTTACAATGCCACTGAATTACAAGAACAAACAGAAACAGACATTTATTCTCTCTTTTCCCCCTTCATTAGGAAGTGTGTGTTAAACAAGCACATTCAAAGACGGTTGCTCTCACTTTACGCCTGACTGACACTCAATGATACACACGTCACTAATCATCATCATTAACCCTCTTGACTCTCTGTCTTCTGGTACAACTTTACAAAACAAACTGATGTACACCACATACAGAATGACGATCAGAAATCTCCAGTGAAAATATATCTATCTATCACCACTATTAGCTCTTTGCTGGACTGAAGAGCACAGCACAGATTAATTAAATGGCCATATTGGCTTGCCTCGGGGCAGACTCTTACAGTAGAAGCAACGCTGCCTCCAAAGGGGGAGGAAACATACCTCGAGTCTGCTGTTGTGGCTGCTTCACTCATGCTATACGGCTTACACCATGCAGAGGAGTATATTTCAGTATCAGGGATTATGCCCTTCAAGCAGACTCAAAGAGATTATGCCATCTAGACAGACTACGGCAGACTAATCTATTTTAATAGACTTTTCCTTGTCTGAAAATGAAGAGTGGGCTTTTGTGATTACAGACACGAAAGTGCACAACAGCCCCCAAAATATATATTAAGGAGGTAGTTAATTTGAAGTCTGCTGTTGTCTGTCTTCAGTCTGAGATGCGAACGGAGTAGAATTGCTTAATAAACAGAGATTTAGCTGTCGCGGTGAATTAGGGAAGCTGTTGAGAACTAATCAAGTGTAATAGGCTTGTGAGTTTCACTTGTAGTTTCATGGGTCTATATGTGATTTGCTAACAACTAGATTCAGTATCAGTTTGTTTAATCTCTCAGGGTTAAAAGAAGTTTTGTTTTTAGGTTGAAGTAATGTGCTATGCTACTACTAAAAATGTTGGGTTCTGCACAATTTCTTCTTGTTGTCCCAACACAAATTAATTAACTCAATTGTTTTTACAAATTTAAGTGGATTGAACTTAAAACAATTAAGTTATACCTAAAAAACTCAAGGATTGTGTTGATTCAGCTCATTTAAAATAAGTAATTCGAACTAGCAGCAAAAAATCTATTTTTGAGTGAAAACAGCATACTGCTGAAATGTGCAGTAGGTGATTGTCTTCAGAAACATTTTTGCTGTGCTGGTTGAAAGTCTTTTCACATTCCAATAGTAATGATTAAAGTAAATGATCTAAATGTATTAAATGTGTTTTTATATTCAGGGTAAATCATATAAGACTAAAAAATGTTCATCCAATTAAAAATTGTCGGGTCGACAATTCCCATAATTCTGATAAGTAGCCCAATCTGTGCAGTCATTCACGCAGATCCGCCGTTTGTGCGTGCGTCGTGTTCACGTGCTTATGAGAGAGTGTAAAACAAATGCTAAATCAGAACTTTTTAAAATCCTGAATAAATATTGGAGTTACTTTTGCACGCTGGAGGAAGGATGACACCATGGCTGAAGTATTTCTTTTAGACAGGTATGTTATGTTTTAAAACTATTTAAGTCACACAAAGCTGATGTAGATTTTGTTGTTACGAATGAGTTATATGCACAGAAGTGTTGTTCAGCCACTGAAATCTTTCAGCGAAAAATTCATGTGACTTTTCAGTTTCAAAAGGTACCTATTACAGCATCGATAATGTAGATTTTTATTTAGTTTAACAACAAAACAGAAGTAAATAGTGCTATTCTGCCTATTTTTGAACAATGACAACCTGCGTCTCTATATTGTTTACCATGCTACTTTGAATATTCGGTCTGAAATAGCATGTAAATGTGACTTAGTAATAAGCGTAATTCCTGCACCCCACCGGTGTAACCACTAAGCATATAGTAGTCGCTTTGGGACAAAGAGCGTGAGAAAAGAGACCAGCGATCCTTGTATGCATGAAATATTACACATTAAAACAAGTTTTGCTTGCTACACTGAAAACATGCTAGATATAATACAGTTTTTCATTCAGAATTGTAGTATTAAGTACTATAAAGTTTTCTAACTGGCGAATGACATGATCTGGTGGGTTGTCTACTGTCATCTTTAAGGTGTGTGTTCATGTTTTAGGAGGCGTGGCTTTGGACGGCAGGGGTGGGGCTGTGTTTCAAAGATATTATGCTAACCGGTTTGCATTTTGGCAGATCACCTACTACACCTTTAAGTACTGTATGGTGTTACATTTGAATGTAATCCTTGTTTTGTTAACTGTTAAAATAGAGTATATTGTGTACACTAGTCAACAACTGAAGTGGACTTTTATTAGGGTTGCCCTAAAACCAAAATGTATACCTGTTTTGTTCTTTAGACATCTTGTTTTAACGGGTTTTAGGACAACCCTAATAAAAGTTTTTGATCCACTTCAAATGGTTATTACGAATATGGGCAATCTGAACAAAATATTGATGTATTACACTTGCCATGTTGTCATTATCAAGACTTACCTGTGTTAGCTGCAATTTTGACAGTCAACTAATATGGCAAGCTATTTTAACATGTAATCTACAAAATTTGCATTTATGCTTATGGAACTTGTACTTATTTTTAAATGTCATTGACATCCATGAAGTTGGATCTTCGAAGTTGGGAAAATCCCCAAAACTATGCTATTCATTTGTGCTACTTTTGTTCTGGTTTGGTGTCTGAGAGGGGGTGACACGGTGGCTGAGTGGTTAGCACTGTCGCCTCACAGCAAGAAGGTCCCGGCTGGGCCAGTTGGCATTTCTGTGTGAAGTTTGCATGTTCTCCACATGTTCGCATGGGTTTCTTCCAGGTGCTCCGTTTTCCCCCACAGTCCAAAGACATGCGCTATAGGTGAATTGAATAAACTAAATTGGCCATAGTGTATGAGTGTGTTTGGATGTTTTCCAGTACTGGGTTGCAGTTGGAAGGGCATCCGCTATGTAAAACATATGGTGGATAAGTTGGCAGTTCATTCCGCTGTGGCGACCCCTCATGAATAAAGGGACTAATCCGAAAGAAAATGGTGTCTGAGATATTAAACATTATATATTGATTGTGTAATGTCATTCTCCATCCCATGTAGCTCCAACTGATCCAAATCAATGCAGTTAGTTTGTTCTGGATTTGTTGCATTAAAACAAATGCTGTATCTATTTTCCTTGTTTATAATCAAATTATTTCAGGAGCCGTGATGCCACTTCACCCCAGTTCTTCTAAATCGCACAAAACTGATGTCATTCCTTTATGATTGATTTGTACTGGTTTGTACTGTTAAAACAAATGCGGTACCTACAGTGTTTTCTTTATTTAGATATAATCAAAAAGTTATCGAGAGCGGTCACGTAATGCTCCATCTCAGTTGTTTTAACTTGCACAAAACCAGTGTTGTACATTTGTGCTCGATTAGAGGTAATTTGTGCTGTTAAAATGAACATCAAATCGGCTTTCGCCACCAAGCTGTTATACTGTAATGACTTGTTGTATATGTACGCCAAACTCAAAATTAAGTATTTGTATATTGAGTAAATTACATCCAATCAATGCAACCACATGAAAGATGCTATCTCCGACCATAATGCTTAATGCATGATATGTTTGCCTTGAATGTGCAGAATTCACCTCATTTGCATCTATAGCGCAAGTTGTGTGATTTATTTACTTTTGTATAATGTGTGTGGGCGACGCAGTGGCGCAGTAGGTAGTGCTGTCGCCTCACAGCAAGAAGGTCACTGGTTTGAGCCTCGGCTGGGTCAGTTGGCGTTTCTGTGTGGAGTTTGCATGTTCTCCCTGCGTTCGCGTGGGTTTCCTCCGGGTGCTCCGGTTTCCCCCACAGTCCAAAGACATGCGGTACAGGTAAATTGGGTAGGCTAAATTGTCCGTCGTGTATGAATGTGAATGAGTGTGTATGGATGTTGCAGCTGGAAGGCCATCCGCTGCGTAAAACATGTGACGGATAAGTTGGTGGTTCATTCCCCTGTGGCGACCCCAGATTAATAAAGGGACTAAGCCGAAAAGAAAATGAATGAATGAATAATGTGTGTGACCTGCGTCATGTGGCATTATGGCAACGCTCATTCAGCCAAAGCCTGTTTGTGAAAGGCTAAGTGCATTGTATCAATCGCAAAACTTTGATAGATGCAGCTTATTCCCTCAAGCATTCTCTCTATCTCTCTCTTCAATTTTAGATAGATGAAAACCACCCCAAATGGGAAACAATCTTATCACAATCATTTAATGATTTGTCCAAATACATAGTGTATACAGTGATCCCTCGCTATTGACCTAATTCTTCAATGCGGAAGTGCGCTCGTTTTTGCGATTGTTTTAGAACTTCCGATTCAGTTGCCTATGAGAGAAATGACTAGGAATAATAAACGGCTGAAACGGTCAAACTACTTGCTCTACAAACACGTGTTTGTATGATTATACAGACAAAATAGAATAATATAATAAGAAAACCTCAGTTTGCAACATCAAACAGCAGAACGAGCTGTTTTTAACGTCTAAAAATGAATGGAAGTGAATGAGACCGGAAGTCTCGTGCCAAAATTATTCAAATGACCACGCCCACTCGTACGCGGAGAATAAGGTGAATAACATGGTTCATTTTTCATGGACTTGCAGTTTCGCAGATTTTTTTTGTGTGCATTTTGACATGCTTTTTTCAGCGCATAGTGTTCTGCGTCCTGACTGGCTGTAGTAGACCATTGTCAATCGATCTCCTCCATGCCGTGTCTCCTGTACAGTACAGAATGTGTCCAGCCTGCCAAATTTACATTGATCGCTAGCAGTGTGACTTTACTGTACTGTACTGTACTGTGTGTTTGCAAGTTTTCTCTCCACAATGTCGACGAAACGTTCTGCACCGTCAAAGGCACCTGCGGTAGGACCCAAAAGGCAGAGGAAGATGCAAACCATTTCACGGAAAGTTGGACATGCTAAAGAAAGGTAGAAGTTATGCGGCTGTAGGGCACCATTACAGAATAAATAAATGAAGATCAAATGGTTTTGATCTTTGGTTTCATTCTGTAATACTGGACTTTTTTTTGTACAAATATTTAAACTTTGAGAGTGTTTAAACAAAAGAGAAAAGTGTGAGAATGTTAATGCCTGTCTGAGAAAAGTGTATAAAGTGTGTAGTAAGGGTTTTACAGCCTTAAAACATCTACAATAATTGTAAAAAATAAAGCTGACTACTTCGCCAATTTCGCCTATTGCGGGTTATTTTTTTAGAACGTAACTATAACGAGAGACCATTGTATTTAATAGGTGGTCTACTAGCAATGAAAGTAGTAGACCTAGCAAATAAATGAGAATGTCAGATTAAATACACTAGTGTTTTTTCAAGAGGTAGTTACTAAAGAATAAACAAAAAAATAGTACTTAATGCTAGATTTAAAATAAACACTACAGTTAAATGTAACAAAAAGTCCCAAACTTGTTTCTTATTTCTGAAACTGATTTCTTGAGGACTTTAAATGTTAAAACCGCTTGCCATATAAAGTCAAGCTGTGCAACTGGTTTGCTACTCCAAGAGCATTGCGCATGTGCTCTCCTTGAAATGCATGGAAAGTTTCCAAAAACAAACAAACAAAAAGGTCCAATGCATGTGCATTGTCAATGCAATGTGCATGCAGAATACTTAGAATATTTACAATGTAAAACGCAACGAATTTACTTTTCCATGTGGTATAACTATTACCTACTAAACGTGCAAGTACAGTATGTTATTCGAGTCCAGCTCGGCTCAAGTTGCAGTGGGAGTCGTTACACTTTTTTGTTGAGTTTCTGTTGCTACAGCAACCGTTTTGCGCGGCAGAAATCTGTATAACGTTAGGCAAGATTTGGGCCACAGCATTTTATTAAACATGGACGCTGTCGAAAAGAGGATACACAGTATTGCGGATGAAGCCGAGGATGCGCTGATTTCACAAGAGATTGAGGAAATACATCGGTAAGACGTTTTGTTGTTGCTGCTTACATTAACATTACCTTTCAAACAAGCATGTAAAGTTGTCTAAGACCACAGAACCATGACCAACTTCAGCTCACGTTTTGCTGGTGAACTGTGATGATCTTCCAGATTCTTCGCGCTCTTTTTTTGCCTCGGCAGGTACTCTCTGTCAAATCAGCTGAGGACAGGTTTGTTTGGACGAGATGTGTGTATTCAAACCGACGAGTCGGAGCTGCCAAATATAAAGACTCTCGCTGCCAACGCCGAAGAGCTCACGAAGGTCAGTGTCTGCTGTAGTTACATCAATAGTCAGCTTAGTCTCTGTATAGCACTTAATTTTTTTAACCACAAACAAACATAGGAAGTAATCTGTCGCTGTCAGTCAAGCTGAAACCTTCGTTATAAATGCCAGTTTGTTTTGCTTTTAAAAAGCCGCTGATAGTCAGTGCATTCCGCTAGATATACTGAGTGAATTCATTCATGCTGCTTGGCTTTTCATCTTATTAGTTAAGTTCAGCCCTGAGTGGCTCACTGTGGGCTGCCCAGGTCACCCGCTGAGAGGGCATATGGTGGCTTTGTGGTGAAGAACAGTGCCTTCACAAGGAATCCTCTAGCCTGCAGAGTTAAACATATTGATTAGCAGGCTTGTGGCTGAATAAGTGCTCTAAATGCATGTTCTAGTTCTATCACTCACATCTTAGAATGGTTAAGACTTCCTTTACATTCATGTGATAGCCACATTAAACACAAAATCATTAATTTATGGTTGGAAAATGTATCTTCCCTACTTAATCGAAAGAAAAAAAGAGAGATAGGCCTACTTATTTGAATGTAGAGTAGAAAGGTTTGGTTTTAAAAAAAAATTATTTTGAAGATGATTTTGCCCATTTGAATATAAGAAGATAACATTGTTGTTGCTAGAGCAAATATATTTTGCAGTTCTGTTTCATAACCAGTTTTACCATATTTGATTTGATAACAGGAGATTTGTGTGTTAAAAGAACACACTGAAAAGAAGCTGAAAAGGATACAGTTTCAGTATGAGACCAAACTGCAAGAAGAATCAGATGCCCTATATGAAAATTTGACTGAAAAGATCAATAATGTGGAAAACTGTCATAAAGAGGTTTGTATACATTGCTGCACATATCTTGTTACCAATAATTATGTTGTTTTCTAACCTCACTTCAATTTCTACCCTCAATTCACTTAATCTTTTTTATTATCAGAAATTATCAGTTCTTCGGAGAAGCTATCAGCAGCAGCTCTCTAATGCTGTGCAGGTGATAAGAGCCAGCTATAAGGTGAGGTTTTAATGAATCTGGAATATCAACAACAGGTGATTTTGTGATGCAAATATTAAGATGACATTTACTATGCAATCTTGCATATAAGAATAAAGATGAGGTGGATCTGGATTGTGATGATACTGAGGGAGCAGTAAAAGACCTTCTGAATGAGCTTCAAGAGAAGAACCTGAAGATTGAGTGCATGGGTGAGCAGCTGAAGAAATATGAGGTATGAACTCACTGCTGTACAACACAGAAAACAATGATCCATTTAATTTGTACACAACCTGACAAAAGCCTTGTTCTTGATCCCAGTTGTTAGAGTAACAAATAATAACTTGACTTCTAGTTGATCATTTGGAAAAGTGGCAGAAGGTAGATTTTTCTGATGAATCATCTGTTGAACTGCATCCCAATCATCACAAGTACTGCTGAAGATCTATTGGAATCCGCATGGACCCAAGATTCTCACAGAAATCTGTTTTAAGTGAAGTTTGTTGAAGTAAAAATCATGGTTTAGGGTTACATTCAGTATGGGGGGCTGCAAGAGATCTGCAGAGTGGATGGCAACATTAACAGCCTGAGGTATCAAGACATTTGTGCTGCCCATTACATTACAAACCACAGGAGAGTGCAAATTCTTCAGCAGGATAGTGCTCCTTCCCATACTTCAGCCTCCACATCAAAGTTCCTGAAAGCAAATAAGGTCAAGGTGCTCCAGGATTGGCCAGCCCAGTCACCAGACATGAACATTATTAAGCATGTCTGGGGTAAGATGGAGGAGGCATTGAAGATGAATCTAAAGAATCTTGATGAACTCTTGGAGTCCTGCTAGAACGCTTTCTTTGCCTTTCCAGATGACTTTTTTAATAAGTCATTCGAGTCATTACAGAGATGTATGGATGCAGTCGTCCAGGTTCATGGGAGTCATACACAATATAAATTTTTTTTCCACTGCACCATGACTTTATATTCTATACTGGATATTATTTCTGTTAAATGACAAGATTTTTGTCTAAGCAAAGTCAGACCTTACTGTCCTAATTAAATAATTAAAAATCAAGGCATGATCATATTTTATTTAGGTAAAATAAGCGTAATCTAGAGGCCTTTGCCTTTCATATAAGCCACTTCTGATACCAAATGATTAACTAGAAGTCAAGTTATTATTTGTTGTTCCTAAAGGTTGGATAGGTGACAAGACTTTTGTCATCTAGTGTATAATGGAGAATTGCTAATAAAAGCAATGAAGGGATACAGTAAAAATAGGTGTGTGTGTGTAGCAATTAGTGTCGCATCCTTTAATAATTATTCTGTTAAGATGGTTTACTGTTCAATAATGTTTTTTAAACATTTGTTTAATATTTGCTTAATTTGATTAATTGAGCGTCACGGTGGCTCAGTGGTTAACACTGTTGCCTCACAACAAGAAGGTCGCTGATTCTAGCCTCGGCTAGGTCAGTTGATGTTTCTGTGTGAAGTTTGCATGTTGGGCACGCGTGGGCTTCCTTCGGGGACTCCGGTTTCCTCCACAGTCCAAAGACATATAGGTCTTTGGACTGTGGAGGTATAGGTGAATTGGGTCGTAGTGCTAAATTGGTCGTAGTGTATGTCTATGAATGCGAGAGTGTATGGGTGTTTCCCAGTGCTGTGTTGCGGCTGGAAGGACATCCGCTGCATAAAACATATGCTGGATAAGTTGGCAGTTCATTCCACTGTGGCGACCCCTGATGAATAAAGGGACTAAGCCGAAAGAAAATGAATGAATGAATTCTGATTAATGTTCTTGTCTAAACTATGGTATATTTTTCAGGGTTTTTTTCAGGGTTTGCTTAATGTTCAAAAGAACTACATTAAATTATAGGAGAAAGGAACATTTATTTTTTATCTTTTGATCTCTTACATCATTGTAATTTATCATCCTTGTTGAATCAATTAAATTTGTTTCATGCAAACATATATTTATAATTTATTAATATAAATGATTACACTTTTCATTCTTTAATAGAAGCCTTGGCATTAAAGCATTGCTTGGCCAGTGGAGCTTTTAAAATAATGACGTCAATATGATTCTTGATTGCTTAAATCTCATCCCGCTTGTGTTGTCATTGACCAACAGGATGGTAATTATTATTTAGTCGCCTACTCTAGTATGGCCTGAAGTGCACTTGGGAGTGGCCCGGCCCATGACAATACACTAATAAGCAGGTTCTTGCTTTCCACAAAGTGAAATCAATTACTCACCTTTATGCCCTTGAGTAAGGGGTTTACATGCAGCATGAATGAGCTATCAGGTGCCAATAAGTGAGGTGTCTATTATTGGCCTTTTTTAATAGACTGGCCCTCACACTCCCAGCCTGAGAGAGATATCTCTCACCCTTAGTGTCTGAGCTCTGTCCAACCAAAACGGCTCCTTGTGTAGGCAGATGGCCGGGAGAACAGCCATACAAAACCTGCCACTCAAAGTGTAACAAATGAGCGCAGCCCGGCGGAGTTTGAGCTTTGTTCATTGTGCTAATGAGAACTCTCACAACCACAGGAGAGATGCATGGATAATCACCTGTAGTTCTGGTACTGCAGCAGATGGTGGAGCCAGAGTTAAAGGTTGGGGTGTTCAAACAGGTCAAGGTCTTTTTTCCCCCCTTTGAGTAACTTTGAATGAATTCATAATAAGAATTTAGTATTAAGTAATTTAGTATCTTTTCCTCTTACTTGCATTTGACAAGAAATGAATGCAATGTAACAGGGAGGGAAGGATAATGTGACAGTCTTCTGTCATGTTGGATGCACTGATGTCTGATGCACTGATGTCCGATCCTGTTTGTGACAGAGTCACAATCCGTCTTTCGGATGAGACGTTAAACCGAGGTCCTGACTCTCTGTGGTCATTAAAAATCCCATGGCACTTCTCGTAAAGAGTAGGGGTGTAACCCCGGTGTCCTGGCCAAAGTCCCTCAAACGGCACTTACCCATCATGGCCTCCTAATCATTCCCATCCATCGAATTGGCTCTATCACTGTCTCTTCACTCCACCAATAGCTGGTGTGTGGTGAGCGCACTGGCGCCGTTGTCCTGTGGCTGCCGTCGCATCATCCAAGTGGATGCTGCACACTGGTGGTGGTGTGGAGAGACCCCTCATGATTGTAAAGCGCTTTGGGTGTATGGCCATACACAATAAATGCGCTATATAAAAATATACATTACATTACATTAGTCCTCTGGTTGATGATTTACATCTTGTCGTCATCGTTTGACTGTCACACTTAGGGACTTGCGTTGATAACTAGGCATAGGACGATACTCATTTCAAGGTTTGGAAAAGTCAAGGTTTTAAAACTGCCAAAAATTTTTGCTCTACCCTTCCTAAGGTATGTGTAAGATTTTTTTTATTTTATTTTATTTTTTCAGAAAAGATATCCAAAGATGTCGTTTTAAATTTGTGTTTTTGAAACTAATGAAGACAGCAGAAGGCGTCGCAGTGGCACAGTGGGTAGCACAATTGCCTCACAGCAAGAAGGTTGCTGGTTCGAGCCCCGGCTGGGTCTGTTGGCATTTCTGTGTGGAGTTTGCATGTTCTCAATGTGTTCGCGTGGGTTGCCTCCGGGTGCTCCAGTTTCCCCCACAGTCCAAAGACATGCGGTATAGGTGAATTTAATAATCTAAATTGGCCGTAGTGTATGAATGTGAATGCAAGAGTGTATGGGTGATTCCCAGTGTTGGGTTGTGCCTGGAAGGGCATCCGCTGTGTAAAACATATGCTGGATACGTTGGCGGTTCATTCCGCTGTGGCGACCCTTGATTAATAAAGGGACTAAGCCGAAAAGAAAATGAATAATGAATGAATGAATAAATGAATGAAGACAGCAGAAGTCAATGATTTATTTGCATTATTTAGTATGACATGTTTACTGCTCCCAAATATTTTAAATGTTTCTTAAATAAAATATATTGGCTGCGAAACCACCTACTACTCAGTAGGTACTGCATTTGAATTTAAACCTACTAATCGGCCGTTAGAAAAGTACGTTCTATACAGTATGAATGTGAGAAGTATGAATGGAATTCGGACGTACTACATCCGCCAATTTGTTATCATCACATGACCTACCTGCGTTAGTTGCGTCGCTTCACTCCCATTTATGAATTCTCTCGCGGGGCATCATAGGATAGTGCAGCATGCATGGGATGCGCACTTCAGAATCTCGCCGAAAGTAGTAAGTCATCCGGGTACTTCTCGCATACTGGTTTTCGAATTCTATGAATTGATAACACTTGACTCTTTATTTGGGTATTAGGCTAAATCTAAATGTGTAATAAACATCTGGGTTTCTTTGCTATGTTATAAATTGGAGATTTTCGTTTATTGTATCCACTTATATGCGTCTTGCCAAAGCTTATAGCAACCCAGGCCCATTCTGAAAACGTACCTCTATATACATTTCTGGAGGCCGTGAAATACGTCCTAGGAGGTACGTATTCTTGCAGTTTTTGTTTTCGCGAATCCACAAGAGGCTGCTGAGTACGCTTTTCAGATCTCAAATTTTTCTCGCGAGTGCCATTCGCACCTGCTGTTCTCGCATAAACCCACCAGAGGCCGCTGTTGACTGACTGTTTGACTGACTGACCGACCAGTCGACTGACCCACCCTCCTCCTTCCCTAAACCCAACCAATTTTATCGATTGACCCGCCCACCCATTTCCCTAAACCCAACCAACAATTTGCAAAAACAATCCAGAAAAAGAAAAGCCCTCGTCTGATTTTTACCACGTTTTCAGATTTACCACATTCTCACCCTGTTATTTACTTGTTTATTTTATTTTTTGGATTCTGTTTTTGTCTTACCTGCTTTCTGGAACTTTTCTTCACCGGACTTGAACCCCGTCGTCATGGTCAACTCTTCTCTGCCGCTCAAGTCCGCCGACGTACATGACGAGCTAACTGGACAAACTGGTTCCAGCGGGAAAGCCGTCCACACGGAGTTAAGCGGTCAGCTGGTAAATGCGAAATGGAACGGCGTCATACCGCCCTGTAGCCATACGTACCTCTGACTACATAATTTGCGATCTCCAGAAATGTATATAGGACTACGTTTTCAGAAAGAGCCTGTGTTGGCTTATAGGCTATTCACACCAAGGACTATAGTTCACCCCAAAATGAAAATTATGTCCACATTAACTAACTCTTTACTTATCTCTAACTTTTACAAGTTTTTTTTTATTCTAATGAACACAGAGGAAGATATTTTGAAGAAAAAAATCATTGACTACCATAGTATGAAAAACAAATACCTTGGAAGTCAATGGTTACAGGTGTTTGGCTTTTCTTCAAAAGAAGGTGAACTATCCCTTTTATTATACCAATTAATATATAAAACAATTGCTTTGATAGCAATAACAAGCCCCTTATTAACATCTATCTGTAAAAACTATACTGAATTAGGCTAACTGGGATTTGTAATTGTATTTACACACTGCTCTGATTACTTCTATTACTTTATTACTGATTTCTACTATTACATACTAGTGAGTCACTTTGGATAAAAGGTCTGTCAAATGGTTAAATGTTAATGTAAAGTACTCAAACAGTTAAAGGCCCATTTACATCATACCAACAGGCAGCAATCGCTCTTCATGGGGTTTGTTTGGGTCAGTGTGATACCCCTTGTTGGTGTCTATTGGCATTTGTCTGAGTTTGTTTTCGCTGAATTGTCACTTGTTGGGTTTAGAAGTGACGTTCTGTAATCTTGTGATTATCCTTGTTTGTAGGCGGTGTGAATTGGCTTTAAAGTGACAGACGACTGCAGTATGCATTATTATAAACAGAACATTACTATGCGTTATTGTGGATGCTAATATAGTCATTGTTCTTGGTATGACCGTGCCTTTATTCAAGATCCCACTAAATGCGATAAAAAAAATGCAAATAAACTTATACCAATCAAAACCTCTTTATGATTGCAGTTTACTTTCCTCATGAATGAAAGAGAGAGAAGAAAGTGCAGAAAGAAAACCCTTTGAAAGCCTTTGAACGCCTGCACAATCTTAAGTGTGACAGGCATGCAAAGGCCCTGTTAATGTTCAGGGCATGAATGGTGGATGCGGTACAAAGTAGAGGGCCAACTGCGTGGATATCACAGGAACCTGATGGGCTCCATGCGGCTCCCAGTCTGCAAACTTCAGCGCACTGACATGTGATGTGATCCTGGTGACACTGGCAGCGCTGCCACTGAGGGACAGCACAAAGGCAACAAGCCCCCCCCTGGAAACAGTGCTCTCTGCGAACCCCCTGGGGCTGCTCAGCCATCCTCCAGTCCCCCCTCACAGCCTGCCTCTGCCCAGCTTGTTAGAAAGCAGAGCCCAGACTGTGGGTGGATAGGCCCCAGCTGCCTTCCCTGACTTCCAGAATAAATTGACCTGAATGACAGGGGCACACAAACAGTATGATATGTATTATTCCTGTCAATAAAAATGTCCCCATGAATTATGGGCTTTGTATGTAATGTACTGCCGTCTTTCTTCCGGGCAAGAAGAAAAGGCCGAAAGGGAGATGAGGAGAAAAATAAAAGAAGAAGAGATCGCCTTCTTCTAAGCGTGTTTGCTTTTTTTGTTTCTCGCTTTTTATTATTCAGGGGGAAATGGTAGGAGGCAGAAAGTTGTACGATTGCTTTGTGCCTGAATGGCACTCATATTTGCCACGCAGCTTGAGCGGCGTGGCTTTTGTTTTGCGCTGTAAAGGGAAAGTTAAAAAGGACTTGTGTCATTTTTCAGATCGCCTCTGAGGGAGCGGAGGACCCCGAAAAAAGCAGACTGAAGTCAGAGAATGAAAAGCTGAAAGATAACATTGACTCGTTGCACATCGAGCTGGAAGAAATTCACCAAGCTCTGGAATCCAAAGAGCAGAAGCTGGGTAATGTGTCATTCATTAGGTTGCATTTAAAAGAGGGGTCATGAACTACCTTTTTTTTATTTGACATTTTATTAAGATTTTGGTAACACTTTAGTTTAAGCACCAATTCCGTCTTTTACTTGGAGTATTACCTGCCTATTATTAAGATATTGGCTGTTTATTAGTACTTATAAAGCAGGGATTCTTAATGTCTACATTAAAAGGTCTAAATCAGATTTTTTTATTAAAGGTCCGGTACAATTTATATTACATAACTTGTTTTTAATAAACATCCATAACATGCATCACAAGTCGACATTATTTATTTTTCTTTAAATAAAGTGGCATTTGCATTCAAAACGCATTAAATAAAATGCAAATGTGGCAAAACCACTAATCTAAGTGCATTTTTGTACAAAACACAACAAAAGGTAGGTACAATAGTATTTGGATGCAGCCATGATGTGGCAACCTGAGAATGCATCTCAAGAGATGCAATGTCAGACACAATGCACCCAGTGGAGCTAGTGACATCACTGTGAGGAGTAGGGTTAGGTGTGGGCATTAAAAAGCATTGCATACAGGCATTAGGAATGTAGAATAAGATCATACTTTATAATATGATCTTACTCTACATTCCTAATCCTACCCAATACCCAAAACTCAACTTCTACCTTATTAACTATTAATAAACAGTGAATTAATAGTCTAAAAGTCTTAATGATTTTTTAATGATTTGGTAATAGCTAGAATTACACCTTAAAAAATGTGACGAAGATTTTTATATATTAGTAAAGTTTGAAGTTTTAGCCAGTTTGCTGTCCTGTTTTATCTTCCTTCATTAGAACACACAGTACAATGGAGCATGGTGAATTGTAGACATTGAAATAAATGTCCACTGATATTATTGGCTAACTCTTTATTTTTGTAGGTTTTTCACCTGCATGCTTAAAAAGCAACATTCTTGATAGGATGCTGCTGAGATTTAGGTTTAAAAAAAGCTTAAATATTGAATACATATCAAACGATCTGTACTAAAAAACAATGCAATAGTGACCACATAATAAAACCACTTTCTCAAAAAGATCCAATATAGTTGGCACAGGATTGTTCAGCAAACAAACAATCATCCACACTTTCCTAATGTTAGTATCAGGAAAGATGGCAATGCAAAGACCTACCATTGCACAGTGTATTGTTATAGTTGGTTTCTGAGTAGTCCATGTGTTTGTCATGCAGAACTAAACAAAAATGGCATTGGCATTTAGCCACACTATAATGCAATAAAGTGACACATTCACAACATTTCACTTTGGCAGATTTTTAGCAAGATTTTTAACAAGATAGTTTTGAGTTTTGAAACGTATTGGATGCAGAGTGACGTCTCATATGTCAAAAGATCAAGGGAATTTTGACTTCTCAGTTCATGACCCCTTTACAAATGTTTCCAGTGGGTTTTGGGCCAAAAACAAACATTTGTCATGAATGCTTGTTTTGGAAATATATACTTATTCCCTTATCTGTGTCGGTGTGTGAGGTAGTTCGCATTCAGAGCGCAATGTTTGAGGACACTTGTTAGACCATAGCTATCATCTCACACTCTGTGGGAGCCTGAGAGGAGAAAGCAAACATAAAACAGGTGTATTCTCAAGGGTCAGGCCTTTATCTCTCATAGTGTTTGATGTTCATTCATTGCATATGTAACTTTGGTAACCGTCTGACTATTTTACGCCACTGTTTTTGGTGATTATGCTCAAACACATCTATTTTTGAAATGCATTTTATTGGTACATAAACTCCTTTTATGTATCTCTATTCAGAATCCGAAGAACCATCTGCTAAAACGTTTTGCATTGGCTGTGACTAAAGATAAGAGCTGTCCAGGTCTTAAGTCTCTATGGAAATAAAAGCACTTGGGCATTAACACACACTTGGCCCTTGAACTTATTGGTTTGTGTTTGGTCAGTGCATGTGAGTGGACGTGTCAACAGCAGTGCTCCAGGTCAGAAGCTTGTCAGGGCCTGGAGCCCGAGCAGGTCATGCAGGCCAGGATTGGGCTTCAGTCCACTGACCCAAGCTGCAAAAGATGAACAAAGACAATTGGATGACCTGTCGTTGTGCTCCTGATGTCAGTCTTTGTGTCTTTTTTCAAATATTGTGAGAAGTTGGGGGAGTAAATATTGCACTGGTTCATCTTTTCAAAACAAATGTTCTCTCTTTCTTTTGTTCATAGCTTTGGATTTGGAACAGCTCAAACTAGAGGCAGATGACAGCAAAAAGGCACTTCAAAAGGTAATATACACAAAGCCCAAAGCATCCTAATTAACGTATTGTTTTTGTTTTATTTATAGCACTTCAATTTTCATTTATTTCAGATGATAGGTCAACATGAGCAATTAAAAATGGAGTTAAAAGTTGAAAGAGAAAGCTGCATAGAAAAGGTGAGATTTCATATTGTTAAAGAGGTGTTTTGGATTGACCACAAGTTCGACTTAAACGTTTGTTTATCGTTGGTGCTTATAATGTAATACGACAGTAGGAAAAACTAAATGTTAAGATGCTTTCTCGTTAGTACCTTTTAGTCACGTTAACATAATTTTACTCAGCACGAAAAAAGTTTTCATTTATCCAATTAAAAAAATTAGGGTAATGGTTCACATTTAAATTTGTTCACTTGAGCCAATGAAAAGTAAATAATTTGCTCTAAACAATATTTTTTAATAACATGAAAGTACAAAGCATGTTGTAATACTTGCTGTACGTAGGGGCTTAAATCACAGAAACCAACTCAAACATAAACACATACATTTATAACAAAACAACCCATTTAACTAATATAACACATAGGACCCTATCCTACACCCAGCTCAATAAGGTGCAAGATGTGTTTCGCACGATTTGTTGCTATTTTCAGACCAATGCAACCCTAATTTTCACTTCTTGTGCCACGTTGTTTATATAGTAAATCCATTTGAGGTGCTTTGTGGACTCATGGTTGTTCCAGTCTAGAAGGGAGGTGTGTTAGGCGCATTGTTGGCACGTTGCTATTTTGAAGAACTAAAATAGACTGCGCAGTGGACCAGTTGAAAGCTGGTCTAAAGTTCAGCGCAAAGTGCGTTAGTTGAACACCTTAAACACGTACACATTCCTTAATACATACAGGATGTACAGCAATACACAAATATCTTTACAAATGAAAAATAATTAAAGGATTAAAATATTACAAAAAGTATTATTTTCTACATGAATACAGTATAAAAACACTACCTCATGTCTTCTTCATCTCGGGGGGCTTTTTTAGTTTATTCATGACAATTTGCTTTTGTATAATGTTATTATTTTTATTATTATTAGTAGTAGTAGTAGTAGTAGTAGTAGTATTTATTATATGCATATTTATATTTGTTTAAAAAAATATAATGCAAAACACACCCATAACTCATTAAGAGAATAAGCACAACCCCGTTTGACCATGCGTCATGACGCAAACCATATTTTTCCGTCCTTAAAAGAGCAAAAGTGGATTCAGACACACCCTTAAATATTTTGTGCCATGCACTTTGGACTTTGCGCCTAGATCCTTAAAATAGAGCCCATCAACCAACTCTAAACCATTTCCCATGATGCACCTGGCTATTGTTATGTGGGCCAGGTCATTGCTGTATGAGTAACCTTAAAACTTTACATTGGTCAAAACAAATATTTCTTAGATGAGCTCTTAATCAAAACATTTATATTTAACCATGTTTTTAACTTAAGATATATTACTTGAAAAATAAAACAAATATTAAACTGAAATGAAAGATCAATTTTTAATTGGATGAAGTACTGCTTGAATTTTTTTTTAGTGTGGAAACCTAATTTACTAAACTTTCTGTGTATACTTATTTATAATTTTGCAACTTTTTGATAAGCAAGGGTTGTTGTGCAATAGGCTAAAACAACAGTAATTGTGACTTTATCTAGCAGTTTTTAATTCTGAATTTAAATATTGCAATTGTTTGAACTTAAAAACGTAATTGCAATACAGGGAGTGCAGATTTATTAGGCAAGTTGTATTTTTGAGGATTAATTTTATTATTGAACAACAACCATGTTCTCAAGGAACCCAAAAAACTCATTAATATCAAAGCTGAATATTCTGAATATTTTTAAAAGTAGTTTTTAGTTTGTTTTTAGTTTTAGCTATTTTAGGAGGATATTTGTGTGTGCAGGTAACTATTACTGTGCATAATTATTAGGCAACTTAACAAAAAACAAATATATACCCATTTCAATTATTTATTTTCACCAGTGAAACCAATATAACATCTCAACATTCACAAATATACATTTCTGACATTCAAAAACAAAACAAAAACAAATCAGTGACCAATATAGCCACCTTTCTTTGCAAGGACACTCAAAAGCCTGCCATCCATGGATTCTGTCAGTGTTTTGATCTGTTCAACATCAACATTGCATGCAGCAGCAACCACAGCCTCCCAGACACTGTTCAGAGAGGTGTACTGTTTTCCCTCCTTGTAAATCTCACATTTGATGATGGACCACAAGTTCTCTATGGGGTTCAGATCAGGTGAACAAGGACGCCATGTCATTACTTTTTCTTCTTTTAGACCCTTTCTTGTCAGCCACGCTGTGGAGTGCTTGAACGCGTGTGATGGAGCATTGTCTTGCATGAAAATCATGTTTTTCTTGAAGGATGCAGACTTCTTCCTGTACCACTGCTTGAAGGTGTCTTCCAGAAACTGGCAGTAGGACTGGGAGTTGAGCCTGACTCCATCCTCAACCTGAAAAGGCCCCACAAGCTCATCTTTGATGATACCAGCCCAAACCAGTACTCCACCTCCACCTTGCTGGCGTCTGAGTCAGATTGGAGCTCTCGGCCCTTTACCGATCCAGCCACGGGCCCATCAAGACTCACTCTCATTTCATCAGTCCATAAAACCTTAGAAAAATCAGTCTTGAGATATTTCTTGGCCCAGTCTTGACGTTTCAGCTTGTGTGTCTTGTTCAGTGGTGGTCGTTTTTCAGCCTTTCTTGGCCATGTCTCTGAGTATTGCACACCTTGTGCTTTTGGGCACTCCAGTGATGTTGCAGCTCTGAAATATGGCAAAACTGGTGGCAAGTGGCATCTTGGCAGCTGCACGCTTGACTTTTCTCAGTTCATGGTTCAGTTCTCAGTTTATTTTGCGCCTTGGTTTTTCCACACGCTTCTTGCGACCCTGTTGACTATTTTGAATGAAACGCTTGATTGTTCGATGATCACGCTTCAGAAGCTTGGCAATTTTAAGAGTGCTGCATCCCTCTGCAAGATATCTCACTATTTTTGACTTTTCAGAGCCTGTCAAGTCCTTCTTTTGACCCATTTTGCCAAAGGAAAGGAAGTTGCCTAATAATTATGCACACCTGATATAGGGTGTTGATGTCATTAGACCACACCCCTTCTCATTACAGAGATGCACATCACCTAATATGCTTAATTGGTAGTAGGCTTTGCAGCCTATACAGCTTGGAGTAAGACAACATGCAAAAAGAGGATGATGTGGTCAAAATACTCATTTGCCTAATAATTCTGCACTCCCTGTATATACAGTGTGAAATATGTGACCCTGGACTAGTCATATGCAGTATGTCATATGTCAGTTGTATAAAATCTTTCAACTGATGTATAGGTTTGTTAGGATATGAACAATATTGGCAGATAAACAACTTTTTTTGTAAATCTGGAGTCTGAGGGTTCAAAAAAAACTAAATGCTGAGAAAAATTGCATTTAATATATCTAATTAAGTTCTTAGAAATGCATATTAATGTGATAAAATTTTTTTTTTATATGTTTATGGTAGGAAATGTCTACATGGAACATGAACTTTACTTAATTTTGAACCATTCAATGTATTTTTGGCTGTATACCCATTCAGCAAAAACTGGGTTCAAAAAATGTCAGATATTTACTCAGAATTATATACTTTTTCTTAAAAACTTTAAGTGTACTGTATATATACAATCACTGGCCACTTTATTACCAGTCGTGTAATATCGTGTTTTACTCGAACAAGTCTGGTCATTCTCCTCTGACCTCTGGCATCAACAAGACATTTACGCTCACAGAACTGCCGCTAACTGGATATTTTCTCTTTTTCTGACCATTTTCTGTAAACCCTAAAGATAGTTGAGCGAGAAAATCCTAGTAGATCAGCAGTTTCTGAAATACTCAGACCAGCCCCTCTGGCACCAACAACCATGCCACGTTCAAAGTCACTTAAATCACCTTTCTTCCCCATTCTGATACTCGGTTTGAACTGCAGCAGATCGTCTTGACCATGTCTTCTTTCCTAAATGCATTGAGTTGATGCATTGGCTGATTAGAAAATTGCGTTAGCGAGCAGTTGGACAGGTGTACCTAATAAAGCGGCTGGTAAGTGTATACGTACAAATATTGAAATTCGGACTTTTTTTCCCTCAAATTTGAGTCTACATCTCACAGTTCTATTTCTATATTTCACAATTCTAAGAACATTGTAAGGGAATGAGCAATTCTGAGAAAAAAAAAAAAAACAAATGTTAGAATTGCAAAACAGCATTTAGCATTTAGTAGTGTAAGATAAAGTCACAATTTTCTTGTTTATTTCATGTTGTGCAAACTAATTGTCATTGTTTAATACGTTTTCTTAGGAAAATTAATGTTTTTTAAATAATAAGCTTCACATTTCTCCTTTTAAATCACTTCCATTACATATTTCCTGTTTCTCCCAAATAATTCTCCTTACCAGAAATGGTTACTGTGTGACATCTAAGATAAGTAGGGCAGCATATGTCAAGTTTACAGCCCAGACAATGTTGTCCCTCATAATTTTGCACGTTTTACTCGTGTAGTAGAGAGAAGCATGCCAGCGGAGCAAATTACCATGAATTAAATACTAAGCAGCAACTGGTGCATGAGGGAGAGCTAAATCATTTTATGATATGTGATCAAGCACAGCTGAGCATATCGAGCTGACATCGTCGCATGTTGATATTGGTAAAACATTTGGCGAATGGACGTGGCGCAGCGTTTTTGACATGTATTGATATAGTATTGTTTATTTAGTGTTTTATCTTTTGTGCAGTAAAGATGAAGTGTGTGTGAAGTAGCACTGCGTGGTGTTAAGATTGGGGCCATGCCAGAGCTTTTTATTAGTGCATTACAGTAAGAACCATGTGATTAGAGAGCTTTTGTTGTGCATTTTGAATACGCTCTAAGTTGGACTGTTGCCTTGTATTCATCGGTTCTAAAGTTAAACGTAAGGTTTATTTTACTATTGAAGCTTTGCATTTAATTACAAATACCTTCAAAATGCACAATTCTTCGTTTTAAACACTGACCAAATATGCAAGATCGGGCTAGGATCGTTTTGCACAGGGTTTGCGGTTGATTGCAAGGAACAATATGCACCAAGTTCGTCCACACAATGGCTGGAATTAAAATATGAACACAGAGGACGACGTAAAAGGAGTGTGAAAGACTCTATGGTACTCAGCCATTCAATTCGGCCACACAGAATCTAGAAGGTTAAAAGTCTCCCTCTGGCCTTGCAGGGTTGCTGGGAGACAAACAGCAAGGGTCCTGTCAGAGCTGGCATAATTTACCCTGCAATTAAATGCTCATATTAGCACAGCTCTTCAGCGGAGTTAAGGAGAAAACGTATGGATATTTATTGTTTTCACTTGTTTCTTTCTTTCTTTATTTAGTTTGTTGGTTAGTTGATTTTACTTGGGTAAAAATTATGCATTTATTACACATAGAATTTAACGTGTACATTTAGAAACTAGTAATTTGTATATTTATAGTTTTTTTATAAGTAAATCATAATACTGTACTACGGCCGTGGTTTTTCATTGTAATTTCCATCGGAATTAGCATAGACTGTCATAGACATATTTACAGTCTGTTTACTGGAACTAAGATGCAGTTTGGTTACAAATATTACATAACAATAATTGTAATGTTTTGCAAAACAAAAAAAATAACATAAAGGACATAAAAGTGAGTACAGGATGAGAGAATTTACATTTTTTTTGGGTTGGTTATTACTTTTTTGTTATGGAAATAAGACATTATTTTAATGAAATGAAATGTCTTACATTAATAGAACATATAAATTATACAAATAGTTGTATGTGTTGAAACAATAAAACAACTTTGTGTTTAATTTTTATTATATATATATATATATAATAAAAATTAAACAGTATATAAATATATATATATATATATATATATATATATATATATATATATATATATATATATATATATATATATATATATATATATCTCAAATTATGTTTAACAGAGCAAGGAAATTTTCACAGTATGTCTGATAATGTTTTTTCTTCTGGAGAAAGTCTTATTTGATTTATTTTGGCTAGAATATGAACAGCTATTAATTTTTTTAAAATCATTTTAAGGTCAAAATTATTAGCCCCTTTAAACTATATATTTTTTGATAGGCCACAGAACAAACCATCTTTATAACTTACCTAATTACACTAACCTGCCTAGTTAACCTAATTATCCTAGTTAAACCTTTAAATGTCACTTTAAGCTGTATAGAAGTGTCTTGAAAATATCTAGTAAAATATTATTTCCTGTCATCATGGCAAAGATAAAATAAATCAATTATTAGAAATGTATATGTGTATGTAGAACACAGACACACACACACACACACACACACACACACACACACACACACACACACACACACACACACACACACACACACACACACACACACACACACCACACACACACACACACACACACACACACACACACACACACACACACACACACACACACACACACACACACACTTACTTTGTTTTTACTATATATTTTACTATAGCCTATTCTTATATGTAAATTTTTTGTACCTTTTACATTTTTTGCTCTTTTTTTAATATAAATATATCATAAAAGAGAGGCGTATTAGTTTCAGATCAATAATGTTCTTTCTGCTCTTCACATAATACAGACTGGACACAAAACATAGGATGGAACCAGGAAAGGGACTAATGGAGCAGGTGGTGACCAAACACACTCTATGTAGAATCCCTGGTTAAAACCACTAATGAAGACCTCCTTAAAGTAGTTTGAGCCACCAGGAGAAAAGGATTATCCATATTTAGTGTAGCAGTTTAGATTGGCCTCTTTTCAGTCTTGCACCCTTTGTTGAGCAGCCCCTTTGTGCTGTGACTGACAAACTCAATGTTAAGGTCTAGCTTGGTGGCAATGCATAAAAATGTAAAGTGAAAAAATGACGTTCTAAAAAAAATGACATTTTTCTTCACTTTATTTTGGTGACTTTGATCAATGGAGCAGAAAATCTGTTTTCATAGCCAGAGGGCTGTAAGAAAGACCTATAATAAGAGGCTGAAGCCCAGGCCAGAGTGGAGTGTGAAGCTCAGCTGGGTGTAAGCTTTGCTTCTGTGAAAAGATGCCCAAATGAGTGGCCTGTCAACCACACAACCACACTTGTCAACTGCACCATACTCTGACCACTTCTGAAGTTTTAACCTGGGTGTAAATACTTTTCAAACATTTACGAACATCTTGACAACAGAATAATTATATATATATATATATATATATATATATATATATATATATATATATATATATATATATATATATATATATATATTAGGGTCGGGCGATGTTGACAAATTTGGCATCGTACGATGTCTAACGTGAACATCGGCGATGGACGATGGTATCGTCGTCGTAGGCAGGGTGGGGGTCTTTGTTGTTAAATATCAATTAATTCATAACGAATTTAATAATTGTAGCCTATCGTTTTCACTACATTTCACTACTTTGCTTTACCCATGACCAAACCATAAATAAATAAAATTATACACAAATTACCACCTGTCAATCACTTTTTTTCCGCGGGACTCTGGCATGATCAGGTGGAGTGATCTGTATCATAATGGCTTTTCCCCACAGCTGGTGGCAGAGACGAGACGAGAGTTCGTTTGGAGTTCACTGTAATTTGTATTGTGATTAATGATAACTTCCTTATTTTATTAATATTATGAGGACATAATAACAAGTAAAGATGCTAGAGCTTGACCGTTTTGGTCACACTTGCGCCTGATATTTTATGCGACCTAAAATATGTATTTGATAGCATTTGTGCTAGTGCATACATTTTTACCGTGCGACCTGTTTTCACTGCAAAATCCTCACCGCGTGCGCGGATTTAGGAGACATTTATGCAGGATGCATCTTTGCACCTAAAGACACCAAACGCAGCGCTCAGGAACAGATTATAACAGTTGTCATGTGAACTTGCTGAAGTACAAAAGCCCGCAAAGCTTGCCCCGCATTTGTGCTCTTCCTATTCGCCCACTGCGCTAGAACTGAACGCGAATGGATTGGTTAATATCAGCTGTCAATCACTCAGTCAACGCCTTCTACCTTCACATGACAGCCGCGGAAATGTGACGCGCTGAAGATGAGAGAATGAAAATAACACTGACAGATTTAGTTTTAGAAAGCACCTAAAGTTAAATAATGCCATGGCACATCCTATTAGTGATCATGTGCTGAATGTTAATCCACCATTTACACTTTTCCAAGAGTGAATAAAAGACTTCCAGTGGCTTCAAGTCCGCTATGACAATAACTAAAGCCATTCACTGTACAGTCTGTGGGACGGGGTTTACAGGTAACAGCGTTTGCCACTGAATCTACACATTTTAAACGCGAGAGGTACTCTATAATCCTCACGATGTATTTAATCCTCACGATGCTGTCAGCCGTGCAAACAGCAGCTATAAGTATAATATAACACAGCTCATGAAAAGACCGTTATTGCTATTAAGATGACATGCAAATAATAAGTTATATATCAATATACATGTGGGGCGGGGCAATGGATCACGATGCCGGCTCAGCATCGTGAAGTTTATCAGCCATCGGCGATGGACGATGACATCGTCTATCGGCCCAACCCTAATATATATATATATATATATATATATATATATATATATATATATATATATATATATATATATATATATATATATATATATATATATATATATATATATACTGCCAAAATGCTGGGACATCTGTACCTAATCTGCAACTAATGACATCCTAAGTTTAATCCATAGGGTTTCATATGGAGTTGACCCACCCTTTACAGATATAACAGCTTTAACTCTTCTGGGAAAAGCTTTCCACAAGATTTAGGAGTGTGTTTATGGGATATTTTGACTATTCTTCTAGAAGTGCATTTGTGAGGTCAGGCACTGATGTTAGATGAGAAGGCCTGGCTCACAATGTCCACTTTAATTCATTCAGTTTTCAGTCGGGTTGACTCTTTGCAGGCCAGTCAAGTTCCTTCACACAAAACTCACTCATACATGTCTTTATGGACCTTGCTTTGTGCACTGGTGTGCAGTCCTGTGGGAACAGGAATGAGCTAGCCCCAAACTGTTCCCTCATATTTGGGAGCATAAAACTGACCAAAATAATTTTGTATTGGGTGACACGGTGGCTCAGTGGGTAGCACTGTCACCTCACAGCAAGAAGGTTGCTGGTTCGAGCCCTGGCTGGGTCAGTTGGCTTGTCTGTGTGGAGTTTGCATGGTTTCCCCGTGTTTGCTTGGGTTTCCTCCGGGTGCTCTGGTTTCCCCCACAGTCCAAAGACATGCGCTATAGGTGAATTGAATAAGCTAAATTGCCCATAATGGTGTGTGTAAATGCAAGAGTATGAAGCAAGCAAGTGTGAATACATATATAGTTTTTTTTCTGGCAACCACCAAACCGAGGCTCACTCATTGAATTAGCATAAAAAGTATGATTCGTCACTCCAGAGAAAATGTTTCTGTTTTTCTAGAGTCCAATTGCGGCATGCATTTGACACTTTGCACTTGGTGATATAAGGCTTGGATGCAGATTTTTAACCATGAAACCCATTTCACAAGCTCCTTGCACACTGGTCTTGAGCTATTCTGAAGGTGACACAAAGCTTGGAGGCCTGCAGAAATGGCCACTTCTGTCCACTGTGAGCCTCAGCATGCCCTGACCCCAATCTGTGATGTTACATAGCCACTTGCTTCTGCTTTGTTATAATATCACTAACAGTTGATCGTGAAAAATTTGGTAGTGAGGAAATTGCACTATTAAATTGACTTTAGTGAATGCACTGGAGCTCCCAACGGCAACCCATTCTTTCAGTGATTCTCTTCACAAATAAATGTCTACATTCATATATGATTTTATTTTCAATTAAAAGGTTTGCCTTCTAAACTCCCAGAACCTTTATGATGGTTGCATCATGTCACACACATCTCAGACACTTTCTTCTTTGGTTTGTGAGATGATGTTTTTATTTTCCTTTGCAGATAAAACAGCTAAAGGAGCAAATGGAGAAAGAGATAGTACACATTCAAGCAGCACACATGAAGGAGGTGAGTACGAGCACATGCTCAGATACAACACAGACTCGACGCGAGTCCTATCTGTCTCAGGATGTTTGGAGGTCTTGAACTCTTGACCAAAGAATGGTCCCTCCATTACCTCAGACATCAGTGTCCTAAAGCAAAGATGGAGGATAAGGTGCACACGCAGTGTCTAAGTTGTATCGATTACAGCCATGAGTCTGTGGTTAAAGATCAACCTGTGCCAACAGTGAAATGCTGTTGATGGCTTTGAGTGATGGATGGCAGCTCCCTTTCTCTTGTTTAAGTGCAGACCTTTTTTATTTTATTTTTTTATTTTATTTTTTATGTGGACTAACGTAAGAAATGTTTTGTCTTGTACATTACCCTTGAAAAGTATGAAGTCATTTAGTTTTTTTGTTTGAAAGAAATTATTACTTTAAATGACTGTTCAAAGTAAGGATTAGAACGATAATGATGACAATAAATATTTCAATATAAATTTGTTCTAAATATAAATAATAATAAAACTGTAATTATGTAATTTTATATTAATGTAATATTATACTATAATGTAGTTTCACTTTTAGAATGTTTTTTTTTCCAACTGGGGAATCATATGAATATTTAAAGTCAGTCAGAATCCATCCTGCTGGGTGGTATTTTTAAGTATTTAAAGCAACAGATGACAGAACTACAGTGCATGCAGAGCATTATTGTGATCAGCATGGACACTAACAGATTAATTGTATAAGGCACCAGTTGTAACTGTTAGCGTTTTTGTTTTCAACTTGAGCTTTTTCATCCCATGAAACATAATTGAGGGCAATTTGAACATTACAGCAAATTTGTCAAAGATTCTAACTCAATCCCTCTAGCACCACAGACTGTTTATAGTGCAATTATGTTTATGTTAATACCTTTTGACCAGGGCCAGACGGAATCTGCGGACGTTTTTTGCTATTTCTGCGGAGAATTTTGGTAAAAATTTGCTGATATCTGCGGAATTATTTTGGGAATATCATAACTAAAACCTTAATATGTTAAATAAAAAATAATATATTTTTAACTTATGTTTAATGTTTAAAATGCAAATCCAATTTGATTATCTGTAAATAGTTAACTTTAAGTAAATAAACAGAATTAATGATGGGCTAAAAATCTGCAGAAATCTGCGGAAAATCTGCAGAAAATAAATACCTATAAAAACCTATAAAACCTATTTAATTATAACTTAATTAACCTAATTAATAATTTCCCTCTCTGACGACACATTTCTACCTTTTGAATTTATTTTTAAAAACTACCTTTTCAAAGTCCTTCTTGACCATAGGTTAATGTTCACCAAAATTTAATTTTATGCAACTGAGGTTGAATGTGAAGCTACACCTTCACAACTCAAACTTGGTATGTGTTGAGACATCCATGACTTGAGGTTATCTGCAAAGATTTGACACAGTGCCTCCTACTGCTCAGGAAATATATTGAAAATGGCTATTTTTGCCTACTACTTAGTGAAGTATTGCAAGACTGTTAATCTTTAGAGTCAGAGGAGATAGTTGAACATTGATGTTTTCACATGTCATTCATTTTATGGATTAGCCATATTTATTTTTGGCATAAAATACTATAGAACTTGGTATTTGTGTTCCAAATTTTGACCTGAAGATGTTTAAAAGGTTTTAGGGCAGTGACACCTGGCATGCAATAAGTTGGTTAATAATAAAAATAATTTAAAAGCTATTAGCCTTTTTGAATTTTCATCTACTATCATGGGAGTGATATTAATAGATTCATTAGGTTGTATCATGTACACTGTTGCCAGTTTTACCATAAACGACCACATTTCTTGCATGTCTGCAATATACATATTCGTTGAAAGCCCACTTTTTGTAAACTCTGTCCCGTTTTCACCAAATCCAGTCATAGAACTGAATTAGCTGTATAAAATGTATTAAGTTTCATGATTTAAATAAATTTACATACTTTTTTGGTATAAAAAGAAAAAAGAAAAAAAAAAGATAAAGATCTAACTATAAAAAAAATGGGGAAAAAACACAATCCCATAAAATAATTATGGAAAAAAATGAAATTCAGTAAAAAAAGAAAAAGAAAAAAAAAAAAAAAGAAAAACTGAATTTGAGGAAAAACTCAAACAGATTTAATAATGCCCTACATTAAATTCATTGCAGGTGATAAGAAACATCATTTATACACTCTAGAAAATGCTGGGCTGGAAAATAACCCAACCCTAACCCAGGTGCTAAATAACTATGGGATGGAACACGAGCCTGGGTTGTTTTGACCCAAGTGCTTGGTTTGCTCATTTAGTCCAGAATACTAGGTTGTTTGTTTGACCCAACCAGTGGGCTAGGTTAACCAAGTTGCTTGGTTAAATATGACTCAGACATTGGGTTATTTGTTGTCTCATCCCTTGCTGCCTTTATATTTACCAATATTACTAATAATAGTAAATGACAATCACAAATAAATGTGAAATTAATATTTTTTTAAATTAGTAAGCAACACAAAATGCTGCAGTAAAATCAGTTTAATTAGATTTCACACTTTTTTTTATTTTTGACTGGGTTCAACTGTCACACATTTCATCCACCCCATACAGACATATAAAACTTACAACATATCAAAACCTTAAAAATGAATTATTGCCACACGAGATTGAGACTAAACATTGTGCCATATACATTAGGCCAGACAAAGAGTCCTGCAACAAACAATAAATATGACAAAAAATGTAAATTACAAACTGTATAATGTTACTTTCTATTCATTCAAAGCTCGTAAAAAAACATTTAACATTTTCCACAAAAAACTGCTTTCAGCATTGATAATACTAGTAAGAACTGACCACCAAATACACATATTAGAAACATTAGTGTGGCTGACCCTTTATAAAAATGACCATCGCATCATGGCTTTACAAACCCTTTTTATTGGACTTATTCATGGCTTGTTAAAGCTCTTTTGGGGGTTGTTGGATGCGGACGATGACTCTGTCAACAAGTGTACCGTATAGAGGCGGTGGAGGAGGCGTCCGGTCTGAATCCTGGCCTCAGAGGCTGGAATGTGGCATGCAGCTGACACAACACACTGACAGGCTGGAGTGGGTGATGGGGTACAGATGAATAGAAGTGGACAATAAGCCCAGTTTAAAGTCCACTTCATAAAGGGCACTCTTACAATAGGCTTGGACACTGTAGTGGCTAGTTATTATGGAAATGTGGAACTCTTATCTGTTTTTTTTTTTAAATGCTCAAGCCTCAGTGTTAACTGGCACGTGTCTGGCCCTGTATAGACAGTGACTCAGACTTAGATAAAATGCGCAAACAGTTTGATTTATGTAGCTTTGCAAACAATAGTTCTTTAAACATGTGGTCAGTGCTTGAATGATTAGATGCTCTATCTTTCAAAATCATGTCATTTTAATTGATAACGTCTCACTCAAATATAATATTCAGGGTATATTTTTATTCAGTGTGGAATATTATATGTTCAAAATTTAGGTATGTACACTACCGGCCAAAAGTTTGGGGTCAGTAGGATTTTTAAATGTTTTAAAATAAGCTTCTCCTGCTCACCAATGCTGCGTTTATTTAATCAAAAATACAGTACAAATTGTAAAATTGTGAAATGTTTTTGCACTATAAAATAACTATTCAAAAGTAGTTTATCATTTAATTTAATCATTTATTCCAGTGATTTTAAAGATGTATTTCCAGCTTCATTACTCACATGAGTCGCATGATCCTTCAGAAATCACTCTAATATTTATTATTATTATTATTATTATTACCATCCCAGGGATAAATTACATTTGAAAATGTAATAAAGTAGGAAATGCTTATTTAAAAATATAAGAATATTTCAGAATATTACACTTACTGCATTTTGATCAAATAAATGCAAACGTAAAACATTTTAAATATCTTGACCAACTTCAGCATTTTGAATAGTAATAATAATAATAATCAATTTTATTTGTAATATGCTTTTCTCAGACCCAAAGTGCTTACAAAACAGTAAATAACAACAAAGCACAATAAAACAATAAAGACACAGTGACAATAAAAAAGATCCGTGAGAGGCCGCTGTGTGCGTTTTTTCACATGTCAAATTTCTCTCGCGAGTGTCGTTCGCACCCGCTGTTCTCGCTTAAACGGACCAGAGGCCGCTGACGACCGACTGTCTGCCTGACTGACTGAACGAACGAGTGACTGGCCGGCCGACCAATCGACTGACCCACCCTCCTCCTTCCCTAAACCCAACCAATTTTATCGATTGCCCCGCCCACCCACTTACTTCCCTAAGCTCAAAGCCGTCCAGAAAAAGAATAGCCCTCGTATGATTTTTACCACGTTTTCGGATTTTACCACATTCTCACTCTGTATTCACTTGTTCATTTTATTTTTTGGATTCTGTTTTTGTCTTACCTGATTTATGGAACCGCTCTTCCTTGGACTCGAACCCTGTCGTCGTCGTCAACTCTTCTCTGCATCTCAAGTCCGCCGACGTGCACAACGAGCTAACGGGACAAACTGGTTGCGGTGGGAAAGCCCTCCACACAGAGGTAAGCGGTCAGCTGGTAAGCGCAAAAAAGAACAGCGTTATACTGCCCCGTAGCCATCGTTAAAAAAAATGAAGTGAAATGCAAGCCATTCGTACCTCCGGCTACATAATTTGCGGTCTCCAGAAACGTCCACGGGACTACGTTTTCAGAATGAACCTGAGCTTCTTAAAACAGTCCAAGGAACCAGCATTTCTAATCATTGTAGGAAGAGCATTTCATAGTTTGGGTGCACGGTAAGAGAATGCCCTACCTCCCATGGTGCTGAGTTTACAACGAGGCTGAAACTGTAATATATATGTAATGTACCAAAACTTCCAAAATTCCAAAATATTTTATGTCAAAACTGTAAATTTGTGTCAGACTGTAAGCAAACACACTGAAGTGTAACACGCTTTCATTAGTGTCTGTTCTCAGTGTAAAGCACCACACTAAGACTTACTCAACTCACCATCATCTTGTCACAAATCAACACCTACTCCTTTTTTTGCGCACAATGGCTTTTTGAACAAACCGGCAAGGAAACTTTCTTTCTCCCATTCTCTTTTTTCTTTGGTCATGATGAAAGAAAAAGGGTGGAGTGACATCCTCTCTGTGTTGGGTTAGACTAACAACACACTCGGCACCCACTCTTACTAACAGAGACTTAAAAAGGGACTCCCACGTTCTGTTAGGCCTTTTTGGGGGAACACGGGTGGAAAAGTGGATGTCCGAGCTGACCTGAGGTGACCTGACCTTCACACTGCTCTGAACGTACGCACTCAATCAGCCAACATGACATTCCTCAAAGCTGTGTCAGGCCTTGATTGGACATGCCGCACAAAGTGGACATTTGGTGGTAAAATGACCCTTTGTGAGCCACCGATTGATATAATGACTCTCAGAATATGGCCCTCCATTTAAATCTCCATTGGAAAAAAAAGAGATAAAGCTTCAAAGCCGTTTCTTTTCTTCTGAACTGAGGTGGACACGCACATGAAACGTGGTGCTGGATTTAATGGGTAGTTTTCCCAAAAATGAACATTCCATCAACGTGCTTTTATTCTGCTTTAAATGAGCTATACTGTGTGAAGCAAGACATTATTTTTTTAGAACTTTGAAATTTACGCTAAATCGGGTGCACTGAATGTCCAAAAAGTTACATTTTGGAATAAATGATTTTGTGAAGATTCATCTGCACTGAATTGAATATTCTGGGTGACACTTTACAATAAGGTTCTTAGTTAATAAACACACAGTGTTGGGTTTATATTTATGATTATGTTTATGTAGCACTGTGGTCCTGTGAGAGACAACATTTCATTCCACTTTATGTCACACGTATAGCAGACGTGACAATAAAGACTTGACTTGACAATGTTTTCACTGACATAAACAAACAATGAACATTAGATTTATTAAAGTTTTATTCATCTTTGCTAACGCTAGTTGATGAAAATACATTTATTGTTAGTTTTTGTTTACTCGCAGTGCATTAATTTTAAAAAGCACAACATTAGATTTTATTCATTCATTCATTTTCCTTCAGCTAAAGCCTGGTTTATACTTCTGCATCAAGTGATCGGCGTGACCCACGGCGCAAGCCTCGCGCATAGCCATGCATTTATACTTCTGCGCGCTGTTTCTGTTTCTCTGCAATACACTTCCGAAACGCTAGCTGGCAGTAGGTGTTTATGTTTCTTTGTGTCTGTGTTTTGTTTTTTCTGAACACTTCCTTAATGTACAAGTGGCTCAGATTCGCTCATTTTGAGGCGGGAACCGGCGGACATGCAACAACTTTAATCATGAGGTAAACACAAAACAACAGTCTCCATCCGGAGCTCCTTCACGGAACTCCACACTTGTAAACACTCGCTGCATCAGGCGCGCGGCTCTCACCTCCGCCTACACTCGCCGCGATACCAAGCCGACCAATCACAGAGCTTGTGCTACGCGTACGCTTTACATTTTTTGAGAAGTGCGCGGCGAGGGGCTATGGGTCCACGCGTAGGCTGCGCCGTAGCATATGCGTGCGTTTGACGCAGAAGTATTAATCAGTCTTAAGTTTCTATTTCAGAGGTCACCACAGTGGAATGAACCTCCAACTATTGTATTGCAGTAATTTGTTTACGCAGTGATGGCCTTCCAGCCTTAACCCAGTATTGGGAAACACCCATACACACACATTCACACACTCATACATTACACATTTCCATTCATTTATTTTCCTTCGGCTTAAGACTGATTTATACTTCTGCGTGGACGCATAGCCCCTCGCCGTGGCCGTCGGCGACGTTGACGCACACCTCTCAAAAAATGTAACGCGTAGCACACGCTCTGTGTTTGGTCGACTTGGTATGTGGAGTTCCGTGAAGGAGCTCCGGATGGAGACTGTTGTTTTGTGTTTACCTTATGATTAAAGTTGTTGCACGTCCGCCGGTTCCCGCCTCAAAGTAAGCGAATTTGAGCCACTTTTACATTAAGGAAGTGTTCAGAAAAAACAAAACACCAGCGAAGAAACTCGACAGAGAAACATAAACACCTACTGCCAGCTAGCCTTTCGGAAGTGTATTGCAGAGAAACAGAAACAACGCGCAGAAGTATAAATGCACTGCTACTCGCGAGACTTGCGCCGTGGGTCACGCCGATCACTTGACGCAGAAGTATAAACCAGGCTTTAGTCCCTTTATTCATCAGGACTCGCCACAGTGGAATGAACTGTCAACTTATCCAGCATATGTTTTACACAGCAGATGCCTTTTCAGCTGCAACCCAGTACTGGGAAACACCCGTACACACACTCTAAAAAAAAAAGGTTCATTGAGGTTCTATATAGAACCCTGGGGTTCTATACTTGGCAAATAGAACCTTTTACCCTAAAAATGGTTCTATTTAGAACCCTTTGAGTGCAAAGAACCTTTTTGATTAAAATGGTTCTATAATTTTTTATTTATTAGATAATTATTAAAGATTATAAATAATTATAAGCTATAACACAGAGAGACAATGATTTTTGAGTCCAAACCTAATAAAATGATTGCTGTGGTCAAAAACCTAATCAATGTACAGTATGATGGAATTTTTTTTCATGCAGGTTTGTACATTAGCATTTTATATATACTTAATATTTAACATTTTTGACAAATTATTTTGTGAAATAAATAAAATAACTAGTTTATTTAGACTGTGCAGTACCACGTTGTTATGGTTTAATAATTTATTTAAAACTAATAATCATAAAAAAGCCCTCTGGTGTCGTCATTCCTATTGGTGGACTGGTGGTGAAGAGCCTCGAGTCGAGAGTGACGGTTAATTTTTGAAAAGGAGAAGTCCAATATTTCAGCTTCATCATTCAGGTACGTTATTAATTTTAAAATATTATAATAATGAAATATTTCGATTATGAGGTAACGTTAATGTTTCTATTTGATAGAAAATCCCTTGTTATATGGTGATACAGACTGAATATGGGGGTTGGGAGTAACGTTTATATGGATAAATACTGTGCTTTACTGATGACCTCGATCGTCACCCTTGGGTTCAGAAATCTGCGTAAGTTGAATTTGCTCTGCTTTGTATTAGAAAAAAGTTACAATCTCGCTTCATTTGTTTGTCAATATTAATTAAACTACCAATAACAATAACACAGCCGTGTTATTTGAAGGCGAGCTTCGAGAGGGAGCGTGAATAAGCGCGTGCACATTGTTTTAACGGAAATTTGATATGAGCCGATTTCCGCTTTTTTCCCCGCAAGTTTTTGCTTCACCACTTAACAAACGCTCACTTCTAGCGTGTTCGTGTGTGTTTTATCAGGGTTTGAGCTAAACTCTGCAAAGTAGTGGACACTACTGCCCACTGTTGAGACATTCGGGCTAGTCTGCATTAAAACCGCAAGGTAGCAGCGCAGCGCTCGTAACCGCACCGTGCACGCGCTGAATTCGTGACGATTCAATTCAGATCAATTCATCTTTATTTCTATAGCGCTTTTACAATGTAGATTGATGTGAATGATGTGCAATATATTGCTAATATATTATTGAATTATTGAAACCTTTTAAAGCCAAAACATATTTTAATAATCCATAGATGAAAGATCAGGTGTTATTTATGAAGGACATAAAAATGCAGGCTAAATGTATTTTGAAATATTGAACCTTGTTAAATATATATATTTAAAATTCATATTTTAATATATATCTTATTTGTCTTCAAACAGCCTGCAAACTGAACTGCATCATAAATCTTGTGCTCGGTATGTATCATTGTTTTAAAATCCAAACAAACTGTATTGTGGTAACTAAAATTAAATGAATATAATAAAAGACATTAACATTGTATTCATGATTACAGAAAAGAGTCATGGAACCCATATTAAGTTCCCAACCTTGGCCTGCAGGACACAAGTAGCTTTAAAGAGGAAGGATCCCAGCTTAAAGAAGGACTCATGCCCCATCCATAATTTGACATCAACAAGCACACCTGGTAAATTATTGTTTTTTATAACATGCATATTTCAGACTTGGTTGTTGGGTGCTGAAATAATATATCACAAAAATATTCTATTACTTATTGGTGGAGTTTTAATACAGTGAGAATATTAAGCTCATTGCTTATTAAAAAGTCTTGCAGAGAAAAATTTGTTTTGAAAGAAAGTGTAAATTTGCCTACAGGATACCTTGTTGGAATGTCTTCAAAACAAATTTAGAAATTAAAGGATTTCAGTGGTGAGCTCATCAATTATCTTGCAAATGAAGCAAAAGTATGGGATCAAAAGGAAGTGAACTAGACTGAGGAACTTAACACAAGGCAAGTTCAGTTCAATAAATTTTATTTTATGTCAAAGGTCGATTAATTCTGTGATTTAAATTCATATTTACACACTCTACAATGCTGTCTTCCTACCTCAGATTGTGATGGACCTGGAATGTGACACCAGTTACTCTTAAGTCAAGAACCGAAAGAAATACACTCTATTCCAGAGTACATATTATGGAGGAATTTGCAGAACTAATGGAGCAGTTTCTTCTTCTTGGAGTGCCACTGCTTGTGAGTAAACACTGTTACGTTGTGTGCCAAATAGATATGAAAAATCAGTGTATGTTACATTCTTATAGCTCATTTGGTAAAGCAATGCATTAGCAATGCCAAAGGTGTTCCAGGGCTCACATACTAATATATGTATAGATTAAAGACAATCTAAGTCCTTTGGATAAAAGTATCTGCCAAATATGATGTATGTTATTTGATATAGAGTTATTTTGTTTTGTTCCTATTCTAATTTTATTGTTTTATTTAATGTACCTACTGAATTCAGGTCACTCAGAAATGTACATTTCATGAAATTTTGTAACAAATGAATTGCAGATAGAATAGAAAATATATTACAGCTGTCTGCACTGTATTTCTAATCAACTTTGTGCGCATCATGTTTCTTATTGAGCATTCGGTCTTGAAAATGCATCACTGTATGGTATACAATTGAAACCTTGAGTTCAGGATGACTTTAAGGATCTTGTATTGCTGAAAATGTGTCATTTGGAAACTTACACATGAAGTTAACAAAATATTTTGCATTTAGGATGCTGCATAGAAAGACTTGGTGAAGAACACAGAAAATCTTTAAAAGAAATTGCCCAAAAGAAGGGAAGGAAAGAAGGAAGTGCTACGTCAGCCTCACTGGACCAGCAGAAGAAACCACAGAAGGTAACTACACCCTATATCCCCCCCAAACACAAACACACACACACACACGCACACACACACACACACTTTAATTATATTAATTATAACTGTAATTCTATTTGATGACTTATGGTTATTGGTTAAAAGTACTGAACATTAAAATATTGTTTTACAGAAAATCCAAAGGTCCTACACCAACCAGGATTCAACAGCTCTCCTGATTCTGTCAAGGCTTGAAGTGTCAGCATTACAATATACAACACTCACTCGCTATCCTTCAGCTCAATCATTTATCAGAGGCACCACAGTGGAATGAATCACCAGTTACTTTGCCTTTCCAGCCGCAACCCAGCACTGGGAAACACCCATATACTCTCTCTTACACCTACACACATTCACTCACTATGGCGAGGTCACATATACTGTGTGCATGCCTTTGGACTGCAGGGCAAACCGAAGCACCCAGAGGAAACCCACACGACCACTGGGAGTACTTGCAAACTCCACACAGAAATGCCAGCTGGCCCAGTCGGGACTCGAAACAGTGACCTTGCTGTGAGGTGACAGTTCTAACCAGTGAGCCACTGTGCCACCCATGGACAAAACTATTTACATTATAAGAGAGACCGACAGACATGGACATGCTACAGGTTGTGGAATGGCTGTTTGCAGTGTTTTGTCTAATCATTTTGCAATGTTTTGTGTGCCATTAAACACTTTCTTTAATGACTTTCATTAAACATTATGTATTAAAATGGTTGTCGACATGACCAATACATACATGTACCGTCAACTTGTTGAAATTGTAGTGTTATTTAATAGATGTTTTAATTATTTGTGTATTGTTTCTACTGTATATGCATTGTGATATATTTTTCTTCATTTTAGAGATGTTTGAAAGTTAAGTACTGTAATTGTTTTAACAGTAAACAAGCTTATGTAAGTTTATCAAAAAGTGAAATTAGTAGAATTAGATTGTTGAATGCCATCAAGCTGTTAATGATGTTTACTAATTAAATAATAAAATGTAAAATGTTTAGAGGTAGATCTGCCATCTAATACAAAGTATGCAGAGGTGCAATTTTAAATATTATTAAAAAAATATTTGTATAAATGAATTGAATAAATTTAAACAATTTGAATTTTCTGGATTGGTTTTATTTTTTTATTCAATAATAAATAACATTAATTCAATAATAAATAAAAAGAACCCTTAATTGGTTCTAAATAGAACCATCTAACTTAAATTCAAAGAACCATTTGGGGTTCTATTTAATGAACCCCTAAAATGGTTCTATATAGAACCTTTTTGGGGTTCCATATATGAAGCGCTTGATAGAACCATTTTTGGTTCTATATAGAACCGTTTCTTTTAAGAGTGCACTCATTCACACACATACACTACGGCCAATTTAGTTTATTTTTCTTGCATGTCTTTGGACTGTGGGGGAAACCGGAGCGTGAACATGGGGAGAACATGCAAACTCCACACAGAAATGCCAATTGGCCCAGCTAGGACTTGTACCAGCGGCCTTCTTGCTTTGAGGTGACAGTGCTAACCATTGAGCCATCGTGCCAACCCATTAGATTTTAGTAATACATTAATAAATGCAGAATTTTGATTATAAATCCTGGAGAAGTATTGCTTATTCTTAGTTTATGTTAGTAAATAAATTAGTTAACATTAATAAATAAAGCCATATTGTATAGTGTGACCATATACTTTATAATGACAAAAGATTTTTTAGAATATAAAAATGTTCCTCACATAAAGACAAAATATTATTTTAAAAACAGAAAACACTGAGACATTTCTCAAAATATATTATTTGTGCATGTTTCATGGAATTGTACTTGTTATCAATCCTAGGCGGTTAGAGATTATGCCACCCCTAGTTTAAAACAGTTCATTGTAGATGATGAGTAAATTAAGTTTATACCTGTTTATTGTACCTCTACTTATAGCTGTATTCATCCACCGGTAAATATGCAACCCTTTTCTCTATAATGAAATAAAGCATGTAGGAATGAATGTCCAAAGCTAGGACTAGTGGGACAACATTGTCCTGCACAACGGAGACGTTCAGTTTGAGTTTTCAATCTGATCAAGTGTACGTGTCATTATACAAATGCAAAAGATTTAAATCACATTTTATTTGTACTCCTGATATACAAATACTACAGTAAAGCATCGTTATAATTTTAGGATGTGTTTGTGATTCTCTTGTTATCAGAAAGCTGCCACTGAAAAGAAGCTTGAGAAGCTGAAGAAGGCAGAACTTACAACCATGGAGGTAGTCTTCAATTTGCTGGAAAAAAAAAAAACATACATCTATGAATAAGCTTGAATGAATTACTGTTTTTCTTTCAGCTTGTTGGGGATACAGAGCTGGCTCTTAAAATAAGAGAATTTAAAAATACTGAAGCATTGCAGAAAAGGGAGAATGAAAGGTATTTAAAAATAAACTTAAAGAAAAAAAGTTAAGAGACTGCAGGTGAATAGGGTAAAAAGATATATTTATAATTATACTTCACAGGTCGTTTGATTGCATTAAGAGTTGCAAATATATATTGTAAGTATGCACAAGTATTACAAATACAATGTATGATAAATTGCTTGCATTTCTAGTACAAAACAATTACTGAAAATTGTCAGCTTCAAAATTCTTGATACATTTTTATTACAGTCAAAGGTTTTGGATATCTGTTTTGATCACTTACTTTTTCTAGAATAAAATTAGAGGTAGATTGTGTGTGAATATGTTGCTTAGTTTTTATTTAATTATTTTTATAATAGTACTAATTTACTAATAATTTGTTATTATTATTATTATTTTTCTGATTAAATTTAAACCTGTTTTAGTCATTCTTTTTAAAATAATTTTAATTATTATTTTTTTCTTTTTCTTATATTTATTCTGTGATTTAATTTGTGATTCGTTTAATCCTATTGTTGATTTAAAGCACTTTGAAATACCATTGTGTATGAAATGTGCTAAATAAAATAAACTTGCCAGGAAAATGCCAGTATTCACATATAAATAAAACTTTAAAGTTTGGTGTATTTAAGTGCTGCTGGAATGGATATTAAAGGGCACCTATTTTACCCCTTTTTTAAGATTTAAGATAAGTCTTTTGTGTCTCCAGAATGTGTCTGTAAAGTTTCAGCTCAAAACACCCATCAGATTATTTATTATACCTTTCAGAAGTTTGTACTTTTTTGCTCTGAACACAAAGTAGCAGCTTTTGTTGCCTGTGCCTTTAATGCTAGCTCCCCCCACCCACCATTCCCACGTGCCTGTCAGAGTGTGCTTCAATCTCTGCCTCGACTGCATCAGATAAACAGCACAGTGACAGACATGAAGGAAGCAGATCTCACGTAACGTTTGTGAGAAATACTACAGTAAGAACTTTACCAATGATTATTTGATGTATTTGTTATGGAGTTAATTCAAACCTTTCCATGAATCACACACAATGTCGCTACAAAGTTTACACAGACACAAAGACACACACAGACACACACGCATTTAACTTTGCACTGTTTTTGCACGGCAAATGTGACAGGATGCACGTTAATATCCACTGCTTTATGGGTATCCGTTATGTTAATGTACAAAATAAACCTGATTTAACGTCCACAGACCGGAATTGAAGCATCTTTTTTTTATAAGTGTACTGACACACGGCTGTGGTGATAAAGTCAGTAAAATCGATGTAATTCAATAAAAACATGCACTGTTTTTAACTTGTAAGACTCATTCTTGATCACAGTTGATGATGATTGACTAAACCGCTAAACCCCGCACTCCTTAGTTACTGTTGTTACGCCTGTCAAGCTTTTGTGCCTGACACGTCTATTACAATATGTATGCGCCGGTGTCAGACATTCCCAGGGATATAATTAGTCATTTTTGGTGAACAGGTGAGATATCCGAGAAAGCCAGAAAAAAAGGACTGTAGTCTGCATTACAGTGGTATATTCACGACATAATAGGCAACCGATTAGAAAATAATTTAATCAAAATTGAAGCTAGGTTAGCCTAGCCGCCTCATATGCTGACCATTCAACAGCTTAGTTCATGCACAGCAGGAGAGGCGAAATCTAAAAATAGTCTAATAATAACAGATTAAACCTTGATTTCTCTTTTTTAAGCCAAAAAGCCTGGTAGATTAATTGCTGTGCAATGAAATATAGCGTTACTATCCGCAAAGAAACACACATGGACAGTGCTTCTACATAATTAATTCATAGAAAGAACAGCCAGAAAGGGGAAATTGATGGATTTGTGCCAAATATTAGCATCATTGACCCATAACAATGTACAGTACCTATAACTGTCAGTATGTTTGTGTGCATTTTATACCGTTTCGATTCTAATTTGCAGTTAGGTGGAAAAAATAAATGAATTGAAATGCAAATCAAAGTATAAATAGCAGAAGTGAACAAATAGATTTTCCCTACCAGCAAATATTAATCAGACACCAAATATAAAAGCAAACACTAACCTGGTATAACGTCGTCACCAATGATTAAAACTCCAAAAGATCGACGAAAACATCAGTGAATTGTAGCTCTGACATGGGCTTGAGGGTTATAGATTACTGAAAAACAGCTGCGGGTGACGTACAGTATATTGATCGCAAGTGCTTAGACTGTGATCACATCTCGGTTTTGTTTTGTTGATATGCAAATTCAATCATTCGTAGCTTGAAACAGATGGAAATATGACTGCTTTTAGTATGACCGCTATTGCGAGGGCTTAAACGGAGCAGTGCTCATAATATCGGGTGACAAAAAAAGAAAAAGACAGCTGGGAAACATAACATAACCTGCTTTGTATATTTGTAGGAAACACAGTTTAGATCTTTTTAGGGTAAGAGGTTTGTGAGTTATTGCCGTCTATCACTGAATGTGTCAGGAATATCGAAAACAAAACCAACTTAACCCCACTCTTTTAGCGGCCCTCACAGAGCTTGATCCACGCTGGCATTTCTCTCCTTGGGTTTTAGGTTTTGGAAAGGAAAAAAAACCCGTCCAAACTTTTAGGATACAGGGTATCAGAGTTGCACAATCCATATGCACAGCACTTCGACTTGTTTCCCTTGCTCGAAAGCTTGACAGACCTCCTGCTCGTAGCTACGGTTGCTAAGCCGTGATTGGTGTGTGGCGGTTTTCAAGTGTGGCTTAGCAAAGGGTCAATTGATGATCACAGAGAGCTGAACAGATCTTTTAATCCCAGTTGCTTTGTTCACGTCCTGTCTTGTTGATATGATTATATGTGTTACTATGAAGACATGTTAACATGCGGCTGTCAATCAGTTCAGTGGGCAGGGAAACCGCACTCCTACGTCACATTGCGGTGGGCCTCAAAATGGGAGAGATTTGGATCTTTTTTTAACGTTTTAAAAGGAAATAGACTTGTTGCGTTTCTATCACCCAAGTATGACTGTGGACACACTATACCTACTCACAGTTCTGTCCAAACAGCTTACAAAAGATGATTTTCATCATAGATGTCATTTAATGGCATTGTAATTGTAATCTACAGGCAAAAAATGATCAAGTGTGACAAAAAAACAAAAACAAAAGTGTGTTTTGTAGGTTGTCTTTACATTAGACAGAAAAAAAAACACCTTATTAAAAGCCAAAAGACATAAAAAAATGGACAGGTGCGTTAAAAAAACAAAACATTTGTCTGCAGTGTCTTGCTGTAAAACAGAATAATCCCTCAGTACATGTTTGTTCCATCTATTCATTCTAATTGTTTCTTTATTTTATCAGGCTAAATAAGCAGTTGTGCATGTCCAATCAGGTGTGGGAGAAGAAATTTGAGATTTTAACACAAAAGTATTGTATACACCACAAACTTTTATTACTCCAAATGTTTCATTATAGGCTTAATGAGCTCTTTCACCTTGACTTTTTCTTCTTCAAGTTTTCATGCCATCAAGGACGAGATGTTTTTACGGCAGACACTGCAGCGTCAGGAAGCCATTCTGCACAACGCTTCAGTCAGCTTAACGGTCAGTAGCATCTCCAACAGCGCTACAGTTTTGTTCACTTTTAATATACACTGTCTGCCATGATATTTACTCCAGACATGTTGTTTTCATCATCAAAGCCACTCTGAAAGGGTGGACAGGAGCTTTAATCATGTAACCCTTAATGAAATGTGCACCTGTGCCCTGTCCCACACACACACACACAGCACATATACAGTAGAGTTTATACAGCACAGACTTTAACAGGTGCACGCCCATTAAACCCCTCATCTCTGGCCTCAATTGCTGAAGGCTAATGAATATGCATAAGTTTTGTTTTTGTTTTGCTCTGCACCCCACACCCCCTTTTAGAAGACTCGGTTCACCTCGTTGAGGCCTGCCTGTGCTGGATGCCATTTATTGCACAGAATACAAAGCTGAGAATGCCTTAATAGGGAAATGTGCACACTTTTTGAGATTCTGGTCACATTTTATTTTAATGTACAGTTTACGCTATTAACAAACCATTAAAATAAAATAAACGATTTAGCTGTTTATTAATTGTTAATAAGGTAGTAGCTGGGTTAAGGGATGTAGAATATAATTATACTTTGAGTACTAAAAAAATTTAATGTCTTAATAATAAGCAGGTAATAAGCCGATAGTTTTATTTTGAATTGTGACAAACTAAAGTGTTTCCGAAATGCTTTGTTATTTTTGTAGTATGTAGATTTCTGTTTAAAGTCAGTACAATTTTTAATGCTTTTGGAAGTAGCATTAAGTTTCTTCCAATCAGTGAGGCTTTATTTAATCAAAATTGCTGTAAAAAATGACTGTTTTCATATGTTTAAAGCGTAGTTTAATCATGTGATGTCAAGCCAAGTTTTCAGCAGTTTTTTTTTCAGTGTATTGATGTTACGTAATCTTAACAGGGTTTCTGCGGGATCTGAAAAAGTCTTAAATTCCAAAATCAAAATTTTAGACCTTGAAAAAACTTACATTTACGGATATATTGTGTTGTAGGTCATAAATAGGGCCAGACAGAATCTGCGGATATTTATTGCTATTTCTGCTGAGAATTTTGTAAAAAAAAACTGTGGATTTATGTGGAATGATTTTGGGAGTATCATAACTAAAACCTTAATATATGAAATAAAAAATACTACATTTTACCTTGTATTTAATGTTTACAATGCAAATCCAATTAGATCCACTTATTTAGTAAACAAAGCAAGTATCTTATATAATATATCTACTAAAAGACTAAAAATATTACTTTACGACATGTATAAATTTACAAACATTTACACAAGTAAATAAATAGACTCAGTGATGGGCTAAAAATCCGTGGAAACCTGCGGATTTCTGCATGCGCAGATTCTGTGTGGACCTAGTCATAAATAAAAAAGTCTTAATTTTCCTTTGTTCATGAATAGCAAACCAATCTGGCTAACACCCATACAATCACCAACAATCCATCTTAATAAAACTTTAAACTTTTTATTTAAAAAGGTCATTTTTAACTATTTATCATAATGGTTTAATTATTTTCCTTACAATAACATTTGTTTAAAAGTGCTCCATGTATTTACTGCTGAGGACACCAACCTGGACAGATTGTTGTGCATAGATTTAGTATATTATAGTTTTTAAAACATTTTTTATTTATTTTTTTTATTTAAAAGAATGTTTATGTTCGAAAAAAAGTGTATGGATGCAAGTAGATTGTTGATTGTTTTTACACAATATTTAAAATAGTTTGCTAAGAAATATCTAAAATATTTAAATTTTTTATTATTCATTTATTGTTGTATTATTAAATGTATTCAATGATAATACATTTTTTGATAGGGCAAATAATCTTTTCCATCTGGGCCATTTCATGGTCAATGGTCTTAAAAAATGTCTTAAAAAGTCTTAAATTTAACTTGGTGAAACCTGCAGAAACCCTGCTTACAGAAATCATTCTAATATGCTGATTTTATTATTAATGTTGAAAATAGTTTTTTTTTTTTTTAACTGACATATTAAAGATGATTATTATGTTACAAAAAAACGATATAGTGTAAATTCAGGTTTTTTATTTTTTATTTTTTTTTTTACAGTTGTTACATCAGTTTCCTGTATCTATGCTAAATTAAAAATATATATTATAAAACTTTTGTTTTAAAAGTTGATTGGCATTGGCCATTAAAAGTTGATTGTTGAAGAACGGCTGATGATAAGAGGCAATTAAATCCTGTAAATCAAAAGAGGATTGAAAAACAAGGATTCAAAAGTGCATTTAAACTGGGAGACACTGACAAAACTGTAGTCTGTGAGGTCTGTTCAGGTATATTTTACTATGCAAAAATAATCTGATTAGGCTGACATAGCAGGGACTAAGTGGATTTTAGTAAATGTAAATATGAGATTGGACTTCAGTAAATGTAAATATGAGTTAATAACATACAACACCAATGGACCAAAGTGCTGGAGCTGAGCATGTCATTTTCATGTTTATGTTCAAAAATTGGGACTGACAGGCAAAAGAGATTGTTCACCCCAAAATAAAAATGTACTCACTATTTACTCACCCTTAAGTGTTTCCAAACCTTTATAAGTTTCTTTTTTATGTTGAATATATTTTGAAGAAAGATGGAAACCTGTAACCATTGACTTCCATAGTAGGAAAAACAAATAATGTAGAAGTCAATAGTTACAGGTTTCCAGCTTTCTTTAATATATCTTCTTTTATGTTCATCAGAAGAAAGAAAGTCAAAAAAGTTTGAAACAAGTAAAAGGGTGAGTAAATGATGACAGAATTAAATAATAATATTATTAATATTAAATAATAATAATCATAATAATAATAATAATAATAATTCCTTTAAATAATTATCCCACATCAAAAATGCAAAGCGATTTGATGTCAAACTGACATCCACGCATTGATGCCCCTTTGACCACCAATGTAACAACACAAAAAGTATTAAAATATAAGAAAGGTTTTATTCATCTGAAAGCTTCAATTACAAATTTACACTAAATTTAAAATTCCAATTTGATAACATCAAACTGACATCTAACATTGGTCTCAAAAACACGTCAAAAATTGATTACAGGACAGTCCTGTAATGATTATAACCTCTTATTGACAGAATTATTGTGGCAAAGTAAATCAAGGTAAACATTTCAAGATGTTCTGTTTAATAAATTGAAGCCAAGAAATATACATTTGATATATTTCAGAAGTCTTTTTTTTCACTTGCAGATGAATGCTCCAAGCTCGCCACAGAAGAGTCCTGCAGATGGTGCTTTTAAAAGTCTGAGATACAGCACTGTAGCTCCTCTGGTAAACAAGCGTACTGTTGAAACTATTCTGCTTTTGGTGTGATGGACATTCCAGCTTACATATCCCTCTGCTGTAAAGCCACGTATAGGTGCTAGACGCCAACATAAGATGAACATCAGTCCACAGAGAGAAAGAAGGGCAGATGTTCTCCCTGGCTTAGGTTAGTGCATGTCACCTGAAACAGATAACATTGACAAAATGAATGAAAGGGCAAGTTTAACTTGGTTAATTGTGGTATAGTGTTAAAGGAACACCAGTTCTTTTTGAAAAATACACATTTTACAATTCCCCTAGAGTTAAACAGTTGAGTTTTACCATTTTTGAATCCATTCAGCCTTTTAGCCTAGCTTAGCATAAATCATTAAATCAGATTAGACCATTAGCATCTCACTCAAAAATCACCTAAGAGTTTTCCAAATTAAAGCATGACTTTTTTGTAGTTTAATCTTGCATTAAGACTGACAGAAAATTAAATGTTGCTATTTTCTAGGCTGATATAGGTAGGAACTGTACTCTTATTTTGGCGTAATAGTCAAGGAACTTATCTGCCACACCAAGTCTGCCACAGGTAAGACAATATTATGCAGCACCTGAAAATAGTCTCCAGCACCAAGTCCTACAATTGTACTACCAGTTACAATTTTCATAATATCATTGCACCTGCTACAGCCTTGGTATGGCAGAAAAGTTCCTTTATTCGTAGTGCGTAGGAATTAGAGTATAGTTCCTAGTCATAATGTCCTACTAAATAGTAACTTTTTTATTTTCTGTAGGTCTATGATGTAGCTACAGAAGATTCAAGCTTTAAATAACACAATTATTGAAACTCTTTTGAAATTTTTGAGTAAGATGCTAATGGTCTAATACGATTCAATGATTTATGCTAAGCTAAGCTAAAAGTGCTCTCATCAGACCCGGAGATTGACTGAATGGAATAAAAAATTATAAAACTCAACTGTTTAACTATTGGGGAGTTGCAAAATAAGTTTAAAAATTTTTCAAATAAAGTGTGTGCATTTTTCAAATAAAGTGTGTGTGTTCCTTCAACACATGTCTAAAAAGTTCCACATAAAGTTTATAGAGTGTTTAAAGATATTGATTTGACTCTGAAAGGCTGCCTTGTGCGCTATTATCATATTAGGAGTGACACATGAAGAGCAGGAATGAGAAATGATGGAGAGAGTCGTCTTGTCTCAGCTACTTTTTAATCTCTCTTTTGCCTATTATTGACTTTCTGATGATTGGGATCTGGGTTAATGAGCTTAGCAGGCATGACTTGGCTAGATAACAGACAGACTTAATACCCTCTGTCAATATGGAAGCTCTCAGACACAAATATCTGATGCACAGAAGCGAACTAATCAATCTGGCCAGATTACACCACTGTGTGTGGACCCACAGAATATCTCATTGCTTTCAAATTAGTTATTTTATTACATTTGTTGTGATTTTTTTCTCTTGGATCTTGGATTTATACACTTGGAATGAATGTGATATTGTAATGTATTCATGCACTTATATAGAAGATAGATTTAATGTTTATAATTATTTTGTTATGTCAGTCTCTCGTGGATTTATTAAATTAGATTGAGTCTGATATTGTAACATACTGTAAAAGCACTTATATATAAACTATATCTAATGGTTTATATATATATATATATATATATATATATATATATATATATATATATATATATATATATATATATATATATATATATATATATATATATATTTTTTTTTTTTTTGTTTTTTTTTTAAATAACAATATTATTATTAAAATAATATTTTTTATTTTAATTATATTCACACTTTCAAGTTTGGGCAAGAATTCATATTTGCATTTTGCAAAGTTGCGTTAAATTAACCAAACGTGACAATAAAAATATGCATAATGTTACAAAAGTGTTGAAAAAAGTTCTGTTCTTTTTGGACTTTCCATTCCTAAATCAAATCCTAAGAATTTGTCATAAAGTTTTACAAATTTATTATTATAGATTGTTTTCATAATTAAAAATAAAATAAGAAAAAAATATTTCTTGAGTTGCTGAAAATGTATCTTTGCTATCACAGGATTTTAAAGTAGAATATTTCCTGAAATATACTATATTTACTATAATTTTGAACAGTGTAAACATTAAAGAAATCTTACAGACATATTTCAAGTGGAATATGTATTAATAATAGTATAATAATGTTATTATTATTGTATAAATACATAAATCATTAAATAAATAATTTAATATAACAATGTACTTTTAAATATTTCATTTTATTATAACACATTTTATTATCATTTACATTTTTTTCACACATAGACAATATAGACAAGATATCTAAATATTTAAATGGACACATCATGTCTAACACTCTGTGTATACGAGAGCTCACTCTAGAAAGCTGTCTACAAGCATCTTGGTCTGTGGATAGAGATGTCTACAGCCACTGGCACTGCAGTAGTTTATAGTGGGTCACTGGTGCTCTGTCCAGAGGGCCTGGCCAGTGACCTCTACAACTGCTGGCTGGCCCTTAACTAAACCACAGGAATCTGCTCCATACATCACCACTGACACCCAATAATTGAGACACTGGAGATAAGACTCCGGCTACTGAGGGTCTTGACACTTAGAAAGAGTTGGCAAACATTGTTGTCACACAGCAGATTATGTTTATTCAGTGTGTCACCAAACTAAGATGGTGTGAATAATTTCAAGCCTTTATGGCAAACCACTTTTACAAGCTTGTATTCGGACGTCTGAGCCAAGCTAAGGCTGCCCTGTCTGTTTGCCTGTTAGCCGAGCTTCGGTTCTATGATTAATTAGATTTGATGACATAATGTTTGATAAGGAAAAATTCACAATTTAAAATAATATTAATATGCTGTTCACTATAATGTTGAAGGTGTAGTTCTAGAAATCATTCTGGATATAAACGAATAGCAGATTGCACTTTATAACAATAACAGTGCATAGAATTTATATAATCAAAATCATATTCAATATTAAGAGCCAATCAGAATCCATACTGCTTTAATGAGCACAAACATATAAAGCACAAAATGGTAGTGCATGCTTTAAATAAAATAAAATAAAAAACATTGTGGTGCAGACTTTAATAAAGTTAGTGTTGTAGCGATCTTGTAAGTTTTTGTTATTGGTGTGAACAGGCCTTATGTAGCTATTAAACTTTTTTTTTGAATCTGTTCATTAAACTTTTACAGATATAACAAAGTAATTTTACAGAGAAATTTAAACAAATATTATTCCCACCCCTACCCTCTAAACAAGTTGAAATTACATTTATCTAAGAGAGAAAAGAAGAAAAGAAAAAAAAATATATATAATAATAATAAAAATACTAATGATAATAAAAATAAATAAATAAATAAAATAATATAAAATAAATAAATTACAAAATAAAAAATTAATTAATAAAAAAAAACATCTGTACAAAATACACATATACCTTGATAACCCAATATTACAAAAACGAATTCTCGGGTATTTATACAAATTATCTAATTATGTTTGCATTGCAATTGAAAGGCTCTAAGATTTAAATTTACAGTTTGTAGAGATACTGACATGCTCAGAAAAGAAAATTCTAAATGGGTTCCATGTTTTAGAAAAAGCCCTAGTATTGTTATTTATTGTAAACCTGATTTTTTCCAAATGGCCTTATTGCATCTCGCAACCAGTTGTCAAAACTCGGGGGAAATCTTTGTTTCCATAACAACAGAATACACCTTCTTGCTAACAGTGTCAAAAATGCAAGGGCGTTTGCAGTACAGCTCGATAACCCTGCTGTATTTGGAGAAAGTCCAAAAAGTGCAATAAGAGGACACGATTCGATGTGTATCTTTGTCACAGAAGAGAAACACTTGAAAATTGATAGCCAGAAAGAAGTGATTTAATGGACATATGTATTAGGTCTGCAGGTGCTTGATTACAGCGGTCACATTTAGGGTCCAATCTTGAGTTATTTTTGCCAAAATCACTTTTGTCCAGTATATTCGATGAACAAATTTTTATTGGATGAAGCAATGTCGTGCACAGATAGATGAGGTATAAACATGGGACAAAATCTGGTCCCACGACTCGTCCTCGAATGTAAGATTAAGGTCTGACTCCCACTGTTGTTTAATAAAAGAAAGAGAGGTAGTAGAAAAAGAGGAGATCAGCCTGTATAAAATAGACAGTATACATTTTTATCTAAGGGTACTTCAAAAATTTGATCAAGTTAAGATTTTGGTGGTAGGTGCTATTAAACTTTTTAACCAATTAATAACATTGTGTTTTTATGGGTGTTGTAGTTTACCTCTAAGATCGCTTGAGATCTTAAATGTAAGGAAGAAGCATTCTAATTGATTAAGGCTTCTGATTGGAAAATTGTCAAGGTTTTATTGTTAAACTGTTAAAAATAAATTTGTAATGTCAGTAATCTTTGGAAAACAGTTGGGCAGATAATTGAATCAGGCTTTGTTCACGCTCAAATGTTTATTGAATGCTCATGCGTAATAAACAGACAACTCTGGTAATAAAGAAAACTGTTGCTCCATCCTTCTTACTTTCATTTTTAATTCTCGCCAAAAAGCACCCCTGTTACAATAACTTAAAATAGTTGAAAGTGGAGAAAACAATTACAAACAAACTACGAAAGATTAATAAATATAAACATATTTTATGACCACATAAACTAAACATTAACTCTATGGATAAATTATAAATTTTAAAATAATTTCAACATTAATAATCATTTCAATTGCATTTTTTATTTGTGGCATTTTTTATGATATATGAATTGCGTGATTGATTTGTTTAAAAGTTTTTTTTTTATTATATTATACTTAAACGTTATATATAAAACTTTATTATAGTTATTGTCGTTGGTGTGAAAGCAGCATGTAAAAAAAAAAGACTGAAATGTTCCCTTTTTAATATGGCAAGCGCATGACTTCAAAGTCATTCGGCAAATGATCAAAAGAAGAGGGGACAAGACTGCTCGGACACAACCATAATAAATTTAGTTTTTCTTTTCCCCCTTTTTGTTCATGAATACGTCTGGCCCATATGCTTTTTCTGCAGATCTATTTGAAAGAGGCATTTACAAACCCAGGCCCACCACATTAAACTCTATAACAATCTTCATTCATGGTAACTTATCAGACTCAATTAATCAACCTCAACAATGGCAATTCTGATGTGTTCAAGCAACCCGAAAGGCCTAGGTCAACACTAGGGCAGTCCCAAGCTTGCCTTTTTTCTGCACTTAAAAATTCATGTTTTTATGATTGACTTTTTTTTTTTTTTTACCTTATATTTAGACTAAACGTTAAAAGAAGTTAAGAAATATATATATTTAAAGAAAATAACATTCAAAATGAGCTTTCTGTTTTTCTTTTTTTTTTCTTTCTAAAAGGCTACAAAGCCTTGCCGTTGATAAAAAGCCTCTCAGTCAGTCTCAAAGGAGCATGTCTTCTCTGCTGCAATGTGAATGGTATTGTTATGGCTATTCCAGTGGGCTGAAAAGGGGTAACCACTGGTTTGATTCGGTTACACGGTGTGGTTAAGTTCTCCCTCCCACCGCCTTGGTGTCTATGGAGGGTCCGTGACCTGTTTTGAATCGGCCAGGGAAATGTCATGTTGCCCCTCCCATGGGCAGTACTCGCATTCACTTGATTGGTAGAAAAAATGACTTGGGTTGGTTAAAAACCCACAGTTTCTGCATCGCAATTTATAGACGCCCGAATATCAATGAAATGTTTGATTTACTGGTGATATTCAGGTATATGTGTCAGGTAGTACCAGCCAAACATGTTTGCTTAAGTGTTAAAAAAAAAATTATATGTTTGATTTACTTTGAGGGTTTTTGCTGAAAGAATTGTTTTATCTTATTTAATTGCAGATTCCCAGGTGACTCTCCCAGATGAGGAAGATGATGAAGTATTAATTTGAGTTGTTTCTTCTAAACAGACAACCACGTTAAGTTAAAATAATATCACAGCAATTAGAGGTTTTGAATCAAAATTTAAAATTGAAACATAAATGGCAAAGTTTGTATGTGATGGTATCATACTGTATTTTTGTAGTAGTTTAAACATTCTAGGAGCCACTGAAAGCAATTATGTGATCTCAAAATGAGATTTAAACAGCAATAACAATGCTACGCACAAAAAAAAAAAGCAGTGGGATAACAGCCATAAAGGAAGCATATAGCAATATTAATATGGATATGGAGTCAATTAAAAATCTATTTTTATTCATTTTCATTAAAGAAATTCTGTAAAAAAATTTGTAAAAATGGCATTGTTAACTTTTGATGTTGAAAATTCAACTCTGCAGTTTAACAATGTGAGCTTTATTGACATGTTTAGTGGTTTGAAACAGTATATTGTATAATGAGTAGAATATATAGAAATCCTGGATGCTTGAAGTCAATAACAAAAAAGCACTGGCAGTTTATTACCATTTTTAACTGTAATTTACAAGGCAAACAACTCAGGCAAAACGTAACTTCAAGCTATTTAAGATGTCAATGAAATTGACTTTGCAATCTTTTCAACATCAAAACTCAGAGGAAAGATCCCATAATGCAAAATGCAAAAATAATAAAAAATAAATAAATAAAAAATTCAATAAAGTATTGATTTACTTACATATGTTATAAATAGTTTAATAAAAAATATTTTAAGACTATTTGGACTAGTTTGAATTAATCAGTTGCACATTGACTTTAAAGTACAAGATAACTCTTTTGGCAAAACTCTTTTGACGCTTAGTCCACTGAAGCTAAGCAGAGCTGCACCCGGTCAGTACCTGGATGGGAGACCACATAGGAAAGCTAGGTTGCTGTCGGAAGTGGTACTGAGACCAAAAGGGGGTGCTCAACCTATGATCTGTGTGGGTCCTAACGCCCCAGCATATTGAATGGGACTATATACTGCTCAGTGAATGCTGTCTTTCGGATAACTCTTTGACTCTCTGTGTGTCCTTCCATAAAATAAGGTAATTTTCCTCCGTCCATCATGGCCTAACCATCCCCATATCATAATTGGCTACATTACTCTGTCTCCTCTCTACCAATCAGCTGGTGTGTGGTGTGTGGTCTTTTTTCAACACATTTCTAAACATAATTTAAAAAAAAAAAAATAGTTTTAACAACTCATTTTAATAACTGATTTATTTTATCTTTGCCATGATGACAGTAAATAATATTTTACTTGATGTTTTTAAGACACTTCTATACAGCTTAAAGTGACATATAAAGGCTTAACTAGGTTAATTAGGGTAACTAGGCAGGTTAGGGTAACTAGGAAAGTTATTGTATAATAATGGTTTACTGTAAAAATGTCCTTGCTCTGTTAAACATAATTTAGAAAATATTTAAAAAAAATAAAATAAATAAAACAATTCAAAGTAGGGGTAATAATTCTGACTTCAACTATATGTGTCATAAAAGGATAAGAAGCTCATTTTTGCAAACAAAAGCAAGTGCTTCCCATAAAATTCAATCAACAGGCTTTCATACAGTATACTGCGTAATCTTGGAAGTCTAAGAAGGTCTCTTAATTAATTTAGATTTTGTTATAAACTGTTCCCACTTTGGAAATAGAATAGTGAATATAACATAAAAATTGTAACATATATCCCTTTTAACTCTTTTAAAGAACGAAATGCATGTTTAGATGGAACTCACTATTGCTATTCTTAAGGGTGCCAATCTGTATCAATTCTTCTCACTAATAAAGCATTTGAACAATTTTCACTTCATAAATTTTTTTCAACAAAAGTCATTTGCCCAGTGAAGATGTCACATCACTGTGCAGTGTGTTTGAACTTGCTTGGCATGCTTTCAAGAGAAAAAAAAACTTCAAATCTCTTTAAGTAAATTCATTAGATTTCTCCCACACAGAGCTCCCATTAAGAGAAAACAAAGGCTATCGTGACTTTAACTGACTGTAATTGACTGTGCAGTGAATGGGCTCAGTCTACTGCAGCTCTCCAGCCTGAATGCTGCTGGAGAGCTGCAGACATGAGTAACTGTATGCATTCTTCTGCCACAGTAAAGAGTGCTCCAAGAATGGTCTTTAGCTTTCCGCATGCCGCATACAGCACAAAACCAGCGGAATGCACAGCTTTGGAGGCCATCTCAATGGCTGTGAAGCCGAACAATAAGATCTTGGCTCTCAAACCCGTTTCATTCTTTAGTCTTGCTCTGCCCCCAATGCTTTCACTTTCTTCACACTGTACAGAAGAAACGATCACTGCCCGCTATACTTTTGCATTGTGCTTGCTTAAAGTTTTTGCGAGTTAGTTGATAAACAGTATTATTGACCTTCTAAATCTCTAGAACAGAGTGTTTTTGGCTGGTAGCTGCAGTTTTTGTGTGTAAACAGTGGCAGTCCCTCTTTTGGAAACCCCTGTGGAGCTGTTCTCCAAACACTAGTCTCACCAGACCCCGCTGACCCCTCCGGGACAGGCTTAGAATCAATTACCAATTTCTCCTTTTACTATCTGTCATGTACTACGGATGGTTATTGGGTTATGACTTGATCAGGCTGATCACTGCGCTCTGACCCTTTTTTTTCAGAGATTATGTGATTATGGCCTAATTCCTTGTAATCTTCCGCTAACTGGTCCATTGCCAGAGTCACAAAACAACTTTTCCATACTGCTGTGCTTCTGAACAGACCAGCATGGTCCAAAGTGCTTGCAGCCCAGTTACCATAGAAACTACTATAAGATGTCAGATATATATCATTAGCTAAAACAATCCCAGGAGGGGGTATTGCACTAAAGACGTTTGCTACTTTCACAGGGTTTCAGGTTGTAAAGCAACAAAGTGGAATTTTAGCCCAACTCCAGAAATTAATTAGTTTCATTAGTCGGTGGATAAATGGCGATGGCTGGTGTGTTGGATTCCAGCAGAGATTCACCATAGAGGGTTAATGGGAGTCTGGCCTGGAAGCTTTCCCAGCTCTGGCCCAAGGCCATTTCAGCCAATCACTCTAAACTTGTGGTCAAATTTTATGCCTCTGCCACAGCTAAAAGTATATTCAGAAAATCAAAAGTTTTTCAGATGAATAGGTTTGCCACAGGTACTTGCTTAAAATAAAATGTAAATAATGAACCACATTTTCAAAATGTATTTTTAAACTGATAGTTTATCCAAAAATAAAAATATCTTTCACGTTCCACTTGTTCCAGACCTATTTAAATTTGAGTGTTTGCTTGTGTTGAACACAAAGTAAGATATTTTGAATTTGTAAACCAGTAGCCGAAGTCAATAATTACCATTTACCAAAAAAAGCTTCAAAATATCTTCTTTTTGTGTTGAACAAAAGCAAAAGTTTTTGAATCACTTGCATTAATGTTATTTATTTATTTATTTATTTATTTATTTATTTATTTATTTATTTATTTATTTATTTATTTATTTATTCTCTACATATTTTCAAAATGTATTTTTAAAGTGAAAGTTTATGCAAATAATTAAAATTATTTCTTCATTTACTCATGTTCCACCTGTTCCAGACTTATTTGAATTTGTATGTTTGCTTGTGTTGAACACAAAGTAAGATATTTTAAATAATGTTGTAAACCAGTAGCCGAAGTCAATAATTATCATTTACCAAAAAATCTTCAAAATATCTTCTTTTGTGTTCAACTGCAACAAAAGTTTTGAAACCACTTGCATATATGTTAATTTTTGGGTGAACGGTACCTTTATTTATTTATTTATTTATCTAATTATTTATGTATTCTCTTATGAATATAATTAGAAAGTCAAGAATTCTATATAATTGTTTAGCATTATTTATTAAAACCATAAAGCTGGAAATCTTTACTCTAATTTTGTGTGTATGTGTGTGTGTGTGTGTGTTACAGCTGCATTTGTGTTACAAATCCCTCCCCGCTGAGAAATGCTTATAATAGGAGAAATCAGTTGGACAGCAGTGAGGTTCATGCCAGCGAACAACTGAAAGGTCTGTTTTCATAGATTCCCTTTTGTGAATATTAAAACGAGACCTGGTGAAAAATGATGCATGCTTTTACACTTTAGAAACCTGGCAACTAGGGGAAAAACCCTCTCAAGTCCATCCTGTCGAACAAAAGGCGCTCAGCGCATTGAGCTAAGATGCAACGAGTTCTGCGTCCCGGGCACATGACGTGCATCATGGAAACATATTGTATCGAAATCGTTTGTGGGAGAAAACCGGGGATGAAAAAGAATGGGGCGCTTTGATCCGCGCCCTGGGGTCCCGAGCTCCCCGAGTGCGCGCAGACTGACTGCAAGGCCTTATTCACTTTCAGATAGACACACTTACAAACGACACTGAATGAAATTTGCATATTTGTAATTTATCACATTTTAGCCCGACTTTTCTGTCTCTTTGCGGAAGGTGGAAGTCTGAATAAAAAAGTGGATCAATTATCAACCCGAAGCTGTTCCCTTCTCATAGCAGAATGCTGTAGTTTGGGAATTAGAAAAAAGTAGCTGCTGTTAGGGGGTAAAAAAAGAAAACTTGAAAAAATAAAAAGGTTGAACCAACTGAATTTAAACAATAAACAGAATGAAACTTAGCCCTGCAAAAGCCTCTTTAAGTTGCCGTTTTTCACTAAGCTTTGATTTTTAATTTTTCGAGCTGAAAATATTTGCATAAACAAAGGTTTATCCCTTAACTGATGTCAGAAAGCTGTGCGCTTCCCCCCACCAATTTTATTTTTGAAAATTAAGTATATTGTCAATACCACGATTAGCATCCTACTTCCATGGTCCAAGTCCAACAACCCGAATATATATAGCACTCTGCCGAGTCTTGTTGCAAGTTTGCTTGAGATCAACAAGCCTACTGGAAAATTAGGCTAAGCAAATTACTAACAAAAATCGTATTGCATAATTTGCACATACGGAAACGCAATGCAACTCAGACCTGTTGCGTGTCTTTGCGCAGTGAGGTGCATTGCATTCCCCTGGAGATGGGTTTAAACAAAGCAAAAAACATTAATAAAACTATGAGATCCGGGCATTGAATTGAGGTGACAGGCAGGATCTGGATGTCTTAGCACTGACACAAAACCGCATACGGTAACTACATGCCTGCCTTGAAATACGAGAGTTTGAATAAAGGAGCAGTAATATTTCATATGGGGCACGCAAAAGCTGGATACAATACCTCTCATATTAAGAACAATATTCAGTCCATTCTGTGGCGAACAAAGATCATAGCAAGACGTCTTTGAGGCTAATTCAGTCAAAGGCACATTTTGGCTTCCCCCGCGGTAAGGTCACTGTCGTTGTGTATGGTCCACCAAGGGTGGTATGGGGTTCCATGGCCAAGCAAAGCCAGCTGTCCCTGGTGTAGGGCGACCAGTCTGAATTGTTATTATAAACTGCCAGAGCTACTATTGTGGCTATTCGTGAACCTTGTGTTATGAGTTTAAAGTTCAACATTTTTTCTCCCCCCATCTTACGAGCAAATGCAAGTTTTGTAGTATGGTCAGCTATGGCTTCCAAAGTAACAACTGGACTTTTAAATTCAGATCTTCTTGAAGTTTGCTTTGACCGTGACTTGGAAGAACACCAACACCATCCGTTGAACTGCTGTATTCCGTCGATTAAGCACCATGTCATCATTTACAAAACTAATAATTAAAAAATAATCAATTATCTTTATGAATTTATGCTAATTCATTTTAAGTGACTTTATATTTGGTGTTGCAGTGTTAAACTTGTAGACGTCTTTGACCTAACTCTGGACAGATAATCACAAGAATTTAAACGTAATTTACCTTTAATACATGAATCAAATCATAATTTTGTTTAATCATAATTTAGTGACATTTAAGGATACCGTTTATTGAAAAACATATGCTCTTTCATTAAAGCATGTATAAATATCTACATTAATAAAGTACGTCATATGAATAAATGTGTAAGAAAATGCACATTGGACATGAAAATCTGAAGTCAAATCTTGTGCACCAAAGATTTTTCTTGAAATGAAGCCTTGGGTTAAAGAGGGAGAGAGGCCACTTACAAACTAGAAAACTCTAGCTGGTTTAAATCTTCGCTGGTTCGCTCTTGTCAACCGGACGTCCCGTGCGCAAAAACCAAGCTTGCCATGGTGATGTTTTATTTTCCAAAGCACAATGTCATCGCACAAGCGTATTTTTCCTGCATGTAACTGCGGTCTTTTGTTAAGAAAGAGAACGAGGAGCTACCCAAGGGGCTCATTCTATCCTTTTATACTCAATTGAACAATATTTTCTTTTTCTTAAAAAAATCCCGCACGCGTGCGCGCTTTTGTACACTTGTTCCACCGGATCCTGTTTGGCTGCTAAGAAGTTAAATGATTCGCAATAGACACCGGTTGCTGTGTCGAGGGTTTCTTCAGTACAAAGGCTGCTGCTTTCGCACCATATGCTTAATGGACACAGCCGTAAAGGCCATAATAAAGGTAAAACGTGGTCTTTTAAAAGTTGGAAAGGTTCCCTTTATTTGATTTAGATGGAACAGACTACGTGCGCACAAACCAAAGCGCGCCCGGGCATTGACTCGCTCTTTCTTTTCTGAGGCACTGCAGCCACCACGTAGTGTGTTTCATTACAACATAAGCTTTTCATCACCCGGCTTTGTTCTGAATGAAAGTAATGCTGTGAATTAAAGAAATGACAATATTTTCTATCAGCTTGAAGGTCCAAGAGAAGGGCTCTCGAGCTTGGCAAAAATCAGGCACATCATTCATCATGTCACCCCGCACCTGTGGTCCTGGCATTCAAAGTATACAAACCTATTCTTATTAACCTTAATTATTCAAAAACGACACAATGGCTGAAATAGAGCAGGTTGAAGTCTGTTTATTGGTCGTAAATGTCCCTCTGAAGATCTCCAAGGCTCTTTGTTAGTCCCGCGCGGAGACCGCTCTTCTCCTTTCAGACATGAGTTGCCTTGGACTTTTCAGTTTTCAATCGTAACATCTGCTTAATCGTACGGATCAAAATATGGAGACACCAAACATTTGCAGTGAAGGATTTGTTAAATCCGGGTAATGAGTTATTAACAAGACGAAACAATGGAGCGGGATGGTGAGGGCCTTATGTTAACGGAGTCACTTTACGAAGCGCCTCGCATTACCCTTCTTTCTAAACGGGACGCCAGGTGATGGAGAGGACATCAATGTCCTTAGGAGGCAGCGCTTTTTTTCTGCACGTGAAAAATTAGTGGACATAAATTTAATGGCTCGATCGAGCCACAGAAATGCGTCTATTACCCGTGGACTTGCGTGGAGGACAAAACAATACTGCTGGCTGCCTCGCGTTGGCTCCCTAAATCCGGGTGGATCATTGAAAATGTGTTTTATTATAACGCACGTCATGCTTTACTGTTCCCATATTGTGTCGGGACAAAGGCTAATGGTACATTAAAGACAAGAAACCCATGCCAACACGTCTTGGAGACGTTGTAGACGGAGACGGGCCTCCCTCTTTGCTTGTTTTAAGCAGCTGCTGTCCAGGACCCGGGCGCACAAAAAGAACAAGTTTGAAATACCAGGTGCATCGAGGAGAAACTCGTCATGTTCAAGCTCAGAACACTGTCCTAGCAATAAAGATATCATGGCAATTATCTGCAGACTCAGCACCGTGTAAAACCAGGGGCGCCTGTTGCAGAACAGCCTGTACTTTGGCAACAAAGTCCCCCGACCCGGGGTGCTCGATGAGCCCGCTTTTCTTGAGCACCTGTTCGCCGAGGTGATATTTTTAGACGAATAATTAGTGATATATTTGCTGCATTGAAGATCACGCTGTACCCCCAGAGGCGACTCGGACATGGGGGATTTAGTGGGATTTAAAGAGTTTGGGTATCAACTGGTGTTTGTTCAAGCTGGCAGCTGGCACCCCGATGCCACTGTTGCCATGCACTAATGAAAATGCGCCAGACTCAAAGATTTTCAGTCTTATCCTCCATATTTTTTTTGCAGGCGATAATCCGAATGTGAGCAGATTTAAAGCTTATGAGAATCTTGATAGGCGTCGTTCCCAGATTAGTGCGCATCGTAAGATTGTTGACACTGATAGTTATAAACCGTGCGTAATCGTTCACTTTCTTTAATAGAATTAGGTGTAGACTACATATGAAACTCAGACATTTATGGGGCCGACAGCGGATTTTTTCTGTTTACTGTACAATATTTATTTCCACTAACACAGTCAAAATATAGAAAATGTTTATGTAATTTTTAGGACTTTTTATTTAACTGTAAGTTTATATTTATTAAAATCCAAGGCTTACCGAACTTGCAACTAGTTGGCTATTGTAATTCTAGTCGGCGAACAATATTAATAACTACCCGCGGGCATCCACAGACGTGGACTTTGCAAAAGAGCCTGTGGGACGGTGAAACGCATAGTAAACGGGTAAACCCTGACAAGCAATAAATGGTCGCCTTTAAAGCTTTGCCAAGCCAAATCCCAAAGTGACAAAATAGAATCCTGAAAAGATACAGCGCATCAGCCTTTTTCTTCCTCTCCATCGGCGCTCTTCCAAAAGATGCTTTAAGGGTTTTGTACTGTGCCTGTTTTCAAACACCCTCTTTCACTAAGATGCGGTGCCAAAATACAATGATAGCAGCATTTTTTGTTTCCACCTAATCAAATTGAAATGTTACCACGGGTAAATAGTTGAAATCGCCAGAAGACGTTTGGGGTCTTTTATCTTAGTTAAGTCTGACTTGCTAACATTTGACTTTCTAATGAGCATAATGGGATTACATGCTTTTAGTCCTGCGCCCTGGATAGCAGAAACCAGCGCGTTTAATGAGGCGCTAATACTCGGAAAGGTTGGATTATGTCCATCAGTTAAAATTTAATTTGATTCATCATTTAATTAATGAAATATTGTTGACACTAATTAAATAATCGTCTCCACATAACTAAATAGGGAATTGACCAGTAAGCATTAGTTAAGTACTACAGCGAATATGTAGTTTACATTCACAAACTGTGCACCAATATTATGACTATAGAATAAGCAAGACGAAACATTATATTATAAACAACATGATTAAATTAAGTATCAAATCAATACCTGTTATCTCAATCTCTGTCCGTCCATGATTTTAGCCTCCGAGCGCTCTGCATGAGTTTAGATTGGACATGTGGACATGGGCATGTGTTTGGGTACCTCTTAATAACTGCGAGAGCTGACGTAGAGACAACTGGGTACACAGAACACAAATGGATACCACGGGAAAATTTTGCCTTGGAGCACCTGCAGTGTACCCAGGCCAACTGCCCAAGGCAAAGGAAACGTCATGCCTCTTTTACCAATTTAGACCCTCACTTTAAAACCTACTACTCCGTCCTCTCCTGTTTAGTTATTTATTTTTCACCCAAACTGTCACAGTCACAGCGAGGGTCCGTCAGATTTCCATAATGATAAATAGTGACATCTTTCAGCTGTTGTTCTGCATTATATTCAAGGCTTCACACCTCACATTAACGTATCTATTCAGAAATCACGTTACAGTTAATCGCAGGATTTGACTCTGGCCTATTCATTGTCACAGAATAAAAAATGACCGGTCTGTAAGATATATCATCATATAAGCCTCTATTTATGTTTTATATTGTAAACGTAAACGATAAATAGTATTGCATGTTTGCATTTTGATTTATTCTGATTACTTAAACTGATACTGAGTCATGCATTTTTATTTTGGGTGTATTTAGTCTTGGGGATTTGTGTTTATTTCATTGGTACATTGAAAGATTCAAAGAAACCAGACTGAAATAGAAAAATTTATTGGATCATCATATCAGTATAAATATAGACAATTTTCGTGTTTCGTTTGTATAAAAATAGGTTTTGTTTGACATAAAATCCGTATTAAATTAGAAAAATATATTACAGCACAATTAAAACAATTAAATACGACACAAACATGATTGCCAGTGGCCTTATCTTCAATTCAGACTAAAAAGCTGAAACACAGATAGTCACAATAATATATTACAAATAAACAAAACATGGAAAATCCATACAATTCAGTTGTACACAATGTGTATATACGGGATACTAATAGCAACATTGCCTTAGGAAATGAAATTGAAGGGGGGTTCATTCTCAATATTGTTTATGGATGATTTCAAGTGCAACTTTCGTGGGTCCTCTGGTGTCCAGACTTTCGCTGTCCTAATGATATTCTGGTCTTTTAACTGCTTCTCATCAGTCCATGAAAGAGAGTGTCCTGCGAGAGGAGGCAACCCGTAGTCTGGGTCATTTGGAGATGGGGATCCTGAAAAGAAAAAAGACCAGAGTTCTTTTAATAACAGGCTAATAATCATAACAACAACAACAACAATAATAATAATAATAATAATAATAATAGTAATAATAATAATAAACAATTATATACATACTTGTTCCTCGGTGGCAAATGATGACTTTTTTCGGTTGGTTTAAAGCGTCACTGTGTGGGTTCCGAATTGGCATGTCCGACTGCACCAGTTCCGCAAGAAAGTTTATGTAGCCGATTGCCAGGCGTAAAGTGTCAACTTTTGAAAGTCTCTTCTCGTATGGCAGTGTTGGGATGTGAGATCGCAGTCCCTCGAAAGCATCGTTAATGGACTGCATCCTCCGTCGCTCCCGGACGTTGGCAGCTTGACGCAACTGTTGCATCTCCACTTCGGACCTCATGCGCCTCCGCCTCTTCAGTAAGCCTCCGTCTCTGTGAGGGGACAGCTCCGAGGTGCTGTCCGCGCATCCGTAAGAAAAAGTCGAAGATGACGAGGAAAAGGAGAAGTTACCAACGTCACAGTAGTCTCCGTCTTGCGATATTCGACTGTCCTTGTAATATTCTTGGATTTGGTTGGTAAGGAAATCGACATCCTCGTCCAGAAAGTCGTCTGTATCCAAGTGGTCTCTCGAAGAGTGGTCCGTAAAGAAGTCATCGTCGTCGAAATAAGAGGAGGAGAAAGAGTCTAAGCCTGTGAATGGATCCAACACAGTGTCCATTTTTTGTGCTGTGTTGGTGTTGCCCAGTAACAACAATCGCCTACTCTTCGATCTTTTCCTCTTGATGCTCAAGAGTTAGTTCAGTTTGAAAGGTGGCACGCGAGGACTCTTATAACTACATCCATAGTCGCGTGCCATTGACCGTAAGCGCCAACCAATCAGCGTCAAGCATCGCCAGCGCCCGCAGCTGAGGCAGCTCACCTTAGGATAAGGCATGTTTACAGGCCAACCCCCAGTACACGCCCCCTGAGCCCAAAACACCCAGACAGGACATGCTTCTAAATTGATGACAAAGCGACTGCCTATATTGACAACTGTATCAGAAATTATCTGTCCCCCAGTGTTTCAGTAAATAAACGACCAGAATAAATAGAACATTATTGACGTTTTATTATACAAATCTGTTTATATTGTTTACATACAGTTTGGTTAATCTACACTCTAATCTACAAAAAGACATTTGCGGTTTGTTCAAACTTATATAAAATGAGCTGAAATTCAATTTTTTTGTTATTTTAGGGACAACTTAATTGTTTTATGTTCAATCCACTTACATTTGCAAAAACGAATAAGTTAACTTTATTTGTTCATGTTGTCCCAACACAAATATATTGTGTGGAACCCATTATTTTTTACAGTGTATATAAATTTTTAAACAATTTAAAAATCACGTTTATTTACTTAGCCTAATATTTAAGCTATATTGTCTTACGGGGTTATGTCAATTTATTTACTAATTTGTTAAAAAAATGGTTGAGATTTTTTCTATTGTTAAACACAGAATAAGACATTTTGTACAATGTTGGAAATCGTTGCTTATTGAGCTCCATAGTATTCTTAGTAGTAGTATTCAACATTTTTCAAAATATCTTCTTTTGCGTTCAACAGAAAAAGAAACTCAAAAAGGTTTTGATCCACTTGATAGAGAGTATATTTTTAAAAATGTAAGCTGTCACATAAAATAGGCTATAATTAATTAATTTAAGTAACTTTCAATCAGCTTTGTAGTTATTGTGTGACATATGCGCAATATATTTTGATTCATGTGCTAAATATTAGAATAACCCATGTCCATCACATATGCATGTCATCAAAACAGTTTGTTTTTCTTTCCTAATATTTGGATATTAAAATCAAATAAAAAGAAAACAATGTCATCAGTTCATTCGGCTACTTTTTGCTGCTTGTTGTAAGGACGTTCGACTTAAAGCCTAGTTCTCCGGATATTCAGCAATCAGAGAGACAATAACGGCAGTTAAGGGACATGGTGTGCTCGCTTAATTATTGACACTTGAATCTCTGCCCGTTTGTTTTTCCACCATTAACAGTGACTGAATAAAGTGCACCCAGTTATCACGTGTAATTAAGGGGTCAGGGAGGTATAGGCCTACTGTTGACCTGTCACCTTGAGGCTCCTCTTAAAGCAGGTAACAATTCAAGCGCCCAGCATTCGCGTGCGCCAAGCCCCTTCCATCGGCCTCTTAATTATCAAGACATGAAGCTATGTTAAAGCCCCATTGGTTTTCCACGAGGTTCATACAATACAGCACAAACATTTGTGTATGAGTGATGTCAGTGAAAGGAGCTGTCATTTAACTGGCAGAAAGGCTAAAGAATAGGTCTCTCATCAATCACGGGTTGTAGGATGCCTGGCCGCACGTTTGTATCGAGGCAGTGGACACTCGCCTGTTCAGGAAACAATCACAAGAATAAAGCGAGAGCTTCAGTGGTAAAGCGGGGGCGTTTTCAGCTTTCAACACGAACAACCCATAGTCACCCTAATCGACAATACGTGTTCTTGAAAAGGCGGAGAAATATAGAATGGCAAAACAAACATAAAAATGACTCTCGCTCAATGAAGAGTGCTGGAGATTGAATGAAGGGACGCTCCGTTTGCAGGAGAGATCCGCAAACAATTCTAATTCAATTTAACTCTTAACAATAGGCTTTTTGAAGACATTAATATGACATCTTTTTATATATTATTTTATAGTAGAAAAAAATGTAGATTATTAAAATATTCTTTGAATCTAAGAAAGAAATATTCACTTAAGAAGAAAGATATTCACTTAAAGAAACTTTGGGATATCCAAAATGTACTTTTGTGGCATCACTGCAAATAATAAAACATAAATATAATGAATAAATACAAGAACATACTTTAGAACCATTGTTTTTGTTAAAAAGTCGATCATTTAACCAAGATATTTAAATATGTAAAATAATAAAATGATGTTTTAGGTGGTTTCACCGACCATTTACTGAAAAAAATATATATTAATATGGTTTTAATTTTATAAATCTTAACAAGATTATTAAATAATGGCTAGCTAATAGCAATTCAAACGTTATCGTAAAGTAGTGCCAATTTAAAATGCAACCTATAAGAAATTAATTTGTAAAACAATAGAAACAGTACTGGCAGCAGCCGATTGTGAAACAATTTGTCCAAATAAACAATATATCGTTTCAATACTAAAATAACAAAAAAATGTCACTTTAAACTGACATTTTTAAACACTCATTAACTAGGCTGCTATGTTAATTTTCTTGAAATTAGCCAATCATAGTCAAAAATGTGTAAACCATTTAAAATACATTATCGTTTTATTGGCTAATAAACTGTCTATTAGACTGGATAAGTAAATACCAGTTAAACTGCATTTAAAATAAATGCTAGTCCAGTTTTCAAAAGCATCATGCTTTCTGACCGTCAAATTCCCATAGACTTTTTTTTCCAGAAAAAAAAGGAAGTTTTGTCATATAAATAAAGTGGGTCCTTTTATCCTTTCTTTTAACACGAGGCTTCATTATACAAGTCCTTGAACAACAAACACGAATAAATATAGCCCTACCAGCGGAGAAAGGACAAGCAGCGGCTTTGGTTTTATTATGTAGGGGGGCTGGTACTGGCATTAAGAGCAGTGTGCCTCACAGTGGTCGCCAATGAGGAGGTTTGTAAGACACCTCACAACAAATTATGCTGGTACCTGAGATGCTAACTGGTTGGAGCCCATAAACAACCCTTATTCTCTGCTATTCAAATAAAGATGGAGGGGGTCACTTTGTTAGTAAAAGGGGAAAAAGGGTCTGGTGAGTGGTTGTTGCACCCCGCTGCAAGCTGCAACGCGAGGGACAATCCGTGGGAATCACACCACTTGCGCGCTCTGCTCTCAAAGAGACCCACTGCCGACACTGAATGAACACAGCAGACGTACAGCTTGTATGCTAAAACGCGTAGTTAGAATATTAAGGTGTTGATAAATGTCTTTCTTTTTTGGTAAGAGGACTGTTGTTTAATTTATAGTTTAAAACTGACGCGGCGCAAATCCATCAGAACGCACGTCTTCCATATTTAGCGCATGGCATATTGGGCTGTTTTTGTTGTTCATCAGAATAAATAACTAACTACTAACATAAACAGGAAAGGTCACTGAACGGATATTTATTCAAGAGCACAAAGTTCAAGTGCGTAACGCGCATTTGACCTCTCCACAACCAGGAATGGTGCACCTGTAGACCACTGTGGAGAGACACAAGTGGCACCTGAACGCCCACCGGTTGTTCGGCAAAGCGAGTCAATCAGCCATTAAGCACAGACAGGACCGTGACCGTCACCTTTGCGCTATCAATTAAGCAATGTCACATATCTCGGCGGCTGCAAACCTTGGGCGGGCGTGCATGGGAATAGCAACACATGGATTTTCTGCGCAGATATTATAAACGATGAGCGTTATAAATGAGATGTCTTATTTCATAGGTCATGGTGCATTACTCATCATGAGGCGAGAAAAGGCTGCAAGAAGCAATGTCCGACGCGTTAAAACGCTTTTAGAAGAACCTAATGATTTTTAATGATAATAACTAAAACATTATTTATTTTTATTATAGCGGTTGTTATGCTATTAATATTACAATATTTGCAATTGTATTATTGGTGTTAAAATTGTTATAGCTGTTGTTGGTAGCTATTATTATTATTATTATTAATAATAATCGACAATAATAATTAGCATATCGTGGATGCATTGCAGTTTATTAGGCGATCAATGCAACAACGACAGGTTAATATTCAATTCAATTCATGTTTATTTTTCTAGTGCTTTTACAATGTAGATTGTATCAAAGCCGCTTAAAATAGACGTTCTAGTAAATTGAAACTGTCAGTCCAGTTTTCAAAGTTGAAGCTCAGTTTAGTTCATTATTACATTATTATTATTATTATTATTATTATTATTATTATTATTATTATTATTATTATTATTATTAGTAGTAGTAGTAGTAGTAGTTGTAGTAATATAATAATAATAATAATATTAATAATAATAATGTAAAATATGCCTTATAAAATGATAAAATAATAGACATGCAGTTGCTGGTAATACCACTATAAAATTATTACAAGTATCAATATCTGATGATAATAAAATAATGATGATAGTAATTATATTACCCATTATTACTTTTATATTATCATCAGTTACTAATGTTGTTATTTTGGAGGATTAACTAGAGGAAAGTTCTTTAAAATTCAATTTAATTCCTAATATAGTGGAAATCGCCTCTAATCCTTTTAATCTCTTGTCAAACAGGATTAGAGAAAGGATTAGATATAAAGGCAGATTAAATGAATCAATCAATGACAATAATTGGGCTACTTAACGGGGTAATACGGGCTAGATAGTGGCTTCACCAAGTCTCTTGAACCGCCAGTGTTTTTGAGAACGTGATTTTCGACTTGGCTTCCCTGTGAGACGTGGGCCATTAAAAAACCCATAATAAATAAATCTGTTTTCAACAATAAACACCCAACAACAAAGCCACACGATATACGAGTGGCATTGGTCCTCGCGTGTTGGGTAATGTAAAACGATAAAAGGCACCACACTTTTGTCGACGCGCCTGTCAAGTGGCTCTCATTGTTGCTACACTTTACATTTATTGACCCGGTATTCAAAAAGGTTGACTGGTAGACAAGCATTGACTACAGAAGCTCTGCGTTTTCACGGCCTGTTTGAAGGGTCATAGATGTTAGGAGCGCAAGCTGCAGAACACTGGGGATCCTGGGAATCCAGCCACATGCGCCGGAGCAACAGGAGCAGCAACAGCGCACCGAGCGTTCGTCCTCCAGCTTGCCAGACAAATTAGAGCTTCGGTCGTGGGGTGTGCAGAGATTCCTGCATTCACAGTGATGAACAAATCAAGCACTCTTTCTTAAGTGTCACATCACAGGGGGACGCATTGTTCTTGTAAATGTAAATGCTTAAGACAATGTTTTTTTTCGGCAAATATCGCAGCATCTCAATCCAAATGAATTGAAATATTACAGTTAGTCAATTTAAATTCATATATTAGGCTATCATAGATTATCAGCATCGGTTTCATGGATCTGGGAAATAGTTAGAAGCGTAATCCTCAAAGCGTAAACAGCGCCAATAAAAGTGTTTTAGTTAATATTACGTTTATCCTGGCGGAGATTAAGCAGATTATTGATTCACTACATTCTAGACTAATTGATTTGTCCTGCGTTAATCTGAAAATATGTCTGCCCGCAGGCTGTTTCAGATTAGTGAGGTGTTTGTCTTAGTAGCGTCCAGCAAATAAACCTTAGGGAAAGAGGAGCGCGGGGGGTGCGGGTCAATTCCTCAGCAGCGCATTATAGTCCAAGTCCCGTTTCTCTTCATTATTCAGTCTGCAAAAATGGTAAATCGAAAATAGCCTAGACCTACTTATTAAACTTGGCAAAGGGTAAATAATTAAATAGTATAGAATCTAATAAATGGAATCTAATTTATTCTTTTTGTTTATTGCTGTTGTAGTTATTATTAATATTATTAATAATAATAATAATAATAATAATAATAATATTATGTAGGCTACATATGACATTTGTGGTTTTATCACAAAGTCGTTATTTGGTCCATGAACGTGTGCTACGTGTATCGGGGAGCTGTCACGACATATAGGGTGCTGAACTAAGGACCACATTTCTCACAATGTAGTTGTTTATATCTACAAAAAAGTGAAAATACTGGCAGGAAACATTAAACATGCTTGAAGATGGAACGGGAAGTTCGGGAACAAGGTTATGGATAAAATCATTATTTATTTCTTGTAAAATTTGGCTATGGATGACTTGGTTGAAGGTATTAGGGTTCATGTTTTATGAAGACAAAATAGCCTAATAGCCAAACAATTTAAACGTAGAAGTGGCCTACGAAAATTAATTACTTTAATTTGAAATTTTGTGGTTAGCACTGTCGCCTCGTAACAAAAATGTCGCTGGTTCGAGTACCGGCTGGTTCAGTTGGCATTTGTGTGGAGTTTGCATGTTCTCTCCGTGTTTGTGTGGGTTTCCTCCGTGTGCTCCGGTTTCCCTCACAGTACAAAGACATGCGCTATAGGTGAATTGAATAAACTACATTGGCTGTAGTGTATGTGTGTGAATATTTCCCAGTGCTGGGTTGCATCCGCTGTGTAAGACATAAGAACCGCTGGACAAGTTGGCGGTTCAATCCGCTTTGGCGACCCCTTATGAAAAAAGGGACCAAGCCGAAGAAAATGAATTGAAATAAATGAATGTATTAATTAATTTCTAAATTTAGTTTAATTATTAGCTGAAGAGCGATTTTCAACATTATCTTATGCACTCAATAAAATAGAAAAAATAGAAAGGTCATGTTAGCTGGAGGCCTTGAACATACAAATTCGGAAAAGTTATTTCGCTTATTTAATTTGCTGTCCAAAATATGCATGGCTTATTGTTTTGCCTAATATTTAGATTTGTTCCTTTTACCGAGATAAATCGACTGTTACTAACAAACATCAAAATAAATAAAAACAATAAATATAACATAAGGATTATGAATGCAAATGTACAAATAAACACTAGTTTGTCTGCATTTTTTCGGTGCGCAATGTTTTTACTTGCTTTCCAAAAGCGCGCTTGGCAGAACATTAAAGTTGCTGTCTGTTCAGCAAATTTTGAAAATTTTTGCCTTAAAATCAAATTCATTATAAAGTTTTTTTTTGTCTAATACCACTTATTTAGCTATAAAGACACACACAGTAAGCAATTCAATGCGTTCACTAATGCAGTTGGCTATGCGATAATCTAAACAATAATAATACAAATTTACTATGCGGCCGACGGTGTTGTCAGCAAGGGCGTAGAATTGGCATGGACGGAGGGGACGTGTTCCCACCAATATTCACCAAATACTGAAATGTTCCTACCAATAATTTAATCGACTGCAAAATAAAGTAATGCTCCGTCAACTCTTAACCTACATGTGCACAATTAATTAAAATTCGGTTTTGATTTTGGCCTCCATGATTATGATATTCAATAATCGGGATAAAACAGTAAATTGCGTCACACACCTATCTAAATTTCTCTATACCTCCTCAGAGCCCAACTGCAGTACAATCATGTAAATTGACTTTTGCAGCATGGGAAATGATTGTTAATTGTATTTTATAACTTTTTATTTTATATTATTAAGTACTTTAATCATGTTTATAAAAGCACGAAGAATTTGTGTTCAATGCATGCGCTCTAGGGATGTACAGTATGTCCCCACCAATGTCAAGAGCGAATCTACGACCTTGGTTGTCAGAAATGTAAGATTTCTGCAGATCATTTTAATTTTAATTGCAAATGTCAAATATTTCCTCAATTTACAACTCAAATTACTCAAACTCAAATTACACAGACAGACAGACAGACAGACAGACAGACTGAAGACAGACAGATCTTAGGCATTGACTTACAGTATAATTGAAGAATGCTCAGATGGCGCAAGGTGCATCATATCAACAAGTGCCTTGTTACTGGATTGGATTTATAGTGACGCCTGGTGTTGACAGAGAGCATTGTCATATCACAGCTTAAAAAAGTGGATATAGGATCAAAATCTGACAGAATTTCTTTTTTTTTTAATGCACATTTTCAAATATTGAAATAAACATATAGCATATGGCATAAAGGTGCAATAAGGAAAACTAATTAAGTTCGTCATTAGTAGTGTAGACTAGACCAGCTTTTCCATAAATTATCATTATAAACCCAAAATAATAAATGACACTAAACATGACACTGCAAAAATCATTCTTATTTATTGAGCTAAAGGAATATGTGGAGGTGAGTTATATGTATAAGATGAATAATATTGGCTCAATTCTCTACAATGTTTGGAGGCACCCTGAGAAGGCTAGTCTGGCAGTCCAGATAGCATAGCAATATTTTCCAACACATAAAAAGCTAATTATAAAAGCAGCTAATTACAAAATTAGCTACAGAATGCTACAGAATACTGTATTAACTATAATGAACTGCTAATTTGTAATAAATACTGTGGTACTTTAGTCTACATTCTACATTAAACTCTGATGTATTGTAGTATACTGTATACTTGTACAACTTCAAATCAGAAAAAGTTGGGGCAGTAGGGAAAATGCAAATAAAATAGAAAGTAGTGATTTCTAAATTTACTTTGACTTGTATTTCATTGCACACAATATAAAAAAACATTACTTAATGTGTTCCTCATGATTTTTATTGTTGTTTTTTTTTTCAAAATAAACACGTATCCCGATTTTAGTTCTTGCAACACATTTAAAAAAAAGCTGGAACAAGAGGAATTTAGGGCTAGTATTTAGATAAATTGGTTAAATAATGATGTGAGTTGAAACAGGTGATGTCAACAGGTGATTGTAATTATGATTTGGTACAAAAGCAGCATCCAAGGAAGGTCTAGTTCTTTAGGAGCAAAGATGGGAGGAGGATCGCCAGTTTGCCAACAAATATGTGAGAAAATTACTGAAATGTGTTCCTCAAAGAGGGTGGCGCAGTGGTGCAGTAGGTAGTGCTGTCGCCTCACAGCAAGAAGGTCGCTGTTTCGAGCCTCGGCTGGCTCAGTTGGCGTTTCTGTGTGGAGTTTGCATGTTCTTCCTGCGTTCGCGTGGGTTTCCTCTGGGTGCTCAGTTTTCCCCCACAGTCCAAAGACATGCGGTACAGGTGAATTGGGTAGGCTAAATTGTCCGTAGTGTATGAGTGTGTATGGATGTTTCCCAGAGATGGGTTGCAGCTGGAAGGGCATCCGCTGCGTAAAACATCTGCTGGATAAGTGGGCGGTTCATTCCGCTGTGGCGACCCCAGATTAATAAATTGACTAAGCCGAAAAGAAAATGAATGAATGAATGTTCTTTAAAGAGAGATAGGAAGACATTTGGATATTTCACCTTCAACAGTGCATAACAGAATTAAAGGATTCAATGAATCTGGAGGAATTTTTATTGCGTAATGGACAAGAGCACAAGTCTAAGCTGAACTACTGTAATCTCTGATCCCTCAGGCATTAATGCATTAAGAATCATCTAGACACCACATGGGCTCAGGACTACTTTGGCAAACCTTTGTCAAGTACCACAATACATAGTTACATCCACAAATGCCAGTTAAAACTGTATTGTGCCAAAAGAAAGCCCTATGTTAACAGTGTCCAGAAGTGCCATCAAATGGGTTTGGAGGCATCTGGGAAAAACAATCACACTGTGGAAACATGTATGGTGGTCAGATGAATCAGTATTTCAGATATTTTTTTTGGGAAATGGCCGCCCAAAAGTCCAAAAGCCAGGCTCTGTCACGGTATTGGGTTGTTCTGTGATTGCACATTAATGCTGAAAACTGCATAGAGATTTTGGAGCACAACATGCTGCCTTCAAGAAGACATCTTTTCCAGAGACACCCATGAATATTTCAAAAAGACAATGCCAAACCACATTCTGCACACATTACAAAGTCCTGTAGAGGCAGAGGATACAGGTACTTGACTGGCCTGTCTGCAGTCCCAACCTGTCTCCAATAGAGAATGTGTGGCTCATTTTGAAGCACAAAACGCGACAACAAAGACCCTGACACAAAATTACACTTCATCACTTGGTGTCTTCAGTCCCTAAATATCTTTCAGGTGTTGTGAAAAGGAATGGTAACATTACAAAATGGTAAATGCTTTTTCTGTTCCAACTTTTTTGAAATGCAAGAACCAAACTTGGAATACAAAAAATCATGAGGAACATGTTAAATAAGGTTTGTTGTATTGTCTGCAATGAAATACAAGTCAAAGTAAATTTAGAAATCACTACTTTCTTTTTTATTTACGTTTTCCATACTGTCCCACCTTTTTCTGATTTGGAGTTATAGAAAACCAGTTTTGAGTAATTTTTATATAGCTGGTGTATTGTCACAGAAGCTATAGAATTACCAAAACAGATTAACTCAAGTAAATTACTATAGTATTTACCATAAACTCCTATAGTATGTTCATGTGGGATGGTTGATAAAAACTTCTGGCCCTGTTTTTGTACACCACTCACTATGTGGTTCCTAACTTAATAATATAATGACAATATTGCAAAACTACCATGAATTAAAAACATATACAGTATGCAAATCACTGGTAGACATTTCATAATGCACATCAAGACAAATAAAGTTTCAAGAATTTATTCTTGGTTCATCGTATGTATGCACATATAATGTTTATACATACAGTACAACATATTCACAATATGAGGGTGGCATGACAGATCACTAAACAGAATTAAAACTGTATAAAATAAACCCTAAATAGATAAGACAAATAAATAAGTACTTAAATAAATAAATAAATTAATTAATAGTATAAATCAGATATATATCTATAGGACTCATATTGTGTCTGCATGCTTACAGGAACATCCTCATCATTGTTTTCTTGTACAAACAATATAGACTAAAATAAGAACAAGGGGCTTTGATACTGTACACAAGTTAATGAGGCTACTCGACTTCAACCAACAGAAGAAAACAAAACAAAACAAAACAAAAGAACTAAATCAAAGATTGTAACCAATAAAATCAGGAAGCACTTTTATAGACTCGCACACACACACACACAGGCTCTCTTTCTCTCACACACGCACACCTATTTACCATAAAGATACATACATTCTTTAAAACACAAACATACTGTGTGCATTTAACACGCTCACAAATACACACGTAAAACATCACCACTGGGAGACCCTGAATTTGCTGCACTCAGTTCATCTCTGTCTTTTCCTGAGAGTTTAACGCTAGTTTAGTCGCACGGTCCTCTCAGAGCCTTTTGAGCACAAAGCTTACAAAAAACCTCTCCCTGTGCCCCAACACAGTATTAAAACACGTGAAATTAAGTCACTCAAATTGCTACTGGAAAGACGTAATCTTGTGAACGATGATGAAAAGCTTGCATTTTTATTCCAACTCCCCTTCCAGTGTCACTTTTTTTTTCTTTTTCTTTTTTTGCAGTCGTCTCTAATTGTCTACATAAAAATCCACAGAAGGCCCCAAATCTATGTTAGAAAAAATGATTAGTAAGTTTATTTGTATTTTACACACTAAAGAAGAGAATAATGCGCCTAAACGTCCCACAAATGACTAAAGAGGTTGTAAAATAAGAAGTGGCCATCGAGAAGCGTTCACAATAGCAAGCATCAGAATGACAGAAACGGAAATGGCTACAGAAGAGTGAAGGCATCTTTTCATTAGCGATGAATCAGCTTTACATCAAAATAATGTAGGAGTTTTAGATGAGTATTGCTTTTAGCTTATAATACCCTGTAATGGTAATCATTTTCCAATTGTATTATAAAAAAGGAAATATATAGGGCAGGGATGTGCGGAAAACAACGGCAAGCAGTTCTGCTTTTCGTGAGAGAAACAGAAATGCTAATAAACAGTAGGATACAGTATTTTCTAAATGGTGAAAGAGATGGTTTACCTACTTCACATGGCTAGGAACGTAATTCACTATGATGATCAGTGCGTGAAAGAGAGAAACAGATGGAAAAAAAGACTCAGAGAAGTAAAACATTAAACCTGCCATAACATTCCTTCAACCCTTAAGGGAAAAAAAAGGTACAGACAGATTATATTACAAACACCCAGCCAGTGTGATTATGCGCTTGTGTATTATTTGTAGTAAGTATGTGTAGAAGTGTTTATCTACATGGTGACTGGAGATCAGCCGATGGCTCATAGAGAGGTCACATGAGTAACCGTGTCTGTATGTGTTTACAATCCAACTGGATGTAAACACATGCATTAAATGCAAAATTGTATATATTTTGGCTGATCTCCAAAATGGTGTGTGTGTCAATGAGGTTTTTAGTAAGGGTAGACATTTTATTTTGATCCAAATGAAAGTGAGGCTGTGAGGGACAGTTCAACACTGCTTTAGATCCAACTCTTTTATAGCGATTTAGTTTAACTGAAGATTTTTCTTGTATAGTAAATCATGATAATCGATGCAACACTTTTTTTTACCAGATAGAGTAAAAAAAAATGCTGAAATTGTAAGAACAGTAAGACTTTTTCAAATGCAAAAAGAATGGCAGCAAATTGAAGTGACAGTAAAATGATTTCTAATGTTTCAAAACATTTTTAAATTAATTAGCCCTCCTTGAGGCGGTTCTTTCCGCTGTGGCGACCCCTGATTGGTGAAGGGACTAAGCCGAAAGGAAAATGAATGAATGAATAGCCCTCCTTGAATTTTCCATCTATTTTACAAGTGATATTTATCAGAGAAGATTTTTCAACGCATTTTTAAACCGTATTAAGTTTCAGTGTTGGGGGTAATGCATTACAATTAACTTTAGTGACGTAATATTATGTTTTTAAGTAACAAGTAACGCATTACTTTTAAAAATGAAGTAATAATATTTGAGTTACTTTTTTAACCCTCTAACTGCCTGCTCTACCATATGGTTGACCTCATTTTGACTGTTTTAAACAATAACTGTTAAAGTCATTTAAAGAATGACTGTTTTAAATTATGGTTTACACACACAGCAGTGCTGGTTTACAATAAAAAAAATCAAACAAACATAATCCTGTTGCACTACTACACTTGATTTTGGTTTTATTGTAAAAAAAAAAATAATAAGCAGAAAAACATGTTAAATGAAAATCTGAAATATTTTATGGCATACTTAAAAAAATAAATATGATTTCGTATTCAAAAATGTTTTATTTTTGATTATGTTTTAAAATAAATTGGTCTTACACCATATTTTCAGATTTTTCATAGTATATGTATTCATTCTGGTACTTTTAACATAAACTGACATATCAACCATTTGGTAGAGGTTTATATTTTAGAAATTATGGGATGTGTTATGCATTAAGTGTGTTAACTAGCGACATTAGGAGTTAAGAAATGCAATCCAATTTTTTTCTTTGTGGGACAGTTAAAGGGTTAAAAATGTAATGTGAGCTACTTTTTAGGTTAATCTGTTTTTAAAATATAATTGCTGAAATAAAATGAATGTAGTCACGTTGAATCCTGTACGCAATGAGAGAATGCAGGGACAGACAGAAAGGAAGATAGCAGAGCCTTACATTTCTGTGATGGAAATATTCACATTGTTTTAAACACATAGAAGTGAAGGACAAGAGGAATATCTAAATGGACAATGATTTTACTTTTTAATAAGACAAAAAGTACAAAAGTACCCCCCCCCCCCCCCCCCCCCCCCCCCCCACACACACACACAAAATAGTTACTTTTTTGGGGAGTAACTCAATATTGTAATGCATTACTTTCAAAATTACTTTCCCCAACACTGTAAAATTTTAATAACTCTCTAATATTCTAATAACTCATTTGTTTTGTCTTTGCCATGATGATCGTACATAATATTTCACTGGTTATTTTGCAAGAAACTATATACAGGTTAAAGTTCAATTTAAATTTTTACATTTTTAACCTATTAGTTTAATTAGGTTAACTAGGATGGGTAAGTTCATTAACCAAAATATTAAGGGGACTAATAATAAATTTCCAGCCAAACTAAAAAGATATTAGACCGAGAACAATGCCTTGTTCTGTTAAACATCACTTGGGAAAAAAATTCAATTAAATTCCATTCATCTCTATTTGTATAGCGCTTTTACAATGTGGCTTGTGTCAAAGCAGCTTCACATTATAGCAGAAGATTATAGTAAAATTTAAAAAGAATAAAAATTTCAAAAGACGTTAAAGCCAAAATTATTAGACCCCCTGTAACATTTTCTATCTTTTTAAAATATTTCCCAAGTGCTGTTTAACAGAGGCAAGATTTTTAATTAGGTTAAGTAGGCAAGTTTGGTTAGTTAGTCAAGTCATTGTTTAACAGTGGTCTACTTTGTAGCCAGTCTGTATCGAGAGAAAAAAATTCTTATGGGGGCAAATAATATTGACCTTAAAAACTGCTTTCATTCCAGTCAAACTATAAGAAATAAGATTATATCCTGCTGACCGCCAAGTCATGGGTGATTGAGTGATTTCTGTCAGGTAATAGTTGTACAATAAGATATATCATTATTAAACGACAAGGGGCACTACCTGGGCTGAGATTTCTTCATAGAAAGAACAGCCAGAAAAAAAGAACTGTATGGATTTGTGGTGCTGTTAGAGTTAGCTTGATCATAAAACAGTACAACCCACAGCTTCATTTTGATTGGCTTAAAATAAAATATGCGATTTGTTCCGACCAAAGTCTTGAAATGATAGAAAAATGTGTCACGAAAGGCCTAATCACTACTACTGTGCTGTCATGGTGCTGGTGTGTGTCGCTCCGAATTTACAATGGTCTTAGCGTTAGGCAAATATAGATCTGTATGGCGTGTTGTGCTCTGCAGTTGGGTGTTAGAGTGTGTGAGAGTGTGTTTTCATATTTGGCAGTTTCATAGTCTGGTCTGGGCTTCAGGTATATAGATCTCGATGCTGTCTGCGCTCTCGGTGGCCGAGTTCTGGCGCACTGAAGCAGCTCGTTTGGCCGCCATCAAACGCTTGCGGGCCTCCTGCCGCTGCTTCTCTGTGCTCTCCAGCGAGCGGTCTCTGGCCAGAGGAGGGTGGGCTTTCGGGGGTTTCTTTGGCACTGGGGGAGGCAGCCTTCTCTCCTGGACAGGGACGACAAACAGTCAATTAGCCGCCACGGCGGGCGGAGAAAGATGAGCGGAGACAGCAATATGGCACACCTGCACACAGACAGCGCTAAGGCCAGCCGCGGCGAGCGTTACGGAGCGGTGTTAACGCTTCCGCGGCCGACTGCGTGTGGTAAGAGAGCGGCCCGGCGGGTGAGAGGTTGGGGGCCGCTGCCCCCATGGTGCGTGCCAGATGAAAACAGCTCACTGTCAAACAAACAAACAAAACAAACATGAGGAGGATGTCAGGAAACCAAGAGTGAGTGAGAGAAACATTGACAGAAACATTAGACCGACAGACCCACATGAAGCACAGGAGGGCAAGGCCCAGCTTTTAGAAACACTAGTACAACAGTGATTTGGAAGCTTTCTAAAATCTTAAAATGTCCAGTTTTCTTGCTGTGATTGGAATGTTATTATCAAACCTTTCTTTTATAAGCATAAGGTATTTTTGCTTTGATTGTTTTTATTAAACAGTTTACACTCAAAAATATTTTACTGTTTGTTCAATCTACTTATTTAACCTCCTAGGGCTTAGTGGCCTCATACGTGGACATCACATTTTAGCTCTTATGTCTTATGTTTTATATTTTGTTACAGACATACAGTGTCATCCTGCAACTGTTTTGCAGCATATGAAATGTCCCAAACACTATTTTAACTTTTGTTTTTACTAATAGTCAAAACATGTTCAAAAATATGTGTGTATGTGTTATTAATGCATTAAAAAACAGTCAGGAAAAAACTGCTGTGTTCAAGGCAGAAATAAAGAGTTTTTCTTTCTATTACACAAAGGTGACTTTATTATGTTTTATAGAAATTCGGACCACGAGTCCAAATATATAAACATCATTTTTCTCTAAAAGTACATCATGTCAAAAGATGATATTTAGCTTTTATTCTAATTAGGTTCCAATAAGCCCAAATAGCAAAGAGAAATAAAAAATGCATGTAAAAAAACAGCTTGGGCCTTAAGAGGTTAATATGAACTGAAACAACATCATTCTTGAGATTTTTTGAGGACAACTTAATTGTTTTATGTTCAATCCACTTACATTTGTAAAAATGAAGTTAACTTAATTTCTTCATGCCGTCCAAACACAAATGATATTGTACAGGAACCCAGCACTTTTTTTACAATGTAGAAACTCTAAAGGGATATTTCACCCAAAGATTTAAATCTGCTGTTAGTTTAACATCTCAGCTTGTTCCAGATGTTGGATGTTTTATTTCTTTACTTTCTATTACTTTCTTTAATGTTCTGCTAATGTTAGCCGAACATTAAAAAGATTTTTGGTTCAAAATGTGGTCCTTAGTTAGAAACGACATACAGAATTTTAATGATTTCTATAGATATGTTTTGGTTATTCTTAATTAATTTAGTCTCATGAATGCACAGTCGCACCAAATCAAACAGCCACGATTTTCATTAAATGGATATTTCACCCAAAAAATGAAATAAAATATCCCTCATTATTTATTCTCCCCCATGTAGTTTTAAACATTTCTGAGTTTTTCTCCTCTGCTAAAAACCATAGAATATTCTTTGAAGAATGCTGGTCGCTGGCACCCATCAACTTCCACAGTATTTTTTTTTTCTACTAGTGAAGTCAACGGGTGACTAGCATATCTTAAAATAACTTCTTTGTGTTCAACAGATGAAGTAAATGTTGAGTAAATGATGGCAGAATTTTAATTTAGGTGTGAACAATCCCTTTAAATAATGCATGCAAGTTTTTTTTTTCATTAATCCCTATCATATTTCTAGCCATTGACTTCCATAGTATTTTTTGTTCCTTCTATGAATGTCAATGGCTTTTCTTTATCAAAACATTCTTCAAAATATCTAGTTTTGTGTTCAACAGAAGGCATTCATAAAATTAAAGTTTAGAGCCACTTGAGTGTAAGTAAATCTGAGTACATTTTTATTTTACCTATCTCTTTAAGAATGTTCTCTCAATGTGTCTATTATCTTTTACATACTGTAAACATCACCACAAAAGGACTTCCTGTTAGCTGGGGCACATTTATAATAATCCACAAAAAATATTGTGGATTTTGAAGGTTTGTTATTGCCATTGCCATCCCCTGAATGCATAAAAGCACACTACAGAAGCAACAGATCATGCATATGGATGAAAAAACGCAATGTTGTCATTCGCCCAGGTGTCTGTATGTCTGCACTCATGTTCTTCATTTGTCAGTAGTTCCTCATTGATTCTGCAAGTTTGCTGTACCTTTCGCTCAGGGGGGTCGAGGGGTCTCCAGTTGTTGGCTTTGAGCTGGTGAAGCTCGTCAAACTTTAAGCTGATGTTCTCAATGGAAAGTTGAAGCATGTCCCAGAATCCTGCGAGATCCTGAGCCACAGGCCGAGGGTGAGCATTTGGGTTCTGCTGAGCCAAGCGGAGTAACAAAAGGATGATATGTTAATATACTTGATGTGGTTTCTAAACATCTGATTGGCCCTGAAAGAGAAGTTTTTCTTTTTTCTGGAGCTCCATTCTCATATTGTGCTTACCCTTTTCGAGATCCACAGCATCAAATATGCATTCTTATAGCATTCAACAGTTTTTGTTTTGTTTTTTGGATAATCTTCATAAAATAAGTCTCATATGCTTGACTATTCATTTGATAAAAACAGGAATATTATACAATCTTCAGCGTTTCTTCAGTGTTTCTGTAGAAATTCTCAAATTAGTATTGTTATTAGTATGATTATTAGTATAATTCTGAAGTCCTGAAATTCTGATATGCTGATTTCATGCTCAAGGAACTTTTTTTTTATTGTTTCTTCTTATTGTGATGATGTATGTCTTACAAAAATGACCTCAAACTGTTGAAAGGTAATTATTGTCCTTATTACTCACCAGATTTTCCTCACACAGCTCCCTGAACTGCTGAAACTTCTGGGACATAAGCAGTTGTGCACTTCCCACTGCACCGCGGATCTTCCCCAGGACTGAACAAAACAAACAAACAAACAAACAAACAAACAAACAAACAAACAAACAAACAAACAAACAAACAAACAAACAAACAGGTAAGTGTTAAATGTACCAATTATAACTTTAGAGCACTAGAAAATAAATATTCACTTTGCAATTGTTAGGTTATCTCTACATTGTTTCGAGATATTGAAAGAAAGAAAATAACATATTGCAAATAAATCACAGATTAAGTAAACATGTCAGATAGAGCCTTATAAATTCAAGGTGACAAATTATTAAGTTTGCTTGGAGACTTGACAGAGTTCACAAAGGATATGAACTCTATAAAGTTTTTTAAAAGAAGGAGAAACTATAGTGAATTATGAGATATTGTTATTTCTCAGAAATTCAGACGAATAGTGCAAGGAGCAGAATGTCCAGCAGGGGGCAGAAAACTACAGTGCAGATTGGGCCAATTCAGTAAACAGCTGTCAGACATTCTCTGTGGTACTGCAAAAATTCTCTGTTGTTTATTAGATGTAATTGACATTTACATGGCAAATAAATATAGGGCACAACTTACTCTACTGACATTAATTCATTTCTGTATTTTTTAAAAGTGTTTTACCTGTATTCTTTTCTTTCTTAAAAGTTTTATATCGATTAAATAAACATTTTATCTACTGTTATGAATTACTGTTATTTACCTAACAATTATGCTTAGCTTTGCAATTAAGACATAACTAGGGCCAGACAGAATCTGTGGACATTTTTTGCTATTTCTGCTGAGAATTTTGTAAAAAAAATCTGCGGATTTATGCGGAGCTAAAAACTTAATATATGAAATAAAAAAATGATAATACTTTTGAACTTTTGATTATTGTTTACAATTAAATTCACTTATTTTGTAAACAAAGCGAGTTCCATTTAATATATTTACTAAAAGACAGAAAATAGTACTTCACAAACTGTATTGTTAATAATTCATATGAACATTGAATAATATTACAGAAATTAATTTACAAACTTAATAAATATAAATTTACACACATTTACACAAGTAAATAAATAGACTCCATGATAGGATAAACATCTGCTGAAATCTGGAATTTATTTTTATTGTTTTTACAAAGTGGATTCCCCTTGTTCTCACCTCATAAATCGAAAAATAACCAATACACAAAATAAAAAAAAAGTCCAAAGCCCAGGGGCGTCGCTAGACCCCATTTACAGAGGCATGTGCCCCAGTAAAAATCGCCAGTGCCCCTGTAAATGCTTTGAGATACGATTTACTTTATATGCAAGTGTATAAGAGTGGTAATTCCAGAATGAAGGCGTTTTTCTCTATGTGCAACCGAACCAACGCTGGTGAAAGCAATGTAGCTTAATCAAAAAGCAAACTGAGCCTGTGCACAGAAAAAACCAAACCCGCATGCCTCACGCATCGCTCTTGCTTGACACTGGCACTTCTTTGCTCCAGGTGAAAGTCCCGGTTGTGAACATGCACGCCGAAAAAATTGCCGCGCTACTCACGCGCCGCTCATGCATTTTGAAACTGGCTTATGCGAGGTGTCAGCACACAGTGAGTTTTGCAAATCGACAAAACAAAGTTTAAATAATATGGTGGTGATACAATCTTATTTAGACTAAGCATGGATAGCTCCTGATAGATTTTTTTGTATGAAGCAAAAAAGGGATGATGAGTCAGGGAGGTAAGACTTTATAAACCTAATTCTTGGCCATGAGTCGAGTCTAAGACAACACACAAGAGGTAAGTCTATAAAACATATTTATTTGTATTCTATAGGGTTGAAAGTAATATTCATGCAAAATATTTCTTAAATTATCTTAGCATCACTCCAGTTGTGTCTTTAGATTGTAGATTGAAAAAAAAAAAAAAAAAAAAAAAAAAAAAAATATATATATATATATATATATATATATATATATATATATATATATATATATATATATATATATATATATATATATATTATTTTTTTTTTAATTATTGTTAATTTAATTTTTTTTTTTTGAGGGGGAGCTGTGCCCCAGTAGAGCTTTATGTCTAGCAACGCCCCTGCCATAGCCACAAAAATCTAATTCGAAACCTCATGAGTTTGATATAATAATAACAAATAGAGACTGGCTTTTGTGGATTTTCTAAAGTGTTTTTTTACAATAATAATTAGGTCTGATAACCAAATAAACAACCAATTACACATTATTTGTGTCTATTTTACAACACTTAAAAATTGTATGATTACAGAGACAAAATTAACAATCTTACATTTTATATTATGTGCGATTGAAGCTGAGATTTTTAGTTCAATTCTTCAGAAAAACTCATTTTGAGTTCATCACATTTAAAGAAATGTTCTTCAGATTCATATAGACACAGTGCAATAAAATAAAGGCCTCTATTTTAACCATCTAGGCGCAAAATCTAAATCGCATGGCACAAAAGCATTAAGGTCATGTCCAAATCCACTTTTGCTATTTTAAAGATGGAAAAATACACTTTGTGTGCCGGCGCATGGTCTAACAGGGTTGTGCTTATTAGTGAGAAAACATTTAAACAAATCATCTGCAGCGCAAGGATAAAGAACGAGCCTCCTCCATTTAGCCTCTTTACTTTCTCTTTATTTTACTTTTACTCTTTACTCCTTTACTTTCATGGATATGGAAACGGTGTTGTATTCACTCCACTGAAGACATTCATTGGCCTACATATTTAATTTTGTTTGTTAAGCGCAAAGATTTGTTTCAAAACTATTTCTAAATTCAGCTCTAATTTTCAGCAAACGAATAAATAAACAACAATAATGAAGTGTGGTCAAAAAATTGAGTTATATCCAAACACACATCCTATTCTTATGCCCCATATGGTGATGCAGACATCTTCAAAACTTGACAGGTGGACAAATCTATACTAATTTTTATTAAAACAAATATAAATATGTATATAATAAATAATACTGCTAATAATAGCATTATAATAAAAATGCTAATTGTCATGAATAAACTGAAAAAAGCATATTTAACATGCTCTGCTGTGGACTTTAGAGCAGGTTTTATTTGGTCAATGGCGTGTCTTTTTCAGTTCCTCAAAAAAGCAACGCACCAACAATGTGCCTTCACACACTGCCTTAACACTCATGAGTCCACAAAGTAGCACAAATGGATTTGCTATATAAACAACTTGGTTTAAAACGTGAAAATTAGGGTTGCGCTGGTCTGAAAATCACGTCATACACGTCTTGTGCCTTATTGCACTGGGTGTATGATAGGGCCCAAAGACTTAACTGTGTATTCTGGATGCTTGCTTTCCACTAGTATTAAAAAAAGTTAAAAGTTTACCAAAATAATTTTTGACAAGTGGTTTGTTGAATAACAGAGCTAAAGGGCAATATGGGTAACTTTGGTCTCTCACTCACCTTCATCGGGCATCTTGTTCTCCTTTTCGTCGTGCTCCATCTGTCTGCACCAGCCCTCCATGCGCTCGGTCTCAGCCTGAAGCAGTTTGAGGAACCAGCGGCCATCACGCTGACACACTGAGCGGGCCACCACTTCCAGAGAGTCCTCTATGACGCTGTCAATCCAGGGGTCTGGCGGAGGCAGGATGGAGGGATCGAAACCAACATCCTCATAGTCGTCAGAGGTGCAGGCATGATAGTGATTCCCTGAGCCCTGGATGCTGACGGTGGAGGTGGCGGCGTCTCGCGAGTACTGCCGGGACAAGCAGCCCGCAGTGGGGAAATCTGTGACCGGAGAGTCCGCCGGGGTGTAATCTGGAGTATCCAGATCAGCCTGAACTGCTGTCGTCACACTGTTAGAGCGAATGAACCGCCGGTGACTGACAAACACAAACACAACAATAAAAGACAAAGAAAGAAAAATGTTAGAATATGGACAATTTATATACACACTGAGTGACAATGCACTCGTCTACGATGAAAAGGGTTTCGATTTCTGCATTAATATTCATTTTGATGATATTTGGAGAAGTATGAACTCAATAAAATCTGGATATACTGTTCTGATATCGTAAGGAACAATAAAATCTTAAAACCAGAATGAAAATGTAGAAAATAAAAACTAGAGGATGGGGATCATTTTATCTTTTATTTTATTTCATTTTAATTCATTCATTAAGGAAAAGTCAAGGTTCAACCTAACGTGCTGAAATGATAAAATACTGACTTATAATCCTTTTGAGCTTGGATTAATGTATACATTTAATATTGTATGTATGTACAGTGCTCAGCATATAGTTGAAGTCAGAATTATTAGCCGAAATATTAGCCCCTGTTTATTTTTCCCCCCAATTTCTCTTTAACGGAGAGAAGATTTTTTTCAACACATTTGTAAACATAATAGTTTTAATAACTAGAAGAAAAAATATCAGACATACTGTAAAAATTTGTTTGCTTTGTTAAACATCATTTGGGAAATATTTAAAAAAGGAAAAAAATTCAAAGGGAGGCTAATTATTCTGACTTCAACTGTATAAGTACACCCCTCACAGATCCAACACAATCTCATGGCAATTCGTAACTTTTTGATTTAGCGGTATGAATTTGTACGATCTAATTCGTATAATTTAGTACAATTGCTCATCACCCAATGACAGTTGGGGTTAGGGGCGTGGTTAGGTGCCACACCTCCTTTTTAAAATTGTACATTTTCCTACGACTCAACTCGTACGAATTTGTACGAATTAGCCACTAAACTGACAAAACGTAAAGTATTTACGTTTCCTCGTGAGATTAAGCTGACAGATCTAGGTTTTAAATTTATACTTTTAATAGGAAGCTCTACAATGTTATATTTGTGCATATACATTAAATTAGTCAGTATTTAAGCCAAATCTGGAGCTGATCTTACAAAATAACTTACCCTAATGGTCCAAAAACCAGTACACCCAAATTTATATGTTGTAGAAAAATATTAAATACAAATTTTAAAAAGAGGAAAAATCAAGAGAAGCAAAAAAGTAGAAAAATCTAGTTAAAATTTTGTAGGTTGTAATCTTTTTTGCAGTATTTAGCTTGAATTTAATTGTTTTATCTTTCTATTTCTAAATATGTTTGGTGACTAAAATATTATTTAAATAAATGTATCTGTTTAATAAATCTGTTTTGTTTAAATGCACCAAAATACATAGACTACCATCACTGAGAAATTGATAAAAATATTCATTTTCAAAATGGGGTGTACTCAATTATGCTGAGCACTGTATGTATGCATGTATTTATGCATGTATGTATATGTGTATATATATTTTGTGTGTATACAATGTGTGAATACAAATATACATTTATAAAGTCAAGCCCAGAATTATTAATACCCCAGGGGTATAAATGATTTCAGGTTTGACTTAATAACTAATAATATTTTATATAAAATATTTACATTTATATAAAATGTAGCTGTAATTGTGTGTGTGTGTGTGTGTGTGTGTGTGTGTGTGTGTGTGTGTGTGTGTGTGTGTGTGTGTGTGTGTGTGTATATATTTAGTTTATTCAATTCACCTATAGCGCATGTCTTTGGACTGTGGGGGAAAGCGGAGCACCCGGAGGAAACCCACGCAAAGACAGGGAGAACATGCAAACTCCACACAGAAATGTCAACTGATTCAGTGGGGGACTTCTTGCTGTCAGGCGACAGTGCTAACCACTGAGTCATCGTGTCGCAAGGAGTGTTTTTACATTCAAAATTTGCCATAGGTTTTCTTGTGAGGGTTGGGTAAGGCTATTTACAGTTTTTCTCAGTCGCTTTGGTGCATTTCTCCCAACACTATTTACATTTGCACAACAGTTAATGCATTTCTCAAAACAATTAGTGCAAACTGCAAAACCTAGTGAATAACCTGCAAAAGCACTTGCTCAAAATGGAGAGCTCATTCCTCAAAAGCAAGTATTCATGTCAATGAAAGTGTCAGTGTCATCAAGATGAAAAGTCCTGACACCATTGTTTATGAACAAGATTTGTTTTCATTATGACAGTTTACTCTGTTAATGTTTTCCAATGCAAAAAAGTCAAAATTGGGTGACACTTCCTGAAAATGCTCAAGACAGCACTATATACTATTTGCACAGCCATTTGAAAACTACAGTAAAGTTAGACATCACTGCATTTAGTGAGGTATCTGAGTACAAGACACTGAATATGTATGTTTCACATTTTTACTGCATTTACTCTTAACAATTCAAATTTATTCACAGCATTGTGCAAAAGAATAAATACACCCTTATTTACAACAAACATAAACTTCCTTTGTGTAGAGCTGTGAACTACAGTAAACAATATTGCAGTACATATTGGAACTGAACCTACAACATACACAGATCTGTAAATCATTCATGAAACTGTTCAATTTAGAAGACATTTTCAGAAAAAAAATTTCTAAAATAAAATTAGCTTGACAGATTTTGACAACTAGTTCAACATTTTTGTGTGTGATGACTCAAGTAATGAAATGAGGACTATTAGTTTTATATGGAATGACTATTCAGCATCCACAAGTTTAGTTCATTTTGACTGACATGACACAAGCAAATGATAATGTTATAAAGAGCAGAGAGTTGTATGAAAGCAATTGATGCATGTCCAAAAGCATTTGCAATTTGTTGAAAGGAATGAGAAACTGCTACTATGATGTGCACAAATGACTAACTGTTTTGAGAAATGCATTAACTGTTGTGCAAATGTAAATAGTGTTGTGAGAAACGCACCAAAGCGACTGAGAAAAACTGTAATAAGCATTTTTTACAGTATAAAATACATTATGCCTCACAAACCATATACAAGTGTGTGTGTGTATAAATATGTAATCTTTTTTTTTTTTTTTTTTAGAAAAACACATTTTAATGTTTGACATGCTTTCTGTCCTTTTTTATTATTATCATTTTTATTTTCTTTTTTTTTTTCTTTTTTCTTAGTGGCCTTGACACTGACCCATAAACATTAGTCACAGGCTCCATCTCAAAAAATGAGCCGTCTACTGTCAACATAAACACCACTTATACCACATTAGTAACTGGTTTGAGATTCTCTTTGCACTCCAACATCATTAACAGCAATTTATTTAGAAGACAAACAGCACCACTTAAGTGACCCACAAAAGAGGCTCATATAAAGCATACAGCAAGTGCTAATTTAATAAATTAACTTTGCAGACATGAAAAATGGATTTAAAAAAAGCCTCATTTAAAGCTATATTCCTGTCAACACTTCAGCAATAAAATAAATATGCTACTCTTGTGGTGCTCCACAGTATTTAATGAAAGAGCTTTTGCTTGAGTCTGTCACAATGAAATGTAGCATAGTCTTATCCAAACCAACATGTAGGTCTTTTAGGATGCAGTATAATCTGTTGTTTACTGTGTAGTTTGCGACGTCAGAAGCACGTCTGCACAGTGCCTAAAAATACTGTCTAGCTAGGCAGTTTTTGAGCATCAGTGCTCTGGGATAATCCTGTCCCTGTTCAATAAGTTTAATAAAGTGAAAGTGTCTCCCTAATACAGTTTCTTAATCCGTGATTTTAATGCACTCGCTCGCCATATGCAGCGTACAGCTGAACAAGATAAAGCAATACTTTTCAGATAGCAACAATATGCACTTCCACTAATCTTCAGAAGTAATTTGATAAAATGCACATGCATCAGACATGTTTTAACAGCCAGTATATGAACTGAGAGGAAATACAGCACTAGAGGATACAAACGTCATGATATTACTCATTATATAGACATTTGATGCAGCCTCAGTCCTGCAGTGATGGAGCTCCACATTAAAGACTGGACTGACAAAAGTCAAGGCCATGATGAGTACAGTATTACCATATTTTGCATAACAAAAGTCATGCTTTTAAACATCTAATTTATATTCCAAAGCATCTTATATTTTGTGATTAACATCAAGAAAGGAATAAAACTCATTAAAATACGTTAAGACATGTGAGGGTTGTGCATTTCCAACATGGCAGTTTTGCTTTAAATAAAGACTTTTTAGATTTGATGCTTAAAATAAATGTTTATAGCAACATTAAATTCTGTTAAATTCTAAAATAAATTCTATTCTGTTATCCTTGCACTTTTAATAGTTTTTTTTTCTGTTTTCAATACTGTTCAATTTGATCTGGAGTGAGAATAACTAAAAGAAAGTTTACAATTCTGGCATATATTTTGTTTTATTTAATGCTACTGGTAGCTTAATTAGCATTATTTCTGTTGAGGTAATCTTACTTACCTGGCATCCCAAAAACAACTTAAGTGAGTGAGTAAAACTATCTGATGGTGTGGAATGTCAGTCAATACTTTAACATGTATACTCTATATACAAGTACAGTTGAAGTCAGAATTTTTAGCCCCGCTGAATTATTTGCGCCCCTGTTTATTTTTTCCCCCATTTTCTGTTTAACGGAGAGAAGATTTTTTTCAACACATTTCTAAACATAATAGTTTTAATAACTCATTTCTAATAACTGATTTATTTTATCTTTGCCATGATGACAGTAAATAATATTTTTCTAGATATTTTTCAAGACACTTCTATACAGCTTAAAGGGACATTTAAAGGCTTAACTAGGTTAATTGGGTTAACTAGGCAGGTTAGGGTAATTAGGCAAGTTATTGTATAACGATGGTTTGTTCTGTAGACTATTGAGAAAAATATAGCTTAAAGGGGATGATAATTTTGACCTTAAAATCTTTTTAAAAAATTAAAAACTGCTTTTATTCTTGCTGAAATTAAACAAACAATGTTGGCAGATTTGGGCGGTTTTGAATCCGTTTGTGCGGGTAAAAAATGACATAGGTGGGTAGTGTATATTTGGGCAGTTTTCTAAAGGCACCCCCCGCCTCCAAATTTATCATTTTTTTTTTTTTGTGAAATCAAGGTTGTTGGGCGGGTGTTTTTGCATTTCGGCTGTTTTTGGATAGTTTTTGGGCTGGAATCAGTCAGCTACATCTGGCAACACTGAAAACAAATAAGACTTTCTCCAGAAGAAAAAATATTATCCGACATACTGTGAAAATTTCCTTGCTCTGTTAAACATAATTTGGGAAATATTTAAAAAATAAAAAAAAAATTAAAAGGGAGGCAAATAATTCTGACTTCAACTGTATGTGTATGTCAGAATATTGCAGAAGATATGGAAAACCTTTCTTTTTGTGGGAATAGAGCAATTGACTCTGATTGCACAAGGGGAAAAATGGGCTACTTCTCATTCCTTTGGGCAGGTTTTGAGATGTCATTTGGCTGGAAAATTGTCTTGGACCTGACATCTCCACCACAGGAATAAATTAGCTTAAAATGTACCAACATATACTGTATAAAGACTTGAAACGTAACATTTTACCAATAAAATAGCTTGAGTTTTTATTGGAAGATTTGTCTTTGAAATAGCAAAACGTTGCCTAAAACAGCTGTTTTAGAGAATACAGATCGGTCCTGTTTACACCTTTATTGCATTTGTATTGAATCAGATCACAGGCAGACAACACGTTTTCATGTTGTTTTAATCTGTCTGTTTTGTCCAGTCTTAACGGATTTCCTTGAGTGGAGGCTCTATGATTGTATTTTTATGTTTTGATGTAATATTGTTAAATATGCCCATGCAATTTACATAACACTGAATGGAGTTTTACAGAGTACAGCGATTTTAGTTTACGATCTTATCGCTGCATAACTACACTGAACACTATGCGTTTATGTTCAACTCAGAACATGTATCTGCCTTCAAACAAAACTTATGATTTCAAACAGCAAAGTTTAAATCCCATTTGGCTAGTGCTCTTTAACAACACATCACATAACATTTAAGAATTAGGTCAGCATATGGAGAGCATGTAGTCTTTTGTGGCTATTTGTGGTAACACATTTTATCACAAAAAAAAATTTGTGAAAGCAATATAGTCAATTGGATTGTCAAGTATTTAACACTTTGTAATTAGCTTTTAAATGCATCTTAATATTAAGTGTAAATGGGCCAAAAGCTCACCCATGCTCCTCTTCAACCTGAACGCCCACTGACTGAAACTTGGACTGGTCCTCCAGCTCCTGCTCCTCTGGGCCGTCCACCTGTTTAAACACATTATACAGTCTCATTTACACACATTTGAAGAAACATTTACTGCCCGTATGGGTTTGTGTACAGAAATAAAATGCCAAGCTTGTGCTTGACTGAACTTGTATGAATAGGTGTTTTTTTTACGGATCTACACTAGGTTTTTTTTAAAGAAGCATATTTTGATATATTTGAAGAAAAATTAAGTAAAAAAGTAAATTGTGAAAATATTATTACTATTTATATTAACTGTTTTATTAATGAATGTATTTTTATTTGTTATTATTGTCATTTTATGTATCTCTGTGATTTAAAGCTGAATTCTTAGCATCATTATTTCAGTCTTCAGTGTCAGATGATCTCCAAGACATCATTCTAACACAGTATTGCTCTTCTGATCAAAAACCATTTCTTATTATTATTAGTGTTGAATACTGCTTTGCTGGCAACTGATACAGTATCATTCAAAGGTACCATTCAAAATTTGTCACTTTAATCAAGGACACATTAAATTGTTCAAGAGTGAAACTAAAGACATTTATACTCTAATTTTGAGGCTTTTAAGAAAAAAATTTAATATATTAGTTTCCACTAAACTATGAAGCAGAAAACAAAAAATGATTCCAATAGAGATAAAATAATTTACAGCTAGCAAAACATTATTGACCCAAAATTACATTTTCTGTTTTTTTTTTTTTTGGTGAAAATTAGGAAAAATGGCTTTTCAGCAGTACAGTAATCACTGTGTGGCTTTCACACTCCACACGGAAAACACTATGCTATAAAACCCATTCATTGTTGCTGTACTAACCAAAACTCAAGAGCAGCGGATCACACTTTCAGAGTTTATATTTTATTATATAGTATATTTTATAATATTATAGCAAATATTCTGTTCTGTGAATTTTCAACTCATATGCCCGCATACATACAGCATCTATGGATGAACCACAAACGCTCACCGGAAAAGCAAACACTGTTCACACAGGAGATTTTTATGCAGCAATCTTGTTCCTGCTGCTTGCTAAAATGCTACGGTGCTATTATGTTAGAATGACGTCTCTCAACTCATCCACTGTGAAGAATCTTTACTGTCAATAAAACGTGGTATTTTCTATGTGTTTTTAATTTTATTTGTATAATTCAAGTTAATAAGTTATATTTAAAAAGTCTTTCAACATTATTATACATTATTTAATCAAATTATTACAAAGCAGTTTTGATTTTGCATCCAGAATATTCGATTTCTGTTTTGGCCCAGAATATTCATTGCGGTGCATCCCTGGATTCCAACATTAGAACGTCTATAGGAATTTCTAAAGGATCACATGACACTACAAACCAGACTACTGATGTTTTGAACCACAGGAATAGATTATATTTTAAAACATTCAATAAGAAAACAATAAAACCTTCTGAAACTGCATCTTTGTTCTTTAGCATTTGAGGCTTTTTAATGTTGAGGGGTTTGTCTTATGTTTAAGTTGTTGTATGATTTGCTATTTTAATTAGTATTGATTGTGTTCAGCACTTTGGGCAATGTTGTGTTGTAAAAATGTGCTACAGAAATAAACAACAACAACAACAACTAATCATTTCACAATTTGAACTTTATTTGGTAACACTTTAAAATAATGGTCCATTAGTTAATATTAACTAATGCAGAATACAAGCTCTTAGTAATACATTTAACATGGTATTTTTTTTCATGATTGTTAACATCAATTAAAGTTATTTAAGTGAAATAATGTTAGTTCATGTTTACTCATGTTAACAAGCAAAACTTTGGATGTTAATGCATTAGTTAATGTTAATGATGATTAATAAATGCTTTACATGATTATTCATGCTTAGTTAATGTTAGTAAATATCTTTAACTAACATCAACTAATGGACCAGTGTTACCCTTTATTTTTGTTAAGGAATCCCAACCTTGGTGAGCAGAACATGCTACTTCTTTCAAACATAAAAAAAAGTTTACCATTGTTTACATCAAATGAACACCATGAGTAAGTCAGTAAGTAACGTGTATTTATATAGCACATTTATCGTGTTTGACCATACACCCAAAGTGCTTTACAATCATGAGTGGAGTCTCTCCACTCCACCACCAGTGTGCAGCATCCACTTGGATGATGCGACGGCAGCCACAGGACAACGGCACTCACCACACATCAGCTATAGGGGTAGTGGAGAGACAGTGATAGAGCCGATTCAGTGGATGGGGATGATTGGGATGCCATGATCAGTAAGGGCCGATAGAGGAAATTTGGCCAGAACACCGGGGTTATACCCCTACTTTTTACGAGAAGTGCAATTGGATTTTTAATGACCACAAAGAGTCAAGACATCAGTTTAACATCTCTGAAAGACATCGCTTACTAACAGTATAGTGTTCCCTTCACTTTACTGGGGCATTAGGACTCACACAGATTGCATGTTGAATGACCCCTGCTGGCCTCTCTAACACCACTTCCAACAGCAACCTAGTTTTCCCATGTGGTCTCCCATCCAGATACTGACCAGGCTAAGCCTTGCTTAGCTTCAGTGAGTAACCGGTCTTGGGTGATATGGATGTGGCAGTGGATATTACTACTACTGTAGATAAAAAGAGCACTTCTGACTAGGGTTGTCGCGATACTATAAATTTAGGCCATGATACTATACCAGCTGAAGTATTATGATACCAAGTATATTGGCTTTTGACACGTCACTTCACCTCAAATGTTATTATTATTATTTTTTTTGGCTATTTTGTAGATAACTGACCAACAAAAAATACATTAAAATTAAGATACAAATTATACCAAACGAAATTCCTTACATGAAGAATTTTTTTTCAACAAAATGTGAAGTAAAAAGTTATTGTTTTCTTTAGTGTTTCCTGTTGCTATTTTGGGTTTTTCTCATCTATTGTATTTTTTTCAGTCTTATCTGGTGGGAATGCAAAGTAATTACAAATTTCACAAATTTCAGCTAAATCATATTCGCAGGAACAAAAAAGAACTGATTCAGATGTGTGTTTGAAGCATCAGTGCAATAGAGTGTTACAATTACAATAAAATAAAGTAGTCTATTGATTATTTGCTGGCACAAATGTGTGCGCATTTTTGTGACTTTTCCACGTGCTATTAACTATTGTAGAAGCATTAATGACGATACTACCATTTACAAACTCCAGAGGTACCGCCAGTATTTTGGAGTCATAGTATTGCGGTGCTACTGAAGTACCCTACTTCTGACTCACCTGAATGCCAATAGAAAGGCACCTGCTCTTCCTGAGCACATCGCGTCGGACGTCCTCCAGGGCTGGTATGGGTATGGGGACAGGCACGGGCACAGGAAGGGGAAGCGGTGAGGACGGGGCAGTGTTGATGGTCATGGTGCTGTTGCTGACGTGTTGACTGGCGGGACCGTGGATCTGAGCGTTGGCCGCCTCTATGGCTGCCGTCAGCGCCTTCATGCTGTCGATGCTCTCAGTGGAATTGCTCAGGCCGGAGTGGAGCACAGGTTCACCCCTCGTCCCGGGACCGTCCATATAGGCATCCTGCGCAGACTCTGTGCTGCTCTGGGCTGTGATGGAGATGAAGGGTTTGGTGGAGGTGCGAGGAGGAACCGGTGGAGGAGTCTTCTTGTAGGTGGTGATGCATGATGATACTGGAGACAGAGAAGAGCACTTTATTAATTTCACCGAGGCTTCTATAAATAAGAAATATGGATGAAACACGGATTTATATTAAAAAGGATATAAGCACTTGAGTTTAGTTTTGAGATTCTTTTAAAAATGTTTAGGAAAAAAAAACATCAGTGGTTTTTATAAAGTGTCAGGATAAATAATATACATTCACAAAAATACTGTATGACATCAAGTAATACTTTCATTCATTCTCCTTCAGCCTTATCCCAGCCTTATTTATTAGGGATCGCCACAGTGGAATGAACCGTCAACATCAAGTAATAATTGATGTATATTTTAATTCAGAAATTGTCTCACAATATCACATTTTGGTCTGATGACATTATCTGATAACTGCCTTCAATTACAATATGTCAATTACAAATGTAAACGTTTCTGTAGGACAGTCAATGCTTTGCTGTAAATCAGAGAGAAGACTCTGCGCAGACTGCGCTTTAGCATGACTCTCTGTGCTAATATTCTGCCAGCTAACAAGCCTTTGCATAAACCATGGATTTGCATCAGATTTGTCCACAGCTTTTCCACTGCTTTCAGGCAGTCTTTACAATGATCTTAGTTACTTTAGAGTCATAAATACACTGCAGATTTGGTAACACTAAATTCAATAACCCAATCAAACAAATTCAGAAATAACTTTAAAGCCATTTTACAATGATGTTTACATTCTTCCTCACTAGTGTCAAAGTTTATAATTGGGCATTAACCTAAAAGGACATTTAATAGTATATATAATAGGACATTTACCTTTTTAACATCAAATTATAGAATCTAAATAACCTTAAGAATGCTAAGTATTGTACAGTGTTTATGGCTATTTGCATTAATTATGCATTATATAATCAGTGGCATAAAATGATCTCAAGATGACAATAATATCGCTTATCGCAACAATTTCTGTGACAATATTCATTCATTCCTTTTCTTTTTGGCGTAGTCCCTTTATTAATCAAGGGTCGCCACAGCAGAATGAACCGCCAACTTATCCAGCATATGTTTTTATGCAACGGATGCCCTTCCAGCCACAACACAACACTGGGACCCACCCATACACACAAATTCACCTGTGCCACATGTCTTTGGTCTGTGGGGGAAAAAAAAAAGTTGTCCACAATGTTTGTACTTTAACTTAATTATATCTCAGGCAACAACAGAATTACAAATATGTACATATACGTTCACATATTTTAACTATTCAACTACCAGAACTACAAATGTAGAGTTTAGATGCAAAAACCTCTAAGTGCCGTCAGAGATGTCAATTAACAATGAGCATTATTCTCAGCCTCCTTTGTTTATGTTGAGTTATTTCACTTTGAAGACAATGAAAATAATTTAATTCTCTGCCATAGAAGTGAAATTACTGAACTTAGGAGCCTGATAAAAATGCTCATTTTAGAAGAAAATTTCAGACAGCATTTAGAGGTTTTTTCAAATATGTACATGTACAGTAGGTTCACATATATTTACTAAAATATGTACATACAGTTGAATTCTAAATAATCAGCCCACCTGTGAAATTGTTATTCTTTTTTTTAAACATTTCCCATGTTTAACAGAAATAATTTTTTCAACACATTTTTAAACAAAATAGTTTTACAAACTACTTTAGTTTTTTTTTTTCGTAACACTTTATTTTGATGGTCCATATGAGTATTAGTAGACTGTCTGCTTAATATCTGCTGATACTGCTCCTTCAACAGACATTTAACTGACTATAAGAAACTTTGCAAGTACATGTCAACTTACACTAACCCCAACCCCAATCTAACAGTCTACTTATTATCTAATGAGAATTAGTTGGCATGTAGATGCAATGTAACTTAAATTCAACAAACGGACCATCAAAATAAAGTGTGACCATTTTTTGTTGTTGTTGTTGTTTTTGCCATGATGACGGTACATGATATTTTAATAGTTTGATACTAGCATTCTGCTTAAAGTGTCAATTAAAGCCAAAACTAGGTTAGTGAAAGTTAGGTTAATTAGGCACATTATCGGACAACAGTGCTTTGTTCTATAGAAAAAAAAGAAATAAGACTTAATTAGATGAAAATATTATAGCAAATTGCCTAAAAACATGCTAAACATGCTAAAATGTATATGCTAAAATATAATAACTATCAAGTCAGTAAAAATTTCAAATATAAACTTATTTAGGTATGGATAAGTCAGTAAAGGACCAGAAATTCATGGGAATTCACTTTGTAATATTTGTTTTTGTGTTTTACCACCATTTCCAGTATAGTCTATGCTCTATTAATGCACTGATGCAAAATCGCACAAGCTGGAAATAATAATGTTTCTAACTATCAAAAAAGCTACAATCATGAGATACAAAGTCATAAATAGGAGAATTTTTTTTTTTGACAAGCATGACCTAAAATAATAATATAATAAAACATAATAAACATTACACATGTGAAATTATGATTAAAAAAAACTTATTCTGACTTTTAGAATTTCATAGTTTCTTGGTCTGATGACTTTCTCTCATAACAGTCTTAACATATCAATTATGAATTCTGTCATAACTATTAGCATGCACTTTTTCTTTCAACTCAAACCTTTTAAATATGGCTTAATCATATTTTAATCCATAAAATTTTAACAAAATATTCAAAACTGCCTACAATTGTATATTTTGTCATATTTAAACTATTATATTTAGTTACTAAACTAAATATCTGTAATTATATATAATGAACTAAATATAATAATAAATAAATATAATTATAAAAGTAAACATAAATCAATAAAACATTTACATTCCTCATTTTATTTTAAATACTATATCTCCATTAAGAAGTCCATGGTATTAAAGTAAAACACGACAGCAAATGTAGTAAAATTATTATATTAAAGTTATTTTTTTATCTTTAGTTATCTTTTTCCCACAGTATACATGACCAGCAGAGGCCACCATGGTATACCATTGAATGCTTTCCTCTTAATTTCATTTTTAATCCTTTAAAAATCCTTCTGACAGAGTGCATGAGTACTTTACATCATGCTCATATTCTCTGATTCACCTAGTTATGGAAGAATGCTATTATATCAGCAGTCCATCTGTTGACATTGAAAGTGTAATCATGAAGTGCTGGCGGTTGACACAGTGCACTCGCTTCCTTCAGCGCTTCACTTCAAACACAGAAACTGGCCCTCAGACGAATCATGAAGCCACTAATGGATGTCTGCGTGAGCTGCAGATAGAGAGGTGTGTGCTGGGAGATAAACATGGACAGAGGCGTTTCGTTTGCTTTGAGCTCTTCCAAACATCCACAAGGAGGCGATGTAGAGCGAGACACAGGACAGCTGTTAATGTTCTGTCTGATTTCACTGACTCTTTCTCAATTATTCTCCCTTCAGTTGTTTTTGTGATGTCTCATGCTAGAAAAGCATATTATTGATTTGTCATGTTTTACACTTATCATTTGGTATGCGCTTTCACAGTTGGTTAGACAATCCATTTATATTATCAATTTAAATAGTTTAATGGAGACATATTTTCAACATATTTTTTAAACATAAAGGTTTAAAAACAATTTTTAATAACTAATTTATTTATTCTTTTTAGTATTTAGTATTTTGCAAGATACTAGTATTCAGCTTTACGTGCAATTCAAAGGCTTAACTATAGGCAAGTTATGTTAACTAGTCAAGTCACAGTGGCTTGTGCTGTAGCCATTTGAAAAAAAGAATATATCTATACACTCACTGGCCACTTTTTTAGGTACACCTTACTAGTACCGGGTTGGACCCCATTTTGCCTTCAGAACTGCTTTAATCTTTCATGGCATTGATTCAACAAGGTACTGGAAATATTCCTCAGAGATTTTGGTCTATATTCACATGATAGCATCACGCAGTTGCTGCAGATTTGTCGGCTGCACATCTATGATGTAAATCTTCACACCCCATCCCAAAGGTGCTCTATTGGATTGAGTTCTGGTGACTGTGGAGGCCATTTGAGTACAGTGAACTCAATGCCATGTTCAAGAAACCAGTCTGAGATGATTTCAAGCTTTATGATGTGTGTTATCCTGCTGAAATTAGCCATCAGAAGATGGGTACACTGTGGTCATAAAGCAATAGACATGGTCAGCAACAATACTCAGGTAGGCTGTGATGTTGACATGATGCTCAATTGGTACTACTGGGCCTAAAGTGTGCCAAGAAAATATCCCCCACACCATTACACCACCACCGCCAGCCTGAACCATTGATACAAGGCAGGATGGATCCATGCTTTCATGTTGTTGATGCCAAATTCTGACCCTACCATCCAAATGTCGCAGCTGAAATTGAGACTCATCAGACCAGGCAACGTTTTTCCAGTGTTCTGTTGTCCAATTTTGGTGAGCCTGTGCGAATTGTAGCCTCAGTTTCCTGTTCTTAGCTGACAGGAGTGGTACCCGGTGTGGTCTTCTTCTGTTGTAGCCCATCTGCTTCAAGGTTGGACGTGTTGTGCGTTCAGAGATGCTCTTCTGCATACCTCGGTTGTAACTAGTGGTTATTTGAGTTACTGTTGCCTTTCTATCAGCTGGAACCAGTCTGGCCATTCTCCTCTGACCTCTGGCATCAACAAGGCATTTGCGCCCACAGAACTGCCACTCATTGGATATTTTCTCTTTTTCAGACCATTCTCTGTAAACCCTAGAAATGGTTGTGTGTGAAAATCCCAATAGATCAGCAGTTTCTGAAATACTAAGACCAGCCCGCCTGGCACCAACAACCATGCCACATTCAAAGTCACTAAAATCACCTTTTCCCCATTCTGATGCTCGGTTTAAACTGCAGCAGATCATCTTGATCATGTCTACATGCCTAAATGCATTGAGTTGCTGCCATGTGATTGGGTGCTTAGAAATTTGCGTTAACAAGCAGTTGGACAGGTGTACCTAATAAAGTGGCCGGTTAGTGTATGTGTGTGTGTGTGTGTGTGTATTAGCCAAACTAAAAGAAATTAGGCTTTATTCAGAAGAAAAAAATTATATGAAATATGGTGAAGGATTTCCTTGCACCGTTAAACATCACTTGGGAATATTTGAAGAATAAAAGTTTCACAGGAGGGCTAATAGTTTTCACTTCAAATGTATATAAGTAAAACAGAAAGGTAATAGAAAGAAGACTGCTGGTAGACTATTAGATTTAGATAGAAGACGAAAGAAAATAGTTAGACATCGAAAATAGTTAAGAAAGTGAGTGATAGAGGACCATATATATTTTGATGCAATAAATTTATTTTTATATGTCACTGTATGCTCAGTGTATGAGAAATCAAGGATTAAGGGATAATAAGAATAAATCAGTTTTGTAAGCAGCTCTGATTTTTATTTATATTAATAATGAATGCGTTTATTTTTAGGCTCAATTCATCCACAGCAAAAAAGACATTGCAGAGAATGCTACAGTCCATTCACTCATGTTCATGTATTTATTAATGCTTTGTATCTGGAGAGACTCTAAAGAGAAGTAGCATTTTTCAGAGAGGACGTCTGAATCATGTTATTGTTTATAAAGAATTTTTCATAAGAGAGAAATGAATGAGATATCACCGCACTGACATTCAGTTTCAATGTGGAGTGTTTTTCTGAGCTATTCAAATGGCCTTGGGTCTTTGCGAAGGGAGACTTGACGGTTAAAAGAGTCAAGATACTGCATAAAAGCATTACTGTGCATTATTTGTACATTATGATACCAGTCATGCTGAACAACACACACACACGCACCCACACACAAACACACATGAAACCTTTAACAATAATTTATAGACATCATACAAGTTCCTATAGAGGCTCAGTGTTAACACTACTAAAACACAATTAAGTCATAATTGCAATTGTATAAAATATTACAAATTCTGCCATAAATTGAAAGCATATAATAAATAAATAAATATTGCAGCCCAAAACATAAAAAAGTACAAACACATTGACAATTTTTGTATCACACTTTTGACTTTAACTATGACAACTATGACTATGATTGAGTATAATTGTAATAATTGAATAGCTAAATTTAGACTTTTTGTTTAAACATCTATTTAACTTCATTCATTCATTCATTTTCTTGTCGGCTTTGTCCCTTGCGGGGTCGCCACAGCGGAATGAACCGCCAACTTATCCAGCATGATTTTACGCAGCGGATGCCCTTCCAGCCGCAACCCATCTCTGGGAACTCTATTTAACTTGTTTCTGCATAATTATTATTTTTTTCAAATCTCATAATTATAACTTTTTTTACTTAATTTCAACTTTGTCATTATGACTATCATAATTATGTTGATTAATTGTCATGTAAATTCACTTCAGACAAGTTATAATTGCAAACTAAAATGTCAGTTTATAATTATAAATGCGTATCTCAGTTGCGAATGTGATGATTATACTTTTTCATAAATATTAATTGTCAGTTAGAATTAAGTTTTGTAATTACTGAATAACTTTGCTACTCAATTTTGAATTTTAATTTGTCATAACTTACATGAATATGTTATTACTTAGATTTTCCAGAACCTAAAGTGACAGTTGACCCTAAAAATGAAAATGGTCATCATTACCTAACCCCCTATTGATCACTTCAGTTCTGTTAAATTAATAGTAATAAATGAAAACTTACCATTTATTCATTCTCAAGTGCTTTCAAACCTTTATGAGGTTTCTTCTGTTGAACACATGGAACTAATCCAACATTCTTCAAGATATCTTTTCTGTCTAACACAAAAGAGAAACCCATAATGTTTGGGAAGCACTTCATATACAGTGTTATTTTCATTTTGGGTAAAAAAAAAAAATGTGATTATTTGACTTTACTTTTAATAAGTCAGTAAACCTGTTGCTTTTAAAATGATTAGTTGACTTTTCTTTAAAAAATGAGAACTGTGTGTAGGTATAGTGTGTCCACTGTCATATTGGAGTGATATAAACAATCATCTCTTTTTTTTTAAATTTCCTGATGTTAAAATAAGATCCAAACCCCAGTGATTTTGAGGAACACTGCAACGTAATGTAAGAGTACGGTTCCCCACCCCCCGGATTGATTACCTGCACGTATTAACATGTCTCTAATAACATGTACTGTATAAACATGTCAACAGAACTGGATTTGCACAGGAACTGAGATTAAAAGATCTGTTCCAACTCTCTGTGATCAGCTGCACTTCAAGAATGAGTTTTACATGTAAAACAGTTTAATTAGTAACACTAATAAAGTATTGATAGTAAAATCAATATGTAATTCATAACCATAGCGCATAGTGTCAGTGCAACTACAAAGTCGCTTCAACAGAACTCCCGGTTTGTAGACATTAAATCAGGTTTATTTGGTACAGTAGCATAATGGATATCCATACAACAGTGTATAATAACTTGTTCCTGTCAAATATGCTGCAACTAGACATACAAAAACAGTGCAAAGTCAAACGTGTGTGTGTGCTGCAAACTTTGTAATGGAATTTTTGTGTGACTCGTCTTAAGGCTTGAAAAAACTCCACAACAAATACTGTACATCAAATAACCGTACTTGGTATTCTGGAGAACTCTTGGTATTCACGCATGTGGGAATGGTGGGCGGGGAGAACCAGCTCATTTGTATTTAAAGGCACAGGCAGCAAAACAGCTACAATGTAATTCACATATTCTGCATTGTAGAATGAAGGATCTGATGGGTATTTTGAGCTGAAACTTTACAGACACATTCTGGAGACACCTTATCTTACATATTGTAAAAGAGGAAAAACAGGAGCCCTTTAAGTTAAATCAACTTAACATGTTCCAAGCTACGATGAGTTTCCTCACTTTTTAAAGTAAAGTCAAATTGTTGTTTTAAGGCAATGGGTTTATTCACTTTTGTTTTGGTAAAGTAAACAATCTCTTTTTACAGTGTACATGGCAGAAATAAGTTAAGAGTAGACCTGCACAGAATCCATGCCTGCAGAAAGAATATGTGGCTGTCGTGTTTTAACTCAAGTGTTTACTAACACTTTATCAGCACATTGTGGATTTACTTCACATTACAACCAAGATGCATCTTGTCCACACGGCAAATACACATCAGCACTGAGTCGCCAACTGCACATAGTCACTTCCTTACAACTGTGTAGTAACAAGGTAACAGCTCCAAATACTGGCCGGGGATATGCAATACAGTATTATTAGTCATTTTCTGGTGTGTGGAAAAAGCAGATAATTTTGAAAAAGCTGTTGTGTAAAGTAAAACTTAAAAAAAAAAAAGCAAAGGTTTATTCCAGTTTGGGCTTCATCATTGTCATGTAAACAGCCTTAGTGTGGTATAAATATGAGAAAAGATAAAGACTTCCTTCCATCCTTCCATCATTACAATGGGTAAAACCAAAGAACTGTGAGGCTAAATGGGAAGTGGCTATTATTTGGGTCTTTGGGCTCCAAAAGTACAATCTGACATCACTTTCATCACCACAAATAGTTTGAAAGGTTGGTATTTTGAGCAAAAGACTATAAGGTTAAATAACAATTTTAAAAGGGTGGCAAAATGGCTCAGTGGTTAGCGCTGTCATTCCACAGCAAGAAGGTCACTGGTTTGAGTCCCGGGTAGACCAGGTGTCATTTCTATGTGGAGGTTGCGTGTTCTCCTCGTGTTCGTGTGGGTTTCCTTCAGATGCTCCGGTTTCCCCCACAGTCCAAAGACATGCGGTATAGGTAAACTGGATGAATTAAAATTGGCCTTGGTGTATGAGTGTTTGTGGAAATGCATAAATAAGATAAGATAAGCCAAAGGAAAATGAATAAATGAACAATTTAGAAAAATTACAATGGTGACAAAATTAGTTAACACAGGCTCATTCTGAAAACGTAGTCTCATGGCCGTTTCTGGAGACAGCGAATTATGTAGCCAGAAGTACGTATGGCTGCATTTCATTTTTTAAGCAAACTCTACGGGGCGGTATGACGCCGTTCCTTTTGACGCTTACCAGCTGACGGCTTACCTCCGTGTGGAGGGCTTTGCCGCCGCAACCAGTTTGTCCAGTTAGCTCGTTGTGTACGTCGGTGGACTTGAAACGCAGAGAGGAGTTGACCACGACGACCGGGTTCGAGTCCGGGGAAGAGCGGTTCCAGAAATCAGGTACGACAAAAACAGAATCCAAAAAACAAAATGAACGAGTGAATAACAGGGTGAGAATGTGGTAAAATCTGAAAACGTGGTAAAAATTAGACGAGGGCTTTTCTTTTTCTGGATGACTTTTGTAAACCGTTGGTTGGGTTTAGGGAAGTAAGTGGGTGGGTCAGTCGATTGGCCAGTCGCCCAGTCAATCATTCAGTCAGGCAGACAGACAGTCGGTCGACAGCGACCTCTGGTGGGTTTACGCGAGAACAGCACGGGCACGAACATCACTCGCGAGAGACATTTGACATTCGAAAAAGCGCACACAGCAGCCTCTCGCGGATTCGCGAAAACAAAAACTGCAAAAATACGTACCTCCCGGGACATATTTCGTGGTCTCCAGAAACGTCCACGGGACTACATTTGGAGAATGAGCCTGGGTTGAAATTAGTGGAGGCCACTATACATACACCATGCTCTCCACTCACACACAATTTAAAAAAAAACATGTCTTTTTTGAGCCCCTCATATCTAGTTGAGGACAATTGTGTGCTCCTAAGCGATAACAGCCTGCAAATCAGATGCTGCTCCTGAGATTTCCGTCATACGCTCTTATTTCACCCCCTCTTCTAATCATTCCACTCTTTTCAAGCTCCACCTGGGTTTGTAGTGATACTGGAATCACTAAAGCTGTATTGTAACTGCAAAGCATGATTGTTTTTGTATAATTACCAGCGAGACTGTTGTTGATTGTGTCTTTATCTCTGGCATTTGTCGTTGTTCTACCAATTGTTCACAGGAGTATTTGACAATTACTTTCAAAAGGGAACTAATAATCAATGCTGCAACAACTTGGGGGAGGAGAACAACTGATTGTTTTGACTGTGTGCATGGTCAGTGGGATTAGGGTTTCCTAATTGCTGGACCGATTAGCAATTAGAAGATTTGAAACTGGTAGACACGAGAGCAGCCTGAATGTATTTTTTTTTCACATCGGTCACCTATGATATGTGGAAAAAGTAGAAAGCATCTCAAAGACAGATCAAAGAAAGCATCTCAAAGCACAGGAAGTATGTAAACTGCTCACAAATAACTTTACTCATTGGTATATAATATTTGACAACTGGGCTATCAAATATGTAAAACTGAATCTGAAATCTCAAGAAAAAACAATATAATATAAAACATTAACAAAGAAGGAGGAAAAGTCAGTCACTGGCTAACCATTTTCTTAGATTATGTGACATTATCATAAGACATATTTAGATGCGGATGAAGCGTCAAGCGCGAGTGATTTACATGTTAAGTCAATGCAAAGATGTGAATAGACATCCTGCGATGCGATATGCGCAAATGAAGTGGCGCGAGTTAAGCATCTTGTGTGATTGACATGCTTAACGTGTGTTTCACACAAATCGCTCGAGTTGGAAAATCTCAACTTTAGCAGACATTCGCGCTGCGTTAACCAATCACGAGCTTTGTCTTGTAGGGCCATGGTTATGATATAGCGCCTGTTGTTGGTGTCCTGGGGGAAAATCCTCCTGCCGACACTGGACAACAGTTCATTAAACTTGGCACTGCTCAGTCGGAAGCACCGCTGAAAGCTTTATTTTATTAAGTTTATGAAGTCACAGAGCTGGGTGCACCTCTGAAAAGATCTAGTGGACTCAGACACGGCTCCAAATGAATCGCTGTTGTTTTTCAGCCTTCTTAAAGCACATAAACACAGCTACTCTCTCAGTAAATTCCATGTTAGGCATTTAGCAACGGAGCTAGAGTCATCGGGCAGAATGAAGCGAGTAAACTCAAAATGATAATGATAAACATGCTAATTCATACTATAATCATACTAGCAACATGCAAATTCATACTATAAACATGCTAGCAACATGCTACTTCATACTACACATTCTCCCCCTCCAACCCCAAATTTGTGTATTTTTCACAGCTTTCACAAATTACCCTTTAAAATCCTTGAGGGATTAAACAAAAAATTTAATTAAATTAAAAACCCTCTTGATCACTGCATTTTATTGCCATTTGAATAACCATTAGAATAGGCATAAACAGAATAACAGAAACAGTATTTAAAAAACACACAATACATTGTGAAAAATGCTGGGTTCCACACAATCTCTTCAAGTTGTCACAACACAAACCATTTAAGTTAACTTAATTTTTTTTTTTTTACAAACTGAAGTGGATTGAACATGAAACAGGCACCATGGTGGCTCAGTGGTTAGCACTGTCGCCAGTTGGCATTTCTGTGTGGAGTTTGCATGTTCTCCCCTTGTTTGATTGGGTTTCCTCCGAGTGCTTCGGTTTCCCCCACAGTCCAAAGATTTATAGGTGAATTGGATTAACTAAATTGACTATAGAGTATGTGTGTAAATTAGAGTGTGTATGGGTGTTTCCCAGTACTGGGTTGCAGCTGGCAGGGCAAACGCTGCATAAAACATATGTTGGAATAGTTGTTGATTCATTCTGCTGTGGTGACCCCTGATATAAATAAAATAAATAAAAGGGACTAAGCCAAAGGAAAATGAATGAATGAATGAACATGAAACAATTAAATTGTCCACCCTAAAAAACTCAAGAATTGTGATGTTTCAGCTCATTTTAAATAAATTGTTTGAACAAGCAGCAAAAATCTTTTTTTTTTTTAATGTAGAAAAATTATACTGTGATAAACGCGTAAGAAATTAAAAACAAAATCCCTAAATGATTTTGTCCTGAAATTGCAGAATGTTCAGCATCATTACTCTCGTTTTCAGTATCACACGATCCTTCAGAAATCATCCTAACATGCTGATGTTAAACTCAAGAATCATTTCTTATGGTTATTAATATTAATAGAATTCTTAAGTGCTCTTCTACTTTTTTCCATAGCTGTCATAGTATGTCAGATATTTTAGCCTCTTGAGTCCTCTTGAGGTAGACGCAGAAAACCAGCTCCAATATTTCCCTCACTAATTCCTCCATTTCTCCTCTACAGTGCTGGAAAGTGTCAGCTAAATGACTGAAATGTAAATGCGAAGGGCAGAGATGGGCTGAGCTGGCACTCCTGCTGGTGCACAGTGTAAACACACACACACACACACACACACACACACACACACACACACACACACACACACACACACACACACACACACACACACACACACACACACACACACACACACACACACACACACACACACACACACACACACACACACACACACAGTATATCACAGACTTAATATAAAAATTGGAAAACCTTTAAAGATGTAAACTGCGATCAACTTTGCATTTATTATAGCAAAAAAAAAAAAAGTTTCTGACAAATCTCTTTATTTGATGATGTTGGAAAAACACACAAATATTGTACCCTAATTGTAGCAACTGCTAATTATGTGAACACTTTTACTTAATTAATAATGTCAACATGAGTAAACAGCAACATGCAAAAAAGAAAAGAAAAGAGGAATGCTTTTAGTATATGACTGCATATTTGCTTACTGGATTTTGAAAGATGCTTCAAGCAAACAATATGTTATAAGATTTTAGCCTCAGCTGGATAACTGTTGTTGTTAAAATTATTTAAATGTCACATGCTGTCCGAGTTCAGATTTGGCTCTGTTAACAAGGAGGATAATTGGGGCCAAAAACTATAGATGGCTGTTAGATTTTTGGATTGCAATGCCTCTTACAATTAAGATCATATCTGGGGGTCTGTGGCATCTTAAAGATGATTTTTTTGGCGCTTTAGACTGTGTGAAAGATGAAACAAAATGTGTGTTTAAGCATTTAACCCTTGACCTTTTTTCACTGTCAGCATTTGTAATGTGTCTTTTTGCTTTGACCCTGAGCTCAGAGGATGAGGTGAACGATTTGCTCACAGACAAAATCAATGTGAATCTGTCTCCTTGTCTGTCCTACAATGACAGGACACTTGTGCTCTTAAACACCCAGACAGGCCTGTTTCAAATGACAGACCCAGTTAATTTCTCCACCCAAACTCTCTTTCAAACATGCAGATTATGAATTATACTCAATATACATTATCGCAAGTGTCTGTATGCATGTTAAGCGGCCTTAAGGCAGGATACTGGAGATGAATGCTGGGTATAACTAGTATTTATCATCATACTTCCCCAGTTGATTCATTACACAAAGACTTCTAAAAATGTTGCTTAAAAGGGCAAACAATGCATTATTTCATTAAATAAATGCTAATTTGTATTTATTTCTAGCACAAACATCTGAACAAAAAGAATCTCATATTTTCACTCCATAATTCAGAAAATTCAGGGACAAGAAAAAAAAAATCAAAAACCTTTTTGTTAAGATAAAAATCTTCCATATAATTAGCCAAATTATATATGACCATATCTTTCTGTAAAACCTTTAGCATTTCATATGAATAAAACTGTAAGGTTTGGTGTTTTTAAGTGCTACCGAAATGGAGATTAATAGCTTACTGCACAAAAAACCCTCATTTTGAGAAAACACCCTTTAAAATATACAGTTGTATATACAAAAATACTTAACCTTTCTGTGAAATTGTAATTATTTTTGGAATATTTACCAAGTGCTGTTTAACAAAGATTTTTTTCAAACATTTAAACATAATAGTTTTAATAACTACTTTTTTCTATTTGCTATGATGACAGTACATATTATTTTGATAATTGATTTGCAAGATAGTATTCAGCCTTTAAAGTGCAATTTTAAGAGCCCCTATTATGCATTATAAAAAGGTCATATTTTGGTTTTAAGGTCTCCGACAACATGTTGATATGCATCCAAGGTCAAAAAACACTTTTATTGTCTTATAATATGCATTAATTTTTATTACCCCAACGACTCCCATATGATTCGTTCAGCAATTCATTTGTTCCCAACCCCAAAGCAACGACAAAGTTAAGAGGATCGCGAGGTTACAAACACATTTAAATCCGTAAACAAAGCGACACGCACGTCGTTTTCAACATGGCTTTAGCCGCAATATGAGAATATTAAGATTTAACCAGATACAGTGCAAGCCGCGTGGAGCGATTACAAGTAACAAAACACAATTAAATACATATTTTGCAAGCTAGAGAAAACAAGGAGGCAACCATTGTAATCGCACTTATTTACACTTGTGAAACAGAGGAAGAAACTGATCCATGAACTGTGTACTGTAAAGTTCCTGTCAAGCTCTGACAAAGTCCCATAGATCAATAGTCTTTTCTGATCCATCCTTAAACAAACGGCCAATGAATCCCCTGTTGCAGGGTAGATTATTGCATTAATTACCAGATCGTTCACTTCTTTAATGTTCACATAACATATTTGGTATTTTTTCGTGTCGACATCAATACGAACAGGCAAAAGATCCGGGCGAATGACAAATCATTTAAATGACTCTGAGTCAAATATTTATTTAAACAAGGTGCACACTGCACACTGCATGGAAGGTCATTTTCAAAAACCCATAATAGGGGCTCTTTAAAGGCTTAACTAGGTTAATTAGGTTATGTTAATCAGGAAAGTCATTGGACAACAGTGGTTTCATCTGTAGCTAATAAGAAATAAAAAAAAAAAAATCTTAATAGGGCTAAAAATATTGACCTAGTAGTTATATACATAACATAATCCCAACCAAACTAAAATAAATAATACTCTCCAGAAAGCGGCACGGTGGTTCAGTGGTTACCACTGTCGCCCCACAGCAAGATGTCGTAAGTTGGCTGTAGTGTGTGTAAATGTGAAAGTGTATGGTGCTAGGTTGCAGGCATCCACTGCGTAAAACATATGCTGGAATAGCTGGCGGTTCATTCCGCTGTGGTGACACCTGATAAATCAGGAACTAAGCCAAATAAGTTAATGCTGAAAGATTCAAATGAATGATTGAATGACTCTCCAGAAGAAATTTATAATAGGACATTTGAAAGATTTTCTTGCTGTTAACATGCTATCACATGGGAATTATTTGAAAAGCATAAAGAAATTCACAGGAGGCCAATAATTTAGTCTTTAACAGTATAATTATAATTGAAATCCAGACTCAAACTGATCAAATCAATACAAAAAACTTGCACTTTCTATGTTTTCTTTATTTTAGACTGCAACACCAAAAAGGTCCAAAATCTCAAAATTTGGATCTTTTTCAAGGACAAATTCCTCTATGCCCAGCTAATCAGCGTAATCCTGAGTGATTCTGAAGACCACAAAAGAAGCCGTCCACTCTGGACAGACATCTCTGGGTTTTATTCTGATATCTAAAGCTGCCAAAGTGTTTAATGCGGTCTAATTCGTCCCAGATGAGACCTGAGAGGGAAAAAGAGGGAGCTCAAGAGGGAAAAGAGAGCGCTGGCTGTCATTTTACCCCATGAGAGGCAATTAACACAATCCGTCTGGCTAAAAAAGCACACGGGCAGCCATTCGAGAAGAAAGGTCAAGCACCATCCAAACTGTGGGTCCCAGAGCGAAACTTTGACCGACAATCTCTCACACACAAATCTGGTGACTTTCTGCTTTGTGTTTATCAGTGTAAAACGAGAAAAAGTCATTTACTGCGTTTGACTTAATCACTTTAGTACAGAAGCTTTAGTAAGAATTAAAGTGACAGTTCACCCAAAAAATGAAAATCTACTCACTATTCACTCCCTGTATTTGTTTCAAACCTTTATGAGTTTCTTTCTTCTGTTGAACACAAAAGAAGATATTTTGAAGCAACCTGAAAACTTGAACACAAAATAATATGGAAGTCAACGGTTTCTAGCTTTCTTCAAAATATCTTCTTTAGTGTTTAACAGAAGAAAGAAACTGATAAAGGTTTGAAACAAATAAAGGGTGAGTAAATTATGACAGAAAGTTATTGATTCCATTCATTGGATTTTACTAGTATTAGTATTTAGTACATTTACTTTATTAGTATTTATATTGTACTTAGTAAGAATTGTGTTCATTTATGCAAATAAATATGTCTGCTTGAAAGAATTAAGAACGCGATTTAAAGTATAGCTAGGCTTATTAAGAAAAATGTATTGTTTTTTGTATTGTTCAGACCATCATCTAACTCATGTTTAGAAGTTTAGGAGTACAGTATATAATTGTCACAATCACCAGCGATCTAACTCTCAATAGATAACTGGAGAACATTCACATTCACATGGACTACAATCCTCCATACAAACTACAATTCCTGTCATGCACCACACACACACACCTGTTTCAAGTCTCTTTTGATTAGACTTACACAACTGAAACTGTATGGCAAGCCGTTTTGACATTTAATCTATAGTCTGTACTAGTATATATTTTCTTGTTACTAGTGCTTATTTTTTAGATACTAGTATCTTTTCCATTAAGTACTAGTATTTATTCATTATATACTAGTGCTTATTCTGATGCTTATTCATGCTTATTCATAGGTACTAGTGCCTATTCTTTATATATTAGTGCTTTTTAAAAATATACTAGTGCTTACTCATTAGACACTGGTTCTTTTTATTAGATACTAGTACTCATTCATTAGATACTAGTACCTGATAAATAGATATTAGTACTTATTCAGTAGATACCAGTACTTACTCATTAGATACTAGTATCTATTCAATTGGTACTAGTACTTATTCATTAGATACTAGTACTTATTAAATAGATACTAGTACTTATTAATTGGGTACTAGTACTTATTTTAGTAGTGACTAGTAACTATTCTGTTGTTACTAGTAACAAATAAAAAAAAAATTCCATTGATTTTTCTATGGGATCTATCATTGAGATATCAACTATTTCGTTTTCACTAGTATGTATTCCAGCTGGGACTAGTATATATTTTTATGTACTAGTAGTAAATCATAAGGTACTAGTACTTAATCATTAGATACTAGTATCTATTTAATAGATCATTTATTTAACTTAAATTTTTTACTAGTAACAACAGAATAGTTCAACACAGGCTCATTCTGAAAACGTAGTCCCATGGATGTTTCTGGAGGCCGCGAATTATGTACCCGGAGGTACGTTTTTTTTGTTTTTTAAACGAACGCTACGGGGTGGTATGATGCCATTCCTTTTTCGCGCTTATCAGATGACCGCTTACCTCCGTGTGGAGGGCTTTCCCACTGCAACCAGTTTGTCCAGTTAGCTTGTCATGTACGTCAGCGGACTTGAGACGCAGAGAGGAGTTGACCACGACGCCGACGGGGTTCAAGTCAGGTGAAGAGCGGTTCCAGAAATCAGGTAAGACAAAAACAGAATCCAAAAATCAAAATGAACGAGTGAATAACAGGGTGAGAATATGGTAAAATCCGAAAACGTGGTAAAAATCAGACGAGGGCTTTTCTTTTTCTGGACAGCTTTAGTAAATCGTTGGTTGGGTTTAGGAAAGTATGTGGGTGGGCGGGTCAATCGATAAAATTGGTTGGGTTTAGGGAAGGAGGAGGGTGGGTCGATCTATTAAATAGATACTAGTATCTAATGAAAAAGTACTAGTATCTAATACATAAGTACTAGCATCTAATACACAAGTACTAGTATCTAAAGAATAGATAGTATCTAACGAGTAAGCACTAGTATCTAATGAATAAGTACTAGTACTTAATGGAAAAGATACTAGTATGTAAAAAAAAAGCACTAGTAACATAAAAATAGATACCAGTACAGGTTATTGATTAAATGTCAAAATGGCTTGCCGTAGAAACTGCGTATGTACTGATTACACTCACATATATTTAGGTTACTTTGACACTCTCATTGCTGAGTCTTGTTTGGTTATCATCCTGTAACATAAAGCGTTCCCTGGTATAGTTACTATGTGTTCTGACCCTTGCTTTGTTTTATCGTTTACCCTGTTTGCCGCCTGTACTGACCATCTGCCTGTTATCTGACGACACCTCCGGATTTCCTTGTTTGTACCGGTTTGCGCCTGTTTTTGATCATTGCCTGTCTGACCACGATTCTTTATAAAACTGCATAAGGACCCTCACTCCGTTGTCACTCGTCTCCCATGTGGTTACAATAATGAGCATAGACATTTAAATACATGCTTAGTTAACATTTTACCATTTTTGAAGACTAAATCCAGAGTAGATGTAGTCAATGAAATTTAGACAACTAAAACAAAAACTAAATGCAGATGACTAAAAGATGAGTACAATTGTACTGTAAAAATTGTATTTGGTAGCTACTTCAAATGAATTATGTTTAAAAATATTACACATTATTTAAGTACTTTTCAAGACTAGATTTTATTAACCAAAAACTACTTAAATAAAGCATGCATAAATTACTAAATTATTTATTCTGACAGATTACTGGAAACATTGTTGAGATTCAAATGCAGGTGTCTCAATCAAAACTGAAACCAAAACTCCTAAAATAAACAAGTCTTCTTTTCTCAATTGTATTAGCTTAATAGGTTCCTCAAATCAAGCTTAATAATTTCACTGGTTTTCTTAAAAAAAATAAGTGAAATTTGTCTCTTGATTTAATTATGAAATGTTCTCAATATTTTAAAATAAATCCAGAATAAACTTTTTAAAAGAAAATAAGCACATTATTTTTAATAGTCACATACATTTTTTGTACTCATTTTCTACAAGTAAATGTTATTTAGTCAAAAGACTATTAAAACTAAATTATGAAAAAAATAAAATAATAATGCCAAAATATCACTGGAGTTTATGCCATACAAAGAAGAGAAGAGACCGTTTTTATGTTTGTACAATTGTAGTGATTGTCTGCATAGAGAAGAGATCAGGGCTAGGATGCAGATTACCATAGTCTGAGGGTAAAAGGTTAAACACAATGCACAAATCTTTTCTATTACAAAAACTTTGACTGCACAAATCCATTACATACTGCTGATAATCCTACGATAAGCAGTGTGTGCAAATGACACTAAAAGCTGCACAATATCTGTGCATTGTATTATGTGGATGTGTGTTTCTCATATAAGCTGTTGAGTGCGAGTCATTGATGTCACATCATATAGCATTTTGATCAGTATTATTGTACAAAATCTTGAATTTTGTGTCATATAATAATAATAATAAAATGTCCAAATGCAATTTCCAACATTGCATTGTATAATGTTATTATTATTTAGAATATTATATTATATTATATTATATTATATTATATTATATTATATTATATTATATTATATTATATTATATTATATTATATTATATTATATTATATTATATTATATCATATTATATTATATTATAACACTAGAAGCATAATTTCAATATTATATGTATCAATAAAATTTTAATATAACCACATATAATATATATATATACTGTATAATGTTTTTGTTATTGATATTGAACACTTTCTATAAGCCTAAATCTACACCAGTTCATACATATTTGTAAAGCATTAACACAAATACATATATATTTTTTTAATTTTGCACAGAATATGTGAATAAACTACTTTACTACACTTGACCTAGTCCATAAAGTTACCGCTAAACAATAAAACGGCAGGCTTGACCATCTGTCATTAGAATATAAACTAAAGAGAAGCCTGTCAGAGGCACCGTCCAGTATCAGGCACACTGCCCTGGAAATGACCTCCACTTTCAATATGGCCATGAATATGCAGAGGTAGTTTGTGCTCTAAACCCTCACTCACTCCATCACTCTGTCAGCAATAAAATGAGATATCTCCAAAGTAATGACAAAAAACACGAAGCAGAAGAATGGAGAATAATTTCCTCAACCAAAGCAGATAACAAGAAGCTGACAAAGCAGCGACTCTCCAGTCTGGAAATGTGGAATAATGTGGCAGAGCGTCGTCACAGCGAGCACTGATAAATGCTCGCTTCCCACTGCTGTACTTGTGAAAGTGTTTAACTGTGTGTGTGTGTTGTGTGTGTGTGTGAGTCAGGCATCAGCTCAGAGTGAGTGTGACGGGCCTTCTTCTCCAGCAGCAGTATTATCCCATCCATATCTCAGCCTGGAGCTCAGCCTGCACCAGTATTACATGCACGTCATGTACAATCACACTTCACCCCTCACACACGCACACACACATGCAGACACACACACACATGCAGACACACACACACATGCGCACACACACACGCACACACACACACACACAAGCACACGCGCACACACACACACAAACTTTCTGCCTGATTCCACGCTCAACACTAGCAGAGAAATGGGCATTTAGGAAGCATATCATCAACACTGCTTCTTAATTTCTGCTCTTTCTGAGAAAAATCGAGCAGAAATATTTGGCCACCAGAACAGAATCGACGTTCACTGTGTCATTCTTCATTAAAATGTATGTACTAATGGTAAGTAGTATTGACCTTATTCTAAAATGCGGAAGTGCGCTTGTTTTTGGGCTTGTTTTAGAACTTCAGATTCAGTTTCCTATGGAAGAAATGACTAGGAATAATAAACTACTCAAGAGTAATCAACTACTCACATCAAACTACTTGCTCTACAAACAAGCGTGTGCATGACTATACAGACAAAGCAGAATAATATAATAAGAAAACATCAGTTTGCAACATCAAGCAGCAAAATGAACTGTTTTTAAAGTCTAAAAATCAATGGAAGTGAATGAGACCGAAGTCTCGAGCCAAATATATTAAAATGGCTGCTCGTACATGAAGAATAAGGTCAATAGTTAAGATTACTATTTATCACATTTTGGAAAAGGAGTTTGCATGTTCTCCCTGCGTTCGCGTGGGTTTCCACTGGGTGCTCCGGTTTCCCCCACAGTCCAAAGACATGCAGTACAGGTGAATTGGGTAAGCTAAATTGTCCGTAGTGTATGAGTGTGAATGTGTGTGTGTGGAAATTCCCAGAGATGGGTTGCGGCTGGAAGGGCATCCGCTGCGTAAAAAATCGTGCTGGATAAGTTGGTGGTTCATTCCACTGTGGTGACCCCGCAAGGGACAAAGCCGACAAGAAAATGAATGAATGAATGAATGAACATTTTGGAAAATAATATAATCAGGTTAGCCAAAGTGGAATAAAGGCCCATTCACAACATACTGTAAATCATAATGATAAAGGTATAGCTTAAAAAACTTCTAAAAGTAAAAGAATAGTCTGAAGAATAGTCACAAGTATAACTGATGTACTAAATGATATACTGTTGGAAAACTTTTTTTTTTTTTTTACAGGTGATGAGAAATAAAAACATTGACTGAATATATTCTGAATCCATCCTGCTTTAATGAGCACAAGCTTTTAAAGCAACAGGTTACAAAACCTCTCATGTATTATCCACGGGCAGCGCGGTGGCGCAGTGGGTAGCGCTGTCTCCTCACAGCAAGTTACTGGTTCGAGCCTCGGCTGGGTCAGTTGGCATTTCTGTGTGGAGTTTGCATGTTCTCCCTGTGTTTCCTCTAAGTGCTCCGGTTTCCCCCACAGTCCAAAGACATGTGGTATAGGTGAACTGGGTAGGCTAAATTGGCCATAGTGTATGTGTTTAAATGGGAGTGTATGGGTGTTGCCTAGTGAGGGTTTGCAGCTGGAAGGGCATAAAACAGCTGCGTAAAACATGTGCTGGATAAGTTGATGGTTCATTCTGCTGTGGCGATCCCTGATTAATAAATGGGACTAAGCCAAAAAGAAAATGAAGGAATGATATAATCCACATTTTTGGATCCTAATATAGTTATCACCTAATATAGTTTTCACCTAAAGATGAAAATTCTGTCATCATTTATTTACTCATGCTCCACTTATTTCCAAACCTGTTTGAATTTCTTTGTTCTGTTGAACACAAAGGAAGATGATTTGGTGGGGAAAAACAGCCATTCCTGCTATGGATGTCAATTGCTTTTTCCAACATTTGTCAGATTCTTGTTTTTGTTCAACAGAAGAAACTAATTTATAGTTCAAGTTTATTCATCAATTCAAGTTTAGAATCACTTGAGTGTAAGAAAATAGTAAGGATTTTTTTTTTTTTTTGCTGAACTGTATCTTTAATAAATGTTGATTTTAAAATAGAGTTTTCTCAAATAATGTCAAAAATAATGTGTTGCTCCACAGTAATATCTGAAAACAGTGGCACCATCACTCGATTTAGTAGCGTGGCACATGTACTGTAGATATTAATAATAGCATTTGTTTTGTCTCTTAGAAATGCACATTTGAGAGTAGCAGGAGCATGAGTTGCGAATCAGATGTACTGTAGATTTAATATGAATCCTCACTAAAGAAGTAAAAAGTAGCTTACAAGAACATTTTTAGTTTCTATGACATTTTTTTTTATAAATATCAAGAACTTAAAGACATTGATCAGTGAAATACATTTGCTCTAACATACGCAGTGGCATGTCTTCTTTTGAAAGGCACTGAGAAACAATCATTACGAAGTGTAGCTAAAAAAAAACAGTGCTGTTTCTCTCTGCTTTGGGTGCATTCAGCAATGGTGCCTTAGCTGTAACAAAATGTCAACACTTATCTGTTCGGCAAATCAATAGTGGCATCAGACTGACTTTTACAAATGAAAAAGGTCACAAAAAGTGACCATTTAGTCATTTTCTCAAAAATTTCATTTAACATCACGACAAAAATGAGGTCAAAGGCCCTGTTTACACTGGTACTACGATGCATTTCCATATACCCGATACCAAGTCAAAGATGTAAAACACAGGCATGAACTTATAAATGAATAAAAACATTTTGAGCTTGTACTTTTGAGCACTTCCACAGCTTAATGAATGCACAATTTAAGTATATAGATTTAATAGTTTAAGCATAGATGCGGACAAATGTGTTTAAACAGCCATTAAAATCTTCATAATGACAAAGCACACCAAAACAACCAATTCTGCCTAAACTATACTGTATCAAAAAAAAAAAAAAACAAGCTCCATTCACCTCCTTTTTTTAGTCAGTCATATTAGTGAGAGGCAGTTGGCTCTTCCATCAAAGTAATGTCTGTGACAAAATAAGAGTCCTGACATAATCTGAGCTCAAGTGGCCACAACAGACACCATGAAAAGGCATGTCAATACCAGATGGTACAAAAGGACATGCGTCATCACTGACTACTTGTGATTTGCATGTCAGTGTGTGCAGTAAATTATTTAAACATAGCTGAAAAATAAAATCTACACCCAAACAAGAATTTTTGCATGCTGTTATATTTTAAGTGTGTGCTGAAAAGGTGTGTGTGAGTGTTTTTACACAGTCATGGCCAGGTAAGTGAGGAGAAAAATAATTGGTTTTACAATTTCATTCATTCATTCATTTTCATTTCAGCCTAATCCCTTTATTAATCTGGGGTCGCCACAGCGGAATGAACCGCCAACTTATCCAGCATATGTTTTATGCAGCGGATGCCCTTCCAGCTGCAACCCATCTCTGGGAAACATCCATACACACTCATTTACACTTATACATTACGGACAATTTTAGCCTACCCAATTCACCTGTACCTCATGTCTTTGGACTGTGGGGGAAATCGGAGCACCAGGAGGAAACCCACGTGAACACGGGGAGAACATGCAAACTCCATACAGAAACGCCAACTGACCCAGCCGAGGCTCGAACCAGCAATCTTCTTGCTGTGAGGTGACAGCACTACCTACTGCACCACCGCATCGCCCGGTTTTACAATTTCACACAACCAAAATATCACTGCTAATTAACAAATATTTTTTTATCATGTACAAAAGTCAAACAGAAAAAAATATGTTACAAGAAAGAACACAAGTAATACTTGTGAAATGTTAAATTTAGGAGAAATAAATTATTTAGATATCACTTTATTTTGATGGTCCGATTGTTGAATTTAAGTTACATGGCATCTACATGCCAACTAATTCTCATTAGATTATAAGTAGACTGTTAGGGTTGGAGTTAGGGTTATGGTTAGTGTAAGTTGACATGTACTTGCAAAGTTTCTTATAGTCAGTTAAATGTCTGTTGAAGGAGCAGTATCAGCAGATATTAAGCAGACAGTCTACTAATACTCAAATGAGAAGTAATTGGCATGAAGTTGGATTGCAACTAAATACAGTCTTACCATAATTTAACACGACGTACAAAGGCAGTCATTTTGATCAAATTTGAATGTAAAAACTTTGTTAAAATAAAACCCATGTATAGCACCCTACATTTTTTAAATGTGTGTTAAATGTGTATGTATTTCATTCTAAAACTGTTATTTAATTAAAATGAATAAACACAAATAAGTTTATAGCTTTTAGTATTTATATTTTGAATGGTGAAAACTGTCAAATTAGCATGTATTTTAATATCTGACACTTTTTCCTTTGCCTTTGAATCTGCATACCATTGTTGTTTAGCAACTTTCTGATGACAAAAACGGAACTTTACGATATATATATATATATATAGTTTACTTCAAACATGTTTTTTATTTGTTTGGCTTGTTGGACAAAGTAAGGTATACGTCATACATACACAATTATAAGCTATATTACAAAAAGATTGTGTTTTTAGGGTAATGACTTCATATAATATCAAATCTAATAAAAATCTCAAAATAATATGAATATCAATAGAAGCTTTGATTGTAAATATGATGCTATGGTTAGAAGTTATACACCTGACAAAAGTCTTGTCATCGATCCCAGTTGCAAGAGCAACAAATAATAACTTGACTTCTAGTTGATCATTTGGAAAAGGTAGATTTAAAGGTAGAGAAAGAAAGGTAGAAGGTAGATTTTTCAGATGAATCATCTGTTGAACAGCATCCCAATCATCACAAATACTGTAGAAGACCTATTGGAATCCGCATGGATTCTCACAGAAACCTGTGAAGTTTGGTGAAGGAAAAATTATGTTTTAGAGTTACATTCAGAATGGGGGCCTGCAAGAGATCTGCAGAGTGGATGGCAACATCAACAGCCGTCTTGAGACAATGCTCAAGACAATGCTGCCCATTACATTACAAACCACAGGAGAGGGCAAATTCTTCAGCAGAATAGTGCTTCTTCTCATAGTTCAACCTCCACATCAAAGTTCCTGAAAGCAAAGAAGGTCAAGGTGCTCCAGGATTGGCCAGCCCAGTCACCAGACATGAACATTATTGAGCATGTCTGGGGTTAGATGAAGGAGGAGGCATTGAAAATAAATCCAAAGAATCTTGATGAACTCTGGGAGTCTTGCAAGAATGCTTTCTTTGCCTTTCCAGATGACTTTATTAATAAGTTATTTGAGCCATTGCAGAGATGTATGAATGCAGTCCTCCAAGCTTATGGGAGTCATACACAGTATTAATTATTTTTCCACTGCACCATGACTTTATATTCTATACTGTACATTATTTCTGTTAAGTGCCAATACTTTTGTCTAAGCAAAGTCAGACCTTACTGTCCTAAATAATTAAAAATCAAGGCATAATCATATATTATTTTTTGTTAAAATAAGCGTAATCTAGAGGCCTTTGCCATTCATAGAAACCACTTCTGACACCAAATGATCAACTAGAAGTCAAGTTATTATTTGCTGCTCCTAAAACTTGGATAGACAATAAGACTTTTGTCAGGTAGTGTAGAATTCTGATAGTTCCTGTGTTAATAAATACATATTAAAAACGAACTTTTGCCAAAACCCAACTATTCAAAGCTGCAAATAAAGTTAAGATTCCTGTAATAAATTTGACAAAAAAATATGACATAAGTTTGTCAGCTTAAAAAATTTCACTTTCAATTCAATGTTTCAAATGTTTGTGAAAGTTACAAACAATTTCAAAGTAAGAATAGCTTCCACATCATTCATTTTCAGTATATGAACTGAACTGTTCCAGTGCTCTTTCCTTATCATGTGAAATAACCAATAGCCCAGTTTTCTTACATCTTCAGCTCTATCTTGGAAATCAATAGACATACAGGTGGACTGCTGATGAAACACATGTTTAGCTCTGATTTTAGACCTATCCAACGATTTTCAAAGTATTTTGAGTCTCTTCAGTCTCCACTGGACCTGCGAGGCCTCACATTTGTGTAGCTAAAAGGACACATTGATCATCAGTCCCAGCGATGGCAGCTGTGGTATTTTCCTGGCGTACGCAGACAGAAGACAGCTCAAAAATAGCCTGCATCCTCTGACTACGAGTCTAAATGATAGCTGCTGCCGGGCCAGGAACACAGTTTAGAGATAGTGGGAGGATTCTGCAGTAACAGCCTGAGGGACGTCACAGCTAAAGCGTCATCCGAGCCCTGTGTGCAGTCAGCCTTACAAAACGGCACAACATTGTGCAAACAAACGCTCCACACTATAACAGCTCACCTGTCAGCACGTAACCCCTGGCATCTTTTCTAAAATATCTTTCTTTTATTTCAGCAGCTCAGACTCCTGCCTGTTGGGGGTCGCAAACCTCTGCTCGCGCTCGACAGCTCAGGTTTGCGTTAATATTTGAGGATGCTGAAAAGAAGCAAACGCTACTGTGCAAATACATATACGCTCCGGGTTTAAAGGTTCCCTGAAGTGTCTTGAAATGTGCAGTGTGGTTCGACGTGTGATGTAACTTCAACTAAAACATGAAGACAGGATGGGTCAGGGAGATTTAAGATATCCCAGACACTTTGACGGCTTCACATATGGACAATACAAACACCTCAAAGAGTGGGAAAACTAGTTTTTTGTCTTTCCTTTGTTTATATTTGATCATTCTCCGCCACTTTTTTCTTTCCCTTCACCCACTCTCCTCTCCACTCAGCTCAAATAGAAAGATTATATTCAAGTACGAGTGTTCTGTATCAATGGAAATGGCTTCATCCTATATGTTTTTTTCCCAGAGTTTCCACTTTAAAGGGTCGCGAAACACATTTTTTGAAATGTTGACAGTCATATACATGTCCCACGTTGCTAAAAACTCTATTAGGACACATATATTTAGCTAACAAGTAAAAAATGGTTGATTTTGAGTTGTTTACAGCAAATTCATTCTTCTGGTTTAAAAAGAAATTTTGAAGCAACGTGACGACGATGAGATCATTGTGTAAATTCCAGCGTGGAGATTGGCTGTCTGTACCGGCCGGTACAACGTGTCGTCATTGAGTTTTCAGCACATCTGTTCATTAATTCATGAAGAAGACTTGGTTCAAACCAATCAGCGCCCTCTATTGTGAACAAGATACATCTTCATTAATATGCATGATATAGCTTTGAAGACTCTTTTTACATGTTACAGTGTTCAGAGAGATGCCACGTTATGTTGCCAACCATAATTCAAGCAAGTAGAAAAAGAAGAATTGTTTGGAGCCAGTGTTAAATTTATAAGTGTGCCGCAATTAAGGTTTTGTTTCCATTTCCCCGCGATGACAGCACAGCTCGCGTGTGGACCCACATGTGTGGATTACAGTGGTCTGCTAACACGTGACAATAATGTGTTTGTAAGGCACATTTTTTACCCGAGAGTTTTTCGAATCTGAAAATGGTGAAATCCAGATTTGCCACTCGGATTTGGTGTGTGATCAGTGTTCTTTGTTTATGTTTATTCAGATGGAAAAGTATCGTCAGCAGTACTCTTTCAGTTTTTAAAGACATACCTTAGTCAAAATGATTTAGTTACTAAGCTTACAGTAAAATCACTACAATATTATGGACTGAAAATCCTCCACTTCCACACAGCTCTCAGAGCCGCTGTAAATGCTGCTATCCCAATCTCTGTCTATCTCCCCTGCATCTGTGTTTGTGTTGCCGGTGTGAAAATAAGCTGTTCTGCATGTAATGAAACTCCCTTTTTCAAGCAAACCCTTCCCTCTTTCGCCACTCGACACTCTCACCTAAACAAAGCTGGACTCACCCACTTTCCTGAGTTTTTTTCAAACTAGAAGTTCATGTGAAAACAATCTGCTGAGACAGGGGGGGTTTCATGGCCCTTTAAGCCAAACATCAAATTCCACAATTCTTCCAGAGTTGTACTTAGATATTCATAATATAATATTAAAATAAGATGGTAAAATACAACATAATTTTAAAACGGTTTAACTTTATTATAACGACTTAAATAGCCACTATGTACAATATATAAATTTTTTTAAAACAAATGAAGTTCTTTCAAGACAGTGTTGTCTGTCACCTAATTTTTAACACTTAAAAGATATCATTTTCAAGCCAAAGCTCTTAAAATTAATAGATTTCCTGACATGCTAGCTTTAGTTAACAGGTACGTTCTGGTGACGGCATTTGACTTAAGTGACTGCAAGTTGACAAGCATGAAAGGAATTAAACTGAGCTAAAAAATAGAGTAACCATGACAATACCTGTGAAACAACAACAAAAAAAAAGTTATGAAAATATATTGATAAATCTCTGATATTCAAACTCAGACAAAAATATTAAACTTCCCTGACTTACATTGTCTGGAATGGACCTTTTAAAATTCCATGCTATTCCAGAACCCATGGGAACCCTGGATTTCATTTGAAATGTCTCAGAGCGACTGTTACAATGGTTTCATTCACACAGAAATAGGTATTAAAAAAAAGACTTGCAATTTTAGGGATCTTTGGACCACTGCAGAGGGAATGCCCCCTGCAATGCCCCCCTCCAGCCAAATTACCTCCTGTTCTCCATAATAGGGTTTTGTTTGTATCACCACTTAAAGAGTTACTGAGCTACTGAGCTAAGGCGCATCTCACTCGTGACTGCCACTTTCTTTAATAGCAATGCTCAAGTCTAACCATTTCTCTCCTGAACATACAGCATTCAGTGTAAATCATATGGGTCTGATACATTTTGTTTCACCTGAGCAATTCAAATTTAAGCATTCCTGCATTTTTTCTAATCCAGCATCAAGACAGTAAGCCGGAAAGTAAAAAAATGAAAATCAGTTTGATAATTGTATAAATGTATTCATTATAAAACAAGTTCAGTGCCATCAAACTAATCCATAACAAAATATTAAGCGAACCAAAGGTGGCAATAGTAAACCCTTTTAGGTAAGAGAAATGAGGGAGGAGGGCTAACTGAATCTATGTGCTGTGTACAGCGGAATTAAAAGCTGCTCAATCATGCACAAGAGTTTAATGCTGTTTTATTAAAGTAATGGGGAATGGGTGACATTAATGGAAGAAATTGCCCATCATGTTCATTCATGACTCGTTTAACATGCAAGCCTGTCCCCAAGAAGAAGACTCATTATGTTTTCTGACTCATTGTCTGCCCCCTGTGGTGAGGATGAAGGACTGCATGCTAATAGTTTACTAATTAGCTACACTAAAAGACAAACACGGCGTAAAGCCAAGCCATTAACGATTTATCAAAAGCCACGTGTAGTTATGAGAAAATACACATGAATAAGTGCTTCAGTGGAACATTTTGAACATAAACAATGAAGTGTAAAATCTGAAACTTCGCTCCACTCCACTTCAAAGACTTTGCGCAGTAGCCCAAAGGCAGCAGTGCAGCGTGTGATAAGGACCTGCTGTGTAGCAGGCAGATGGTGCCGCTCTGTTCGTCTGAGCACACAGTGGTGTTAAGAAGGGGATGAGAGGAAGGTAGGTGCCCTCTCAATGTCAGCCCTGACAGCTCCCTCAATTAGCTATCTCGTAATTCGTCTGGCCGGGTCTCCATGGCGAGGACATCTGGAAGGTCCTAATCTGAACGGAGGACACCTGGACACAGTGCTGTACCTACCACTCAGTGGTAAAAGATCATTCAGTCAAACTCATTCAGTCGATCCAAACTTGTATGACCTACTTTCTATTGCAGAACAATTATTTGAAAAAATATAATTGCATGTTTAAATGACATGAGGGTCTGTAAATGATGATATAATTTGAGTTTTGGTTGAACTATCCATTTAACTAACAGTTAAACCTTTGACTTGTACAATCACACTGGTGTGACCAGCCTTGGCTGGTTTCTGAAGCATACGATCACACTGGTGGAATTAGAAGGTTAGTGCATGAAGTTAGTAATTTGCATAATACAGCCTCAAATGTATACACATTTCACACATAAATTTGAGCTTACACATGTTTAGTGAACGAGACCAGGTATGCCTTATTCACATCAGATACACACTGTTTGGCTAGCCTAAACATTTACCCTACTCTTCTCCCAATTAAACAGCAACACACTTCTACATATATATTTTGGGACACGTTGATGAATTAACATATTATAAATCCAGCAGCTATGAGCTTTCCACAGAAGTACAGGTTAACATGGCGGTGTTAACCTGTGCTTATCATCCATCATACAGTAGATCAAATAATCTGATCATTATTAGGTTGTTTAAATATTTGAGAATCAGAAAATATCATATTTAACAATGTTTTCTGACTCATTTCTGCCCCCTGTGGTGTTCTTTTGTTGTTGTTTTTGATTCCACTGATTTTCATTATATTGAGTATGTCTTGGGGTACTAAGTCCATACAATGTCCATACAATTTCTTTGTCCACTAAAGTCCAGTAGATTCTACTGACTTTCATTATATGGATGAAAAAACAAACAAACATCAGGATTGGAAAGACATGAGTGTGTGTGAATGATGATATAATTTTCATTTTGGATGAAAAAATCCCTTTAACTAATGACCAATGTGCTAATTAGGATCATTGTAGCCAACTCATATTCATTATGGATTGATTTTGGTGTTATTCACACATCAATCCTGTGTTTCTTTTACATAATGCAAAATATGGGTTGCAAAAAGCAATGACGCAAACGCAGCGGGTGTCAAGAACACACCAGCTTTGACCCACTCAAATGCATAGCGGTTCTCGCTCTCAAATCAATGTCAGGCACAGATAGAAGGTCAGGTCAAGTATGTCACATCTCTCGCCAGAGATGTCCCAGCCAAAGCATCCCTTCTGAGCTTTGTCAGCATGTGAAGCTTAAACAAATGGCAGCTATCAACTCCACAGACAAAATACTGCCACCTCTGGCTGGCAGGTGCAGTCTATGTGGAGGAACACACCATCCCTAATTATCAACATTATGCAACTTTCGGCAGCAGGCTTCAGAGAGATAGTGGACTGTTATATATACTGTATATTAAGCATGGGACGATAACCGTTTTCAAGGTATACCTCAGTTTGGATAAGTCAAGGTTTTAAAACTGCCAAAACTTTCTGTCATAATTATAATCAGTGGTGGAAAGAGTACTGAAAAATCATACTCAAGTAAAAGTACCACTACTTGCCTAAAAATGTAGTGTAGATAGAGTAAAAGTATCTACTGTAAATATTACTCAAAGTATGAGTAAAAAGTAGCCCTTTTAAAAGTACTCAAGAATAGTGAGTATTATGCTGTCTAAAGCTGATGTGTTTACAGGTAATTTGTGCATGTGTGTGTAAACGTAACATTCTGTAGTGCATTTAGTTATTGTCCAGCAGGCACACAACATCATGAGACATTAATATTAGGTTAGATTTAGGTTGTAATGTCAGGTGACCAAAATTAATTGTCAAGCCAGCAGTTAAGAACAACATTATTTTGATGTCCAATAATGACATCAAATGACGTTGATATTTGGTTGATTTTAGGTTGTTAGAAAGTAACCAAAATCCCCACGCTGGAGCCAACATCTTAAACCAACGTCATATATGACGTCAAATACTGACAATTATACATCAGTAGGGCCAGACGGAATCTGCAGACATTTTTTGATATTTCTGCGCAGAATTTTGTAAAAAATATGCAGATTTATGCGGAATGATTTTGGGAGTATCATAACTAAAACCTTATTATATGAAATAAAAAGTAATACCTTTTTAACGTGTATTTAATGTTTACAATGCAAATCCAATTAGATTTACTTTATTTGGTAAACAAAGCAAGTTTCTCTTATAATATATCTATAAAAGACAGAAAATATTACTTTACAAACTGTATTTTAAATAAACCATATAAATACTTTCATATTAGTCAATAATATTACTGAAATTAATTTAAAAACGGAATAAATATAAATGTACACACATTTACACAAGTAAATAAACAGAATTAATGATTTGCTAAAAATCTGCGGAATTCTGCGTGCGCAGAATTTGTGTGGGCCTATTCATCAGGTACGGCAACCAAAATCCAACGTCTGATAGATGTCATAGGGGTAACGTTCACACAATGAGAAGCTGTAACATCTTTAGACGTTGATATTTGGTTGGTTTTAGGTTGGACATTGGACATTGGTCTGACGCTAAGTTCTGACGTCAACCTGATTTTCGTTTCCAAACAAAAGTCCCCATGACGTTAGGGTTCAATGTCAATCTGACGTCATGTTGACATCCTGTGCCTGCTGGATGTTTAAGGCCATTTCGGTCATCATACAGTAAGCATCCATCATCTTCTTATCAGTGACATGCATCTAAACAGTCTCTGGGTCAATGCACGTAAAGATTTTGAACATCTTCTTGGACATTTTTAATACTTCCAAACATTTTGCTGCAATTATAAAGTGCACAGGTCTTGAGGTAGTTCATTATGATGCGATTTACCTTCTATGGTATGTGCGGTTTGATTGGACAGGAATCTCAGGCCTGATTTTTCTAATCCCCATTGACAAGAAAAATAAAGTAGTTACTGCAGGTTGAAAGAAAGTAGTGGAGTAAAAGTACAGATGCAGCACTAAAAATGTACTCAAGGAAAAGTAAAAGTACACATTTTTAAAACTACTCAGTAAATTACAATTCCTGAGAAAAACTACTCAATTACAGTAATTTGAGTATTTGTAATTAGTTACTTTACACCACTGATTATAATTATTATTAAAAAAAAAACAGGACAACAGTATCTCCAGCAGGAAAGATATGCAAAGATGCTGTTTTAAATTGTACAGAAATCAGTGTTTTTGAAACTAATGAAGACAGCATGATGTCATGAAATGTTTACTGCTCCAAAATGTTTTAAAAGTTACTCAAATTAAAATATGTTGTGTTCAATGGGGGGAAAAAGTTTTTGTTTTTTACCCAGACATTTAAAAAGAATATATTTTAGAGCAGTAATCACAATACCGTCAAACCGTGAAATTTTCATCCAAGGTTATCATACTGTCAGAATCTTACACCGGCCCATGACTACTGTATTTATACATGATATATTCTGTATTTGAACTGAAGATGTCAAATGTATGCCTTGAAACCACATGAGAATAAAATGAGCTTCACATGTTAAAATATAAAATGAAATGCATTTAAAAAACAAATGTTCAAAGTGATTTTGACATTTGGTTTTACCTTGTGCAGCTTATGTGATGTTTCTGTGAGGACCTTTCAAAAATACTGAAAATGTCTTTTTATCTCGCAGAGAAATTAATGTAACTACAGAATTGCAAACACACACGCACGCACGCACGCACGCACGCACGCACACACACACAAATAACAAGGGCTATGAATAACGTACAAACACCTCTGTTAAATTTGAATACACCTTCAGGACAATGACCCCAAACACACCTCCAGGCTGTGTAAGGGCTATTTGACCAAGAAGGAGAGTGATGGGGTGCTGCGCCAGATGACCTGACCTCCACAGTCACGGGACCTGAACCCAATCGAGATGGTTTGGGTTGAGCTGGACCGCAGAGTGAAGGCAAAAGTGCCAACAAGTACTAAGCATCTCTGGGAACTCCTTCAAGACTGTTGGAAGACCATTTCAGGTGACTACCACTTGAAGCTCAACAAGAGAATGCCAAGACTGTGCAAAGCAGTAATCAAAGCAAAAGGTGGCTACTTTGAAGAACCTAGAATATGACATATTTTCAGTTGTTTCACATTTTTTTGTTATGTATATAATTCCACAGGTGTTAACTCATAGTTTTGATGCCTTCAGTGTGAATCTACAATTTTTGTAGTTAAAACTATAGAGAAGGTGTGTCCAAACTTTCGGTCTGTACTGTATATATAACTATTTAGACCACACCATCTCTAATGACTGCTTAAAATCTCAGCATAAATTAAAGCTGCAAGCAGATGAAAGGGACCTCACACCCGAGCTCACTGCTACCCGGTGGCTTTATCATGACACAAGAAAATCACAGATTTATGCCAAACTTCCTTCTGTCAGCAGGTGGCGTTATGACTGTGACTCAATATTGGCATGTACAGTTGAAGTCAGAATTATTTGCACCCCTTTGAATTTTTTTTTTTCTTTTTTAAATATTTCTTAAATGATGTTTAACAGAGCAAGGAAATTTTCACAGTATGTCTGATAATATTTTTTATTCCGGAAAAAAGACTTTTTTGTTTTATTTCGGCTAGAATAAAAGCAGTTTTTAATTTTTTAAAAACCATTTTAAGGTCAAATTATTATATATTTTCTCGATAGTCAACAGAACAAACCATCGTTATACAATAACTTGCCTAATTACCCTAACCTGCCTAGTTAACCTAATAAACCTAGTTAAACCTTTAAATGTCACTTTAAGCTGTATAGAAGTGTCTTGAAAAATATCTAGTAAAATATTATTTACTGTCATCATGGCAAAGATAAAATAAACCAGTTATTAGAAATGAGTTATTAAAACTATTATGCTTAGAAATGTGTTTAAAAAAAATCTTCATTAATCTACATTAAACAGAAATTTGGGGAAAATAAAACGCAGAAAGGGGGGTATGTGCTAATAATGCAGGGGGCTAATAATTCTGACTTCAACTGTAGATGTCTTCAGGAGAGAAATTTCATCAAACCTTTAAATTTTCAAGCAGATCGGAAATTGTGAGGTTGAGTTATTAATACTTCCTCCTCCATGGTGAAACACTGAATTTGTCAGTCTGCCCCGGACACACCCTTTGGTAAAAACCCTAGATCTTCACTGTTTAACATCACAAAGGGCTTTGGGTTAGACTGACAAAACTTGGATTTAATCTGATAAAATTTGTAGGAGGAGTTTGTAAAAGTGTAAAACATGTCATTTCCTGTTGCCAGCAGGTGGCGCTATAACTGTAACTGGATATTGGCATGTAAACGTGTTCAGGTCAGGACTCTTATCAAACCTGTGGATTTTGAGGCAGATCAGACAATGTATGCATGAGTTATAACAACTTCAAAGTTTGTGAGGCCGCCACAGACACTCCCTTCGACGAAAACTCTAGATCCTTGCAATTTAACATCGCCAAGGCCTTTAGATAACAATACCCATTTTTGGTGTTGACCTTATAAAACCTCTAGGAGGAGTTCGTTAAAATACAATGCCTGGAAATGGCGGTGCCTGGTTCTTCACAAGATCTGGATGGTTTTTAAAAAGATAACACCAGACTGTATTGCCTGGTGTTTTGATCCATTCTAACAGGAGCACCATGACTGTAACCAAAGCTGATACGTAAAGATGTCTGACTGTACTTCCACACAATTAAACCAGCCCACTAGTAACATGAGCACTAGCGTGACCCCCTAACATTACCATAAAAGATTTCAAGGAACTTTTCACATTTCTTCAGTTTCCTCCTCCTCAGCCAGCTGTCTCCTCTCCATAGATGCACTGAGGCTGGTGGCCATATGCTGGCTCTCTGACTTGCCGCAGGCTTTGGGAGAACAGTAGGAGCACAAGAGGAAAACAGAGCACTCGAATCTGCATTACTAGTGCAGATAGAGACTGTCTAACACAGTCAAAACAGCACAGAACGTAGTATATAGAATGGATGCAACTTCCAATGAAGGATTACAACATCAAACAGCTCTCAGAGCATCCTGATTATTATTATTCAGCATGTCAAACTTTGCAGCGTTGTGAATAATCTCCCGTTAATGTTTTTACTGACAAATGTTACATACTTGGGCTTTTCCAAACAAAGTGCCAGTTGAAAATTTCATCAGAGATGCCTTCAAAAAAATAAAAATAAACCACACTGACAGCAACCTGCAGCGACAACAAAGCTGCTTGATTTTCAGAAAGATTATTTTGTGATTATTTCTGTTTATATTCAGACACTAGTTTCCAGCAACTCTCAGTTAAGGTTTAGTTTTCTTGTAGTGCACTGTCAGTAATGAATCTGTGAACATTTTGCCTGGACCATACTTTTTTTTCACATTTTGTTGAGACTAAGTAAGTACATTTATAAAATGTATCTGCTTGTTAAGTGGTGATGTATGAAATACTGTTTATAGGTCCAAGACATACTCATTTGAATATGTTTGTTTATGACCTCTTTTTAGTCATATCACACACTAAAGTGAATTTGATATAAAATCATGGTGTACACAACAGTCTCTGAACATGCTGCATCTTAGACTTCAATATATTAACAATTTATAAAAAAATGAATCACTTTCTGACCATCAGATAATATGCATAGATAAATATTGTGATCGTGATTTTTGAAAGTATTACATCACTATGTAAAAGTTTATTATTACCATTTGATGAGTCTCCCCATACAGTTTGATATGAGACTTAGACCCAGAAGCCCACAAGCAAATATGGGTGGGGAACAGGCTTTCTGGAGTAATAGCTGATATATTTTTTCTATTGACAATATACAGTAAAAGGCAAAATGTTTAGCTCTCCTCCAGAATGTTAATTCTTTTCACAAATATTTCCAAGTGCACTTTAACAGAGATTTTTTTTTCAACACATTTTAAAACACAATAATTTTAATAATTATTTTCTAATAGCCAATTTATTTAATTAGAAATGAGAAACTAATAGGTTATTAGTTATTTTGTGTGAATTGCCTCTTCTTGTTGAAATGCAAAAAAAAAAAAAAACTCATTAATTGCATCGCTTTGGACAAAAAAGCCTGCTAAATGTAAATGATATGTAGTCATTGCCCTGAAGACAGTACATTATATCTCACTAGTTAGTTTGCAAGATGTATTATTCAGCTTAAAGTGCATAAATTATTAAATAATTGGGCAAGTTAAGTTAAAAAAAAATCTTAAATGATATTAACCTTGAATATATATTTTTAAAAATGGACTGCAGAGAGTACAGATGTAAACTAGCTTTATAGCTAACTCTGGCACAACATGTCATGCTGTCCCTGTATAAATAAATAAATAAATAAATAAATAAATAAATAAATAAATAAATAAATAAATAAATAAATAAATAAATAAATAAATAAGTGAATAAATAAATAAATAAATGGATAAATAAATAAGTAAATAAATAAATATGTAAATAAATAAGTAAACAAACAAGTAAATAAATAAGTAAACAAGTAAATAAATAAGTAAATAAATAAAATAAATAAATAAATAAATAAAATGTAAAAACTGCTTTTATTCCAGAAAAACTAAAAGAAATAACATCTTCTCCAGATGAAAAAATACAAAAGGAAATACTGTCAAAAAGTCCTTGCCCTTCTACTCATCACTTCTGAAGTATTTGAAAAAGAATAAAAACTTTATAGGAGGGATTATAAGTTTGCATACAACTATGTGTGATATCTCTTAAAGCTACAGGCAGTTATACAGCCACCAAAACAATAGGCCATCCAATGCAAACTCTCATGCTAGCAACCAACACATGACTGATCTTTACAATCACATTCTAACTAGAGCAAATAATGTAAAGAACAGACAGGCTTCACAAGTGGGTTTCTTTCAATAGCTACAGTAACACAAGCCTTGTGTTTCGAGACACTGTGGACATTTTTTTTTTTTTAAATATGAATATGTCAACTGTGATGAAAACAAAAAATCTAATGCTAGGGGTGGACTCGTGATCCCTGGGGTTTCAGATGAAAGAAAACCCCACAGCAAAAGTAGACACACATCCTTCCCTGACGCCCGTATTCTGGTCATTTCTAATATCATGATCAGACTCATTTAAAATAATACATATTTTCAAATCTGAGATGCTATGAAATGACATTTTTATAAGATACTCAATTTCCCATTTCACGTGTTTCTTATTAACACGATAGCCTACTTCCAAGGGACATGCAAGGGTTTCTTCTTCTTCTGTACTGCACATTAAATCATTCAAATTCGCTCAATCATTCAGTTCACCAATACTGCTGTTTTCGCCTCACGGTGCTAATAAAAAGCAAATCAGACGCATCCTGTTAGGGCCTCTGAGGATAAACATGTTGTGACCCACAGGAAAAAAAACAACCACAAATGAATATTGATTGTTTCTCTGGCAGCCTTCTTGATACACAATGGAGAGTTTTATATACTGCTATTGGCACATATATAGATGCATTGACAGACAGTGAAAAGAATAGAGAAAAAAACAGAGAGACAGATAGATGGACATGCTGAGACAAAAACAGACAGACTGGCAGAAATGCAGACAGACTGAATGTCAAACTGATAGATTGGTAGATGGACAGATATAAACCAAAATAAACTTCCCAAGTTTACTCTTCTAAAAGAAAGACAGATAGACAAAGAAACAGACATTAATTCTTTCCCTGTCATTGACAAGATTCCGTGTGTGTGCATATATGTTAATACACATATGTACATACATATACAGAGTTATTGTTTGTGTGTATATTTCTGTATGTAAGTTTTTGACTCTTCTAAAGCATACAAATACCATCATATGTTTGCAAATATTTAAAAAACATGCCAAGTGAACATTATTGTTTACCTGAAAAACAATAATAAAAACCGTGTATTTCATTCATTCATTCATTCATTCATTCATTCATTCATTCATTCATTCATTCATTCATTCATTCATTCATTCATTCATTCAGAAAGGCTCTC